>CM050210.1:6752627-6757627 GCA_027475355.1 Coilia nasus | reverse complement strand
GAATCTAAGGGCAGTCCTGCTCTGCTTGAGCCGGACATTCCCAACACGATCCTGAAAGAAAACGGTTATTTTTGGCGTCAGAAAAGTTGGACTTCCCTGACTGAAGAGCACTGGTTGGACTGGTTTCTCCATCTCCTCCGGCTGTTGTTGTAGCTGAAGGGGGGTAACAGACAGATAGCTGTAGCGGTGTAGCGAGTTCAGTTAGCGGGGAGTCGTGTCTGGAGGTCGAGGAGAGGGGGGACTCTCTCTCTCTGCTGTGCCGGTGGTGGTGGTGGTGGCAGTGGGGTGGTTAGCCGCGGAGATGAGCTCTGCCTAGGGGGAGTGAGATCAGCTGTTTGTCTGAGTGCAGCGTGATCGGCACGCTCCGAACAGCGGCAGCGACAGCAGGAGCGTGTGCTAGCCAGGCTAGGCTAGCCACTGGCTAGTGGCATGTGCCACTTTTTTTGTTGTTGTTGGGTGGACACAGATTGAAACAAAAAGTTAACCACATCTGGAGAATTGGATGTCCTAACTGTACTTCATTTCATTCACTGGGTCACTCAAGGAGATTCCAGAATCCACATTTCCATAAAGGGATTTTTAGGAATGCAGAATTCCATGAAGGAGATTCCAGAATCCAGAGCTGCTTAAAGGAACCGTTCCAGGACCGTGGTCGTGGTAACAAGGGAGTTTGTGGAACAAACTGTGGAAGGAACTCCGGGTCTGTGGTACTGTGCTGAGGAGCCAAAGGTCGCGGTTGTGCTTCTTCTGTTCTACAAGCATCAGGAGGCTTAGTGGCAGAGCCAAAATGGCAGCCCTCTACCCGCTCAAGCACTGACTACAAGAGTCAGTTTCTGCAACTGGCTCAAAGACCTGGTGTAACTTAGATCCAAGATGGCGGCAGCTGAAGGATCCATCGGAAATGACAGGGAGTTTTGGGAATTGGTGCTGGAACACCTCAGAGATTGCGGACTTCGACAAAAAAGGAATTATGATCTTGTGGGGAACTAATCCTGAAGAATCATGTTCTCGTGTTTGCATTTGTTCCTTGCTTATGCCTTCGTCCACCACTTGAATAACAGACACATTTCTGAACAAGCTGGGGGCTTGTAGTGGCCTCAACATGTGTCCACTGAAGGGTTTTGTATGCAGATGTGCTTGTGTCCTGTGTGTATTCTAAACACTGGGAGTTAGAGGGTAGACCATAGGAAACAGTCATTCTGTAGTAACCCTTCACTGTGTCCAGGGTAGCATTGGGCATTACCTGTAGTGTGTAAGGGTGAAGATCGTGTACACATACACACACACACACATTTGTGTGTATTGGCTATGTGTGTGTTCTGAGGGACATTTTAGGGCACAAACTGTCGTGACACCCCTTTCAGCTGTGCTGTAGTTCAGGTGGTGAGTGAGAAAGAGTGTGTGTGTACGTGTGTTTGCCTGTGTGTGTGAGAGATGTGGATGCAACGGCAGTCCATCTCAGGCTGCCCGGCGCCCGCGGGGCTGCACTGGTGCTTCGAGTTCCCGGTGGGCGTGGACTGCAGCGGGCCCGAGCCCTGCTGCATCTGGCTGGCCGCGCTCCGCAGCGGACGGGTCCCCAGGAGGGACACCCTGCACCGGCGATACTACTGGGTAAGACCCATGTCCAGAGAGAGAGAGAGAGAGAGAGAGAGAGAGAGAGAGAGAGAGAGAGAGGATGAGAGAGAGAGAGAGAGAGAGAGAGAGAGAAGAGAGAGGAGAGAGAGAGAGAGAGAGAGAGAGAGCATGGGACGTTAGGGGCAGCCCAGGGTGGTGGTTAGGGGTCAGGGCAGATGCTATGCACACTTGCGTGTGTGTGTGTGTGTGTGTGTGTGTGTGTGTGTGTGTGTGTGTGTGTGTGAAAGGGGGGAGGGTGGTGTCGGAGGACTTGGGGACTGAGGCCAGCCCTGGTTGGCCTATTCCTTGTGGTAAAGGGAACTATTTTTTGCTCCCGCTCCGTGATCCGGCGTTATAAATAAGCTTTTCATAACGCCTCATAAAGGAGGGTTGTGCTGAGGTCGCCAATAACGGCCACAACGGCTGCCTTCCTGTTTGCGTGTTTCTCTCTACGAGCTTAATTGGCCTTTAGGGTCTGAGCCTATGGAAGGTACTTGCTGGCTTTATCAGGATTCAGAAAAGTGTCTTTCCATGTGGCCTGTGTTGTTTGTGTTTGTGTGTATGTGTATGTGTATGTGTGTGTGTGTGTGTGTGTGTGTGTGTGTGTGTGTGTGTGTGTGTGTGTGTGTGTGTGTGTGAGTGTGTGTGTGTGTGTGTTTGTTTGGGTACACGTGTGTGTCCATATATGTATGTGTGTATTTGTGTGTGTATGGGTGTTAGTGCATGTGTATGTCTATGTTGGTGTGTGTGTGTTAGTGTGTGTGTGTAAATGCCATATAAAGAGAATGTGAGGCCCTCATTTCTCTCATGTGATTTGTCAGTGTGGACATGTGTTTATGCTTCATTAGGAGTACGCCTGCTCCAGAAGTCTCACGTGATGCTTGTATGAGTATGAATATGAGTATGACTGAGTTTGTGTGTGTGTGTGTGTGTGTGTGTGTGAGTGTGTGTGCATTTCTTTAGGCGTTATTAGCAGAGGAACCCCCTGTGGCACTCATGTGATTGTGCATGGTGTTTGTGTCTGTGTGTGTTTCATTATGTATTTGAGAGATACTGTGTGTGTGTGTGTGTGTGTGTGTGTGTGTGTGTGTGTGTGTGTGTGTGTGTGTTTTTTTAAGTATGTATTTGAGAGATACTGTGTGTGTGTCTGTGTGTGTGTGTGTGTGTCTGTGTGTGCGTGTGTGTTTGTGTGTGTGTGTGTGTGTTTTTAAGTATGTATTTGAGAGATACTGTGTGTGTCTGTATGTGTGTGTTTGTGTGTGTGTGTGTGTGTGTGCTACAGTGCCCTGAAGACCTTTTGCCTTGTTTTCGGATGACATCATTTGAAAGGTGTGTGTGAAGCGTGTGTGGTGTGCTACTTGCGGAGTGAGGAGCGCCTCAGCCCGTTGCCTCTAGTTGTGTGTTTATGCGTGCATGTCATCATCATGCTATTTCTGGAGCTTGGCCCTGCATTTCCGTGGACAACGTGCTGATTTGATTGATGTTTTGAGGCTGTGTGGTCACAAACGTGCCTTTTGTGTATCGCCGCATAAAAATGACTGTTTGTGGAGGTCCTAATGCATGTGTCATCCTCGTGTGTGTGTGTGTGTGTGTGTGTCTGTGTGTGTGTGTGTGTGTGTGTGCTTGCATTGTATCTGTGCATGTCATAACACATTAGTCAGTGTATGCTGATTTTACATTGTTGGCTTTTTGATCTGTTTGTGATGGTATAGTGTCTATTCTTCATTGCATTGCCATTCCATTGCGGTCATTTTACTTTACCAGTGCATCAGCAGTGAGTGTGTGTTTGTGTGTGTGTGTTTAAAGGGGGAGGATAACACAATTCATTAATTGCATTTGTAGTATGGATATATACACATGTATGTATTAGGTGAGTGTGTAAGGAGGGCAGAGTCGTGTGTGTGTGTGTGTGTGTGTGTGGGGGGGGGGGGGGGGGGGGGGCTAGTGGTAGTGGATGATACTTCAGCATTGGATATGCAGTGTTTAGGTGTCTGTGCTCATTTGTCAGTGGTGTGGGGCCTCCAATGCTCTCTGTCTCTGCCCACCTAAAGGAGGTGTGTGTGTGTGTGTTAGGGCTGCTCAATGAATGGAATTCTAATCGTGATAACGATTTCAGGGCCAAACGATCTCAAAACAAATAAAATCGAGGGCAACAATGTTTTTGTCCTAATTATTTTCTACTGTTTGCACTGTACATTACATGTATACATTAGACATTTCTACTGTTTGTACATTAGACATCAAAGGAGACTTACTAATGTTTACGAAGAAAGGTATTAGGGAAAATCCGAAGGTACAAGAATGTTTTTTTCGAAATGTTTTTGAATACATTTTCAGTAAATGAAGCATGTTACTGAGGACAACAAAATAATCGTTTGAATAATTGTAATTTCAGTTTTGGCCCAAATAATCGTGATTCAGATTTTTTCCATAATTGAGCAACCTTAATGTGTGTGTGTGTGTGTGTGTGTGTGTGTGCAAACTTAGAGGAGGGATGTGTGTGCCCACCTAGAGTAGCGATTTGTGTATTGCTGTGTGTGTATGCACATAGGTGTGTTCACACACGTGTGTGTGTGTGTGTGTGTGTGTGTGTGTGTGTGTGTGTGTGTGTGTGTGTGTCGTGCGCCTAGAGAGAGGGTTACGTAAGCAGAGCTGACTAACGGAGGGGAAGAGAATTAAAGTGGCTCTCGTTCCCACAGTGGGAGTGAGTGTGTGTGTGTAGGCATTGTTGTATATGGTGTGTGTGAGTGTGTGTGTGTGTATGCATGTGCAAGCGTGTACATGCATAAGAGTACTTGTTTTTCTGTGTGTGTGCATGTGGGTATGTGTGTGTGTGTGTGTGTGTGTGTGTGTGTGTGTGCACGCATGTTTGTGTGTGTGTGTGTGTGCATGTGTGTGTGTATGTGTGTGTGTGTGTATTGGTGTGTGTGTGTGTGCGTGTGTGTGAGAGAATACTGGTCCTATTTTTCAGCATCACAGCCTGATCAAAAGTGCATCGTTATGAAACAGTAACTGCAGAAAGGTGGGTAGATGATCCCACCATGCTGTCCTCAGCAGGACCCCGCAGTCAGGCTATGTGGAGCTATGTGATTGGCCCCTGTTGTACCACATTCCAGCATAAACCGTTGTGTTTGGCTGGTTTGTCTGAAGCACAGGTCTAGAGAGGAGGATGTGTTGGGCCTCAGGCTATGAAGCTCAGCTGACGGAGAAAAGGTGACCTGTAAGAACAACACACACACACAAATGCACATGTACACACACACACACACATGTACACACACTCACACACACACACATGCACAGGCCACATTTACAAATACACACACATAAAACACACACACACACTCACAAAACACACATGCACACACACACACATGCACAGGCCA
>CM050210.1:6745127-6750127 GCA_027475355.1 Coilia nasus | reverse complement strand
ATTATTAATCTTTATGAAGGTGTACAGTCTTATGAATACAAGCTTCATAGAAAATATTACCAAATAGTGTTACCAAAACACATAGTAAAAAAAAAAACATAGAATACATAAATACATGAAGGTAGTTATCATGTGATTTCAAAGTAAATGGACACATACTCACAGGCCCATACATACCTGCCCCATCCTATCTCCTTCTGTCTGTCTGTTTCTCTTTCTTTTTTTGCCATCTATTATTGTTGCTCAGTTCTCTCTGCCCTTCAGGGATGTTAAAGGTCATGTGTCTGAGAGAGAGAGAGAGAAGAGGAGAGAGACCTATATGAACACATGGAACTCCGGGAACACATGACACATAGCCTACTTCAGAGAGTTTGAAGCAGGAAGTGTTGTCTTGGAAAACGGGGTTTAGCAAGAGAGATTGGGGGGTGGGGGGCGAGGGGGGTGGCGGAAGATGGGGGTCATACTGAGTGGAAGTGATGGGGGTGACATTGCTGGGAAGCGGTTTTCCATGTCGAGACAGCGTTTGAACGTATGAAAAAAAGAGAGCGCGAGAGAGTGTAAGACCCCACCCTCTTTGATGAACCAGCGGGGTATTTTTAGTGCAGCGAAGGATTCCCCGAACTCCCAAAACTGAAGGGAGGTGCTGCACTTCTGTCTGGAAGCCACCAACTTCCTGTTGATTTTCCGGTAAAGCCTAAGAGGTTGTGGGGCTCAGCAGGGGGGGTAGAGGAAGGCAGGGAAAGTTAAGGAGAAGAGGAAGAGGGCTGAATGGGGTGAGGTGTGTGTGTGTGTGTGTGTGTGTGTGGCAGGATGGTGGGTGGGTAGGGGGGGGAATAGAGACTTGGAAGAGGTGGTGTGAGGTGGTAGCACAGAGTCTGCTCCGATGTCCAAACGTGCCAACTAACCGACCCTGTCATACATCAGGGTGCCATACATCCTGACCTGTTGCCATGGTCACCCATTGGTTGGTTACCCATAATCCACCTTGTTACACAACTCCTGCCAGACAGGACACGCAGTCATGCCGTCTTCCTGGTCACCATCTTGAGCCGAGTGGGGGAAGCTTAAGTGAGAGGAAAAGAGAAAGAAAAAAAAACAACAGAGAATAACTTCGCTACAGTCTCGCTTTCTCACCATCTCGGGCCAAGTGCTTAACCAAAATGACCTCTTTCCACATAAACAGTGCGTGTGAAGAGACTGTATGTGTGTGTGTGTGTGCTTTTCCCCGTGTGTGTGTGTGTATGCGTGTCCGTGTGTGTGTATGTGTGTGTGTGTGTGTTTTTCCCCCGCGTGTGTGTGTGTGTATGTGTGTGTGTGTATTTCTGTAATTATACTCCATACACTCCTGTTGCTCACCACCAGGAACTGCTGTGTTTATTTTTGCCCGCTGCCATTGTTTGAGGAGCTCGGACGAGGCTGTCGTTATGGCACTGCCGTTTTAAAATAGACATTCCTGAGAGAAAAAGAGGAAGACACTCACACATTCCATACACCTTTTCAGAAGGGGCGGTGTGGGTAGTGTGTGGGTGTTTGGGGGGGGGGGGGGGGGGGGGGGGGGATCAAGGCAGGATTCGAAAGAAAAGGGGGGTGGGGGTGAGGGAAAGGGGGGGTGGGTAAGTTATTGTGTTCCTGAAACCACCCCTCCCTCGATTCCGATGCCCCTTGTATTAAAACCGCGGGCAGGAAAAGAGTGGGTGTTTAGTTCTGTCGAGCTTCGCTCGGGCGAACGTCGGCGACTTTGAGCTCCCGGAGAGTTTTTAAGAATGAGAGTCATCTCCCTCAGCAGGATGCTCTATGCAGTTGAGTAGCCTCTCTTCGTCGTCACCGCCGTCGTTGCCTTGGATACCGTTGCACAGCCTTCGAGGGCGTTTCGTTCTCTGTTCTCTCATGTCTGTGTTTTGGTCATAGCCACAGGGTTTCAGAGTCTCTGGTGTTTTCCAAGCGTGTAACCATATCTCTGTTTGGTTTTGACTACATTTTTGTTGCTGTTCCTGCCAACCCATAGGCTAAAAGGAAGGAAAGATGATATTTCATTGGCCAATGGGGATCGTTCTGACTTTCTTGTCTTGTTGTCGTTTCTGTCCACCTATAGGCTAAAGGGCGGAGAGATGGTATTTCATCGGCCAATGAGAGGGCTCGGCCGCTGTCGGGGGAGGGCCTGTCGTGCCAGGGCCCGCGCACGGTGGTCCTGCAGAAGAACTCGCAAGGCTTCGGCTTCACGCTCCGCCACTTCATCGTCTACCCGCCCGAATCGGCGCTGCACCACCCCGGCCTCAAGGTAATTTATAACAACAGTAAAAGGCTGAAAGATCTCTAGCCTGGTAAACCAGCCCCTTGTACTTGGGGGCAGCTGTGGCCTAGTGGTTAGGGAGTTGGTCTTGCAATCGGAAGGTTGCCGGTTCGAATCCTGCCCTACCGATGGTTGACATGCCCTTGAGCAAGGCATCTAACCCCACACTGCTCCAGGGACTGTAACTGAAACCCTGTAAATATCTGTAAGTCGCTCTGGATAAGAGCGTCAGCTAAGTGTAATGGAATATAACACTTAATTTCATTTTGTACAAAGGGCCTGGCCATGCTGCCGTTGACATTGAAGTATTCGGACCAAGCGAATCCGAGCCAATTAGCGAACAGAGGGAGTGTTTATGAGTGATGACGTTGTTGACTGTGTGTTACATTTGAATTGTAGTGTGTAGGTAGGCTAATTGCATACGTGACGACCAGAGGTTAGCGACTGGGTAAAGGCAGAGCCACTTGTTTTAAACCTCAGCATAGTCCACTCCTCCAGAAAGAAATTGTTTCTCAATGCAGCAAGGCCAGACCCTCTGTACAAAATGAAATGAAAAACAAGGGGCTGGTTTACCAGGCATGGTGCTTGAAATCAGGCATGGGACAGTAGGCTACATTTAATTTCATTATATTTGCTAGTAATAACTTTCAAACTTTTAATAATTTCAGCCATGGAATTACGTCTTGCTTTATACCCTGTAATACTAACCTGTAGTTGTATGGATTACAAAGGATGACAAAGGATGTAGGTCAACGTGCTTTAACAGTTTGGCAAAGGAACGCAAGACAGAAATACACCTGACAAGCTTTGTTATAGTCCAGTAGCACCAGGAGAAACCTATCAGGGAGCTGTGTAGAGCTCCACTTATGTCCCTCGATGGGCTGAGGAAAACCTCCCGGTTGGCACTGGGGTTGGGGGACTGAGTTATTGAGTTATTGTGTTCCTAAAATCAACCCCTCACCCCGGTTCCGATACCGCAGTAGCAGTTGGAAACACATCCGTGTATGAACCAGGGGGTGGTAGAGCTGATGGAACTGACATGTGTATGAGATGACAGGAGTACGCTGTGCTCTCTCTGTCCTCATGAACTCGCTCACCTCCAAGACATGCAGAAGTTTGTGCGTGTGTGCGTGTGTGTGTGTGTGTGTGTGTGTGTGTGTGTGTGTGTGTGTGTGTGTGTGTGTGTGTGCGCGCGCATTAATTTCATGCTCACGCCTGACTGGGAGGCCCAAAACGCCTGACTGGCCACATGGGGTAGGGCGGTCAGAGATAATTGGTTGACCTTGACCTTTGAACTTGTCAGCGTGCAGTTTAAAAATACTTCACAGTGGAAGTTAAGGCTCAGAACTGGAAAACTGTAACTACAGATGTGCAGCTATAACTATGATAGCATGAGCATCCACAGTGAACATTTTGTCTTTTTAACGGCAACATTCTTATGAGGTTAAAGAACTAAAGGAACATGGCTCCCTTAAAATCGTATGGATTCCAATTGGCTGCAGTGTCTTTATTGTTCATCAAATTGCTGTAAATATAGTGATATTTCCTTGTGTAAATAATAAATCAATCAAAGTCAACATAGTGCCGTATGCCAGTCATACGTTTGTTAGTGTAGCAAGGCTAGAGGCCAGTGGGCACGGAGAAGCAGCCAAGTGCTTCTCCTCAGAGGTCTCTGGCCAAGATGAGATTAGGGGGTTGAGACCAAGGCATTTGCCAAGCGTTTACCAAGCCACAAACATGGCACACACACCCACACACACGCACACACACACACACACAAGTACGCACGCACGCACATGCGCACACACATAGACACACGCACACACACACAAGTACGCACGCACACATACACACGCACACACATGCGCACACACTCACACACACACATAGGCACACACACACACACATGCGCGCGCACACACACACACACACACACATGCACACACACACACTCACACACACGCACACACACACTTACACAAATGCAAACACACGCACACACATAGACACACACACACACACACACATAGACACACACACACACACACTCACACATACACATGCACATAGTTAATGGCGCCTGTAGGTATAGCTCCCTGTGTAGATGTGTCCCATTCATAAGCCCTCATGTACCATTTGGAGCAATAATCTGCTTGACCCCTGACCCTGACCCTTAGGAGTGGAGGGGTTAAATCTCTCCGTGGGTCATGTGACCACTGAGCCAGGTCGCAAGGTTAATGGAACAGGAAGTGTCATAGGCTCAGACGCCACCACCACCACCACTGGACCCTAACAATGACCTTTGACCCCTAATCCCAGATTCTGTGAACAGGTTAGGTGTTGACCAGACCTAGTGGCAGAGGTTGGAGAGGAGAGACCAGGGGACAGCGTCTGTGTGTGTGTGTGGCTTGGGGTGCGGACGTCCCGCCTTTCTCTTCCGTTAAACCCCTGCTCTTTGTCTGCGTGTGTCAGGAATGAGCGCAGTCAGCGATGCACAAAGCCCACACTGCAGCCAGCCCACCCAAACTGCACACTCAGCTCAGAGCGTGTGTGTGTGTGTGTGTGTGTGTGTGTGTGTGTGTGTGCATTTATTTGTGTGCCCGTGTGATGGGACAGTGTGTTGTGACGTTGTTTGTACTCATCTGACTGTGTGTGTGTGTGTGTGTGTGTGTGTGTGTGTGTGTGTGTGTGTGTGTGTGCATTTATTTGT
>CM050210.1:6700127-6742627 GCA_027475355.1 Coilia nasus | reverse complement strand
TGCTCTGGGCTCCCCCCTGGACAACCGCATGGCGGTACCTCCTCCAACCTCTGGGGGCATCGGAGGGGGAGATGTGGGGCATCGCGCCGAGGACTGTGCTTCCCCTGCTTTGCCTGTCACTGCTCGGCAGCAGCAGCATCATGCGGTGCCACCCCCCCAAAGCAGCAGCCACCCCCCCTACCGTGGGCGCTCGTCCTCGTCAGCGGGCGTCGCCATCAGCCCGCTGGACTTCCACTTCGCCAACCACAACGCGGCCATCGCCTCCGCCTCGGCCCTGGCGTCCTCGGCTTCGCTCTCGCTGCCCCCGCCCAAACGCAAGGGCAGCCTGCCCGGCGCCCGCAGCGAGGTCTGCCACCGCGCCCTCTCCGACTGGTACTACAGCCAGGCGGCAGCAGCCACCTCCCCCTCCACCACCTCCGCCGACCGCCTCCAGGGGGCGCTGCCCGTCTCCCCACGCCACCGCAGCATCTCCCAGGACCGGCTGGCCGAGCTGGGCCTGGCGCTAGGCAACCACCATCAGCACCACCACCACCACCGGGGGCTGGGTGGGGGAGGGGGAGGACCAGGGGGGTGGCCACACAGTGCCTCCCAGGACACCCTGCTGATGCACTATGGGGGGTCACGTGGGGGGGGTCACGGGGGGCAGGACTCCTTCTGGCTCGGGGGGTGGGGCTCGGGGGGCCCGACCAGCCGCTCGTGCTCGGAGAACCTGCTGGCGGCGTACGAGGCGTACGATCGCGGCTACGAGCGCTCGATAGAGGCGCTGGAGCAGGCGTCCGCGCTCGTCTCGCCGCGCTACGACAGGCCCGCCTGGCCCACCCACCCCCACCAACACCAACACCACCCCCACCATGCTCAGCCAATCAGGCACGGCGACAGGACCGGGCCGGCCAGTCACAGGACGGCCATTGCCGCCACGGTCCCGCCCCCCGGCCGAACCGGCCAATCGCATCACCACTACCACCACCACCACCAACAGCAGCAGCAGCAGCAGCAGAAGCTGGCGCAGGCGCAGGTGCAGGTGCAGGCCAGGCGGCACCCGAGCGCACAGGCGGCCGAGGACCAGACGGTCGGTTACCGTAGCTACAGCCCCTCGTTCTGCAGGAAGGCGGGCCACCTCATGCAGCAGTCGCACTCCTTCCGGGACCCCTCGTACACGGGCCCCCACCTCAGCTGGGCCCCCACGCCCAGGACCAGCCCCCCCGAGGCCGACCCCGCCACCCCCTCGCCCCCCACCACGGCCGACTCCCAGGAGTCCGGCACCACGATCGCTGTCCCTCGGAGGGGCTCGGGCGGTTCTGGTCCGGTAGAGGAGCCGGTCGTGGCCCAGACGGTCTCGCAGGCACAGGCACAGTCGCCAGCACCACAGACCCAGACCCAGCTCCAGGCACAGGTACTACTTCAGAATTTTATTCTAATTTTTTTTTTTTTATTCTTCACATATTTGTATTATAATAAGTCCCCTGCTATATCGCAGTCACCTTTCGTGGACCTTTTGTGGAATTTTTTTTTTAATGCTGCATGTAAGCTATGTCCCTATGGATGCTAAAGAAACGTTCATCAGAACAATATTATAATTAAACTATGCTGTAACTGTATGTAAACTATACTGTAAATATTGATTAAAATGCAGTAATAATTTAATAATACATACAGGAAATGTATTAAAACAGCATGTGGGAGGGGAATGTTAAGGGCTAAACTATAAAATAAAATGGGCTTGCTATACCTACTGCACGATAGATCACTGTATATCACTGTATATTCTTCACATATTTTTATTATACCTGCACTGTGATGACCCTGATGCTGTTGTTCACAATGAAACCCATGGCCACCGTTCTACTCTGCATTTGTGTAAAGATGTAAAGAACCGTTTTGTGTCTCTGTAGTGCATTCCTTAACTTGAATGCTTAATGTCTGTACTCTGGGAGTAAAGGGAAACTGGAGTCAAATTCCTTGTTTGCATGCTCAAAGTTGGTCAGTAAAAGTGATTGTGATTGTGATTGTAATTCTCAGGTCCAGGAGGTGGTTCTGAGACAGAAACCTCCGGCGGGGAGGCGGAACGCGCAGGCCATCCGGCCATACACACACTATGTGCTGCCCAGCGACGCCCACCCCGACAGCCCCCCCTCCCCCGCGAGCCGCACCGCCCAGCCCCAGCCCCAGCGCCGCCCCAACGGGAGCCTGGGGCCCCAGCCCTCGGAGCCGGACTCCCTGGCCTCCATCCCCTTCATAGGTCAGTCATACACACACACACACACACAGTCCTTGGAGCCGGACTCCCCGTTCATAGGTCAGTATCCTCACACACACACACACACACACGCACACACACACACACACACACACAGTCCTCGGAGCCGGACTCCCTGGCCTCCATCCCCTTCATAGGTCAGTCATACACACACACATACACACACACACACACAGTCCTTGGAGCCGGACTCCCTGGCCTCCATCCCCTTCATAGGTCAGTCATACACACACACACACAGTCCTTGGAGCCGGACTCCCCGTTCATAGGTCAGCATCCTAACACACACACACACACAAACACAAGCCAGCTGATTGTAACTAGTAGATCTTTTCATCCATATAGATGAGCTACTTAGTGAAATCACCTGCCTTAAAGCAACTCGAAGTAGTTTGTTCGACCTTAAAATGATGTATCTAAAATCATTTCAGAGGTTCATTTCAGAGGTTCACTTCTGAGTTCACGTTGCGGCCCTCCATGGGCTATAATCGAACTGCTGATCTGTAGTTCAAATGACACATAAGAAAGACAATTCCGCTTCCAACCTGTTTGCCAACCAAAGATAATAGTGCTTTAGTGTTGCTTTAAAGTACACAGGTAGAACCAGTAAGTGTTAGCACGTTCACTCTCCAGAGCTCTGGGGCTCTCCACCCCTGCATACAAACCAGGTCAGTGTGTACACGCCCACACACCCACACACAAACATGATTCACGATGGCCCAGGGAAGGCTAATTACATCATTTCATAGGTCACTGCCCCCCACCTCGCTCTGCTCTGCCCTGCCCTGCCCAGCCTCGCCCTGCTGTATAGCCAACCCCATATAGCCACGGCGCTACCACACACAAATCAGGTCAGCCCTTATATGCCCACAGATAAAGAGCCATGCTCAGGGCATCCATATCCTGCATAGGTCACTGGTTGTACCACTGCCTGACTCCTCAATTATCATGACCTCTGAAATGTACATCAGGTCAATTTGTACACACACACACACAAACATAGAAGAGGCGGCTACAGTTTATTTTACTGTCCATGTTACATCAATTAGGTACAGTGTAACAAAGTGTATAATAATTTGTAACATACACACACGCAAACACACACACACACACACAGGTGCGCACACACTCACACACACACACACACACACACACACACACACACACACACACACACACACACACACACACACACACACACACACACACACACACACACAGACACACACACACACTTACACTGTACCCTAGGGTTAGTGTTAGGTTTGTACAGTGTAAGGACATTGTATTACATGTTGTTAGATGCAGATACACTAAAAAAAGGAACCGTAAAGTAAAGTGTTACCTAAAAAGGAGAGTGGCTAGGACTAATGTTGCACAGATAGATGGGTAAAGAGCTGGGCTCCTCTGCACGCATCATCACATATAGGTCAAAGGTCAGCGCCCTCAGGCTTCTTCCATAGTCACTGGTATGATCAGTGGAGTCTGAGAAACCAGTGCTTGCTATGTTGGCTACATTAAGGTTACACTAAGATGCCAATGGATATTCAACATCAACACTGTAATGAATGTCACCAAAGATTTACTATGTATGACCATGTGATTTTTCTTACTGAAGTGTTCCTGCCTTGCCTTAAATAATGGATGAAACCATGACTTGACTAATTACTTAACTTAGTTCATCCTAACTGCCTGCCAGGACCTTACAGTTCTCCCTCCCTCCTCCCCCTTCTCCCTTCTCCCTTCTCCCCTTCCTCCCTAATCTCCTTCCTCCCTCTCTTTTTGCCTTCTAACCCCCCTCATCTCCTCCCTCTTTCCTCCCCAAAACCAACCCCTCCTCCTCCCCGTAACCTTTCACCTTTAACCCCTGACCTCACAGACGAGCCCACCAGTCCCAGTGTTGACCTGTGTGCCCGCCACGTGCCTGCCTCCTCCGTGGTGTCCAGCGGTGTGTGTCCGTCACCGGTGGCGTCGCCCGCACTCGCGCCCACGCCCACTCTCACACCCCCGCCCGCCCCCTCCTCCACCACCACCACCACCGCCACCTCTTCCGCCAGCCCCCTCTCCCCCCCCTCTTACCTCCCCACTCCCCCAGCTCTTCTCCTCCGAAAGCAGTGAGTGGCCTCCTCCTCCTCTTCCATCTTTTCCTCCTCCTCTTCTCCACCTTTTCTTGATGTTCGTCGTCCTCCTCCTCCTTCGTGAGGAGAATACTGTAGTCACTTCCTGCCTTCCTGCTTTTCCATCCTCCACCTGATGCTGTCACTTACATCTCTCTCTTCCTGTGGACTTTTTTGAAACGACTAGCTGGCTGAGTGGCTTTTTGTGATGTTTTGTGATGTTTGTGCACTGTCTTGTCCGAACGTCGCCCTTCCACATGGTGAGTGGGTACTGTGCGGTGTCGTTTGTACGAGATGGTCCAAAAACATTACTATTTCAAGTCCAGAATACATTGCTTAAAACTATCCACTCAGCCAGCTGGTCATTTTTCAAACAAGCCTTGTGTGTAACTGCGTACACTGTCATCCACAAAGCACATTCGCCTGTCGGAAGCCATTAGCCAGTGTTAACCAGTCGCCCCAGAAAGGACACAGCACAGGAGTATTCTAGTCAGTACATATCACAGTCAGCGAGTGAGCTCAGGCACAGTTTGTTTAATCAAGACCATAATAACTGCTGTTTAGTGTAAGTCTTTAAGCATTTAGGATTCATTCACACTAGCACACGTTTTTTTTTGTTGTCAAAAGGCGCAACACGACGCTAGTATTCCAAAATCTGAGTGTTTTAAAGGGCTTGCTGGAGATGTCGAGGCTTTTTTGTTGTTGTTAAGTTACTCTGGTCCTCCATTTTGTCTTGATATTTGGAACTCAGTCGTGAGTGAGTCACTATAGCTAGGCAATGACACTTAAGTATCCTTGTTATTAGATTTTAATGTTAAGGCCCATCGGAGAAAAACAACTGAATTTGCCTGAACGCCTGCTGGTGCTAAAAGTGCAGATGTGCGAACGGCCCCTTACAGTCCTGTGTGTAATTGTGTGTGTGTGTGTGTGTGTGTGTCTCTGTGTGTGTGTCTGTGTGTGTGTGTGTTGTCTCCGTGCTGTGTCTCTCTGGTCAGGCCTGTTTCCCTCCAGTAGTCTGGGTTTCTCCCTTCCAACCTTTGCTAGGCACTTCCACTTCTACCCTCACTGGTAAATTCCCACTGAGTTACAGGGAACTGGTACGCTCAACCCAACCCACCCACACAAGTCTCATAAGCAACCGAACCACTGCCGTGCCGAGGTGATCACCCAAACAACTTAGGCCATGTCTAAAATGTTCACTCGTTCACTTTGTAGTGTGCTATGTAGGGTGTGAGTTATGTTGTTTGGTTCCCTACTACACTGTCCACTATGCAGTGAATGACTTATATAGTGAATGAATATTTCGGATGGGGCCTTAGTGTCTCGTACATCACCTCACAGAGTTGGGTGTTTCCCCTTTAAACGTCCGGTGAACACCCTAGCCCACCGCCAAGTCTTAATAAACTCTCTCCTAATCCCGCATGATAACCCACAGACCTCACGGTAGACTTCATACCTGCTCAACTACACCCTAGATTACAGTAATCATTTCTATTTATACGTATGTCCTCATAGTCATACCTTTACTCATATTTAGTCGTACATATCCACAGTTATACCAGAAAGAGTTGAAACAGAGGTGGTACAGAGGTTATACTCCCTGATGCTTAAGCATATTTTGGACATAGACACTTTAACTAGCCCCAGATAACTCCAGTGACTCCTAGATTACAATTATCATTTCTATTTATATGTATGTCCATATAGTCATACCTTTACACATAGTTAGTCATACATATCCACACTTGAAACAGTGGTCAGTAATCGAAGACCTTTGGTTGTACTTCCTGATGTTTAAGCGCATATTTTGAACATGGGGTCACCCTGATATAGACACTTTAACTAGCCCCAGATAACTCCAGGGAAACTACAGGCAAGCGTGTTTCATTTCCTCCCGAACCCAGTTCCTCTCAATTCCTGTCTCTCTCTAACATTATTCACATGTGTCATTTCTGAATCTAAACCTCAGATATCTTCACACTGGTTTCTCAAATCCCTCATCATTTTTTTTCTTTCCTTGCACCTCTCGGACTCCCCAGATACACTGCCGTCATTGTTCGGTCTGGCTGGAGTTTATTGAACATTTTTTGTTTTGCTCCCCCGTCTGTCATATTTTCAGTCTGAGCACAGTCCTGTCTTTGTACGATTGAGGTTTCCACTCTTGTCCACTTGTCTTTTTTTCACAAACATCATTTTTTTTGTGTGTGTGTGTGTGTTTTTATTTCTGTAAGAGGCGTACGCAGACACGCCAAAGGTAAGGGACTTATAAAAGTTTGTTTAGGGCTTTGGGTCTCGGTAAAACTGACAGTTAACTCAGCCGAAGCACAAGAAAATCCAATCTTGGCAAAGTGGAGCACTCTCCAAACTCCGGTTGTAAAATCAAAGGGCGAGTGAATCATGGTGCGGGCTCCTCGTTCGTGCTTGTCTGGGAGAGGTATATTTAGCAGTCCAAAACCCTCTCTTCTGCAGGACAGCTTTGTAGCGCATATTTTAGCATTTCAGTCAGGCCTGGAGGACATATCTATAGCATTGTTAGCAGAGTTGGACAAACTTACTTGAGAAAGTGAAGGTCCTGTCATGTATTCTTCTGCCTGTGCTGTTAACACAGGTGTTTTTTATTTTTTATTTTTTTTTTAACTTTTTTACCTTCTCTGCTTGGCTGGAGAGCTGTCCTAGAGTCTGGAGATCAGTTGGTTCAGTGAACTGGGTGGAACAAATACGTGGCTGGACTTCTACTTTGTGGCCCCCTTGGGGGTGTCTGTCTCAGATCATCAGTGAGATCCCAGAGCATACAGAGGTGTCTCAGAGCCAGAACCAGGGTCAGGTTTGGCTTGGATCTGTGTAGCAGACAGACAGACACTGACTGTAGATCAGTGGTGAAAGACAGGCATTCCCTTTTGACCCCACGTTTGACTTCTTTCTCTCTTCGTCTGTGTAATTTCTCTCCTTTCTTTATATCAGGCCAACATTTGCTGCCTTTCTTCTTACTGTCTGTCTGTCTGTATCCAATTTTGTCAGTTTGTCATGTCATGCATGTGTTTGCACTCCTGGCATTATTTCATTTCATGTTTGAATTGTTGGCATTGATCGTTTAAGCATGCACAACATAACATTTTTCTTTTTCTCTTAGCTTCTCTTTGGTGTTACAAGACATCTTTCAAGAGGATAGAGTCTGCACAGCAGATGATGATTTTTTTTTTACCTGATACTACCAAGTATTGTGTTTCGGAAAACAGCAAATGAAGGGCTCGGTCCCAAAACATCATGCTTGGTCGTAACCTACTGAAAAAAAAAATGGTTGGGGAGCATCACTTGGTTTGTGGACTTTATCCTCTTCATGGGATGTTTCCTCTGTCCAGCAGCACAGAAGAGTTTGCCTTCTTCATGTGTTTGCTTCATTTGTGTCGACTTTTCTATCAACTATCCTCCATTTTGTTTCCTCTCACCTCCTCACTAAAGCCTTCTTCTTTTCTTTCTTTCTTTCTAAGTTGCGCCTTGTGGGCCGAATCTGAAATTTGAAATCGTTCAGTATGTGGTGCACTATTTAGGGGACAACGCAATGTAATTCACACCCCCGTGTAGTACACTATGTAGTGAATGAGTGAACATTTCCGATTCGGCGATGGACTGCCCCGTGTGTCACCAATTCTCACTCGTGTCGTTTCTCATTTCTGAACAGGCAACGCCAAGAACAGCCGGCGCTCCTCCTACCTGTTGGCCATCACCACCGAGCGCTCCAAGTCGTGCGACGAGGGCCTCAACACCTTCCGCGAGGAGAGCCGCGTCTTCTCGTCAGTATCCGCTGAGTGGTGACAAGGCTCTGTGTGTGTGTGTGTGTGTGTGAGAGAGAGAGATAGAGAGAGAGAGAGAGAGAGAGAGAGAGAGAGAGAGAGAAAGAGAGTTCGTGTGTGAGAGAGAGATATTGTGGTGTGTTGTGTGTGTGTATTTATGTGTGTGTGTGTGTGTTTGTGTGTGTGGGTGTGTGTGAGAGAGAGATTTTGTGATGTGTGTGTGTGTGTGTGTGTGAGGGTGTGTGTGTGAGGGTGTGTCTTGGTTTTGTTTGTACACATGCCACAGCCTGACAGTGCAAATGAGGTGATAGCGATAACATCTTTGTGTGAGAGGAAGAGTAGATCATGTAGCCATTACTGGAAACACATTAAAAATGTTTTTTAATCCACAATGACTAATCTGTCACTGTGACTGGACATAATAATCACAGTAAGTAAGTGTTATTCTTGGTATCCACAATCATGACACACATACACACACACACACACACACACACACACATGTGTCATCTAATACAGTTTAAGGGGCATTACATAAACAGCATATCAGGAAAACAAACACGTGTATGTTGTCACAATGAAAACAACCTCCCACACAGGACATCCTAGTAATAGGCATAGCCAACATACCGATGGTGATAGCTAATTCTGCTTTTATGCTCTCCATACAGGCGACTACCCAAGAGAGTCAAGAGCTTCTTCACTGATGGGGTGAGAAATGTCTCACATGATCATCTGTGTTTAAATATACATCTCTAGTTTTACGAGACAGTACATAACAGTTGCTGTGCCCACAGCAGCTAATGTTCAAATATAAAGATGCCTAAATGTATCAGATAATAAGCACGTGTTTGCATATAGGTGAATAAAAGTGTGTGTTTTATGGTATTTAATTAGGTATTGTATAGAGGCGTTTACATAACCTCTGTTCTTCAAACACCATTTTATGTTTGACTGTGCTAAGAAGGTGGGGCTTCAAAATAAGATCCAAAATGGCGACTTGATCCAAAATGGTGGCCGTGTTACATGTCATGCAGGTTATTTTGATAGTGAGCTAAGTCACTAAGTGTGTGTGTGTGTGTGTGTGTGTGTGTGTGCAGTCTCTGGAGAGTCTACGGGGCGGCAGAGGAGGCTCGCTCTAAGCGGCACTCGACGTCGGAGCTGGGCAACCTCACACTGACGGACGTACGCAAGGAGGGCTGGCTGCACTACAAGCAGATCCTCACCGAGAAGGGCAAGGTCAGGGGCCCCAACGCATGGAGCTGTTTATCAGCTGTCATCTCACACACACACACACACACACACACCCACACACACACACACACACATAAACACACACACACTCACACACACACACACAATCTTTCTCTCTCTCTCTCTCTCTCACACACACACACACACACACAAACACACACACACACACAATCTCTCTCTCTCTCTCTCTCTCTCTCTCTCTCACACACACACACACACACACACACACACAGAAACACACAAGTGAGAGATGCCAACTGTCCCACGCTCACACATACACACACAAGCTCGGGCTCTTCTTCTGTTAGGTTTATCACTGCCTCTGCATTGAAAATAAAAAACAGATTTGACTCGTAAGCACTTATGTAGGTCGTTTATACAGTAGGTGGCTTGTTTATTATACTGTATTTATTTATCATTCATGTATATCATAGGTCTTGCTCTGTTTTATATAAAATGCTAATAATTCTAATGTGTATAGTATGCTTGTGTAGTGCCATGCCAGTAAATTGAATGTCTGTTTTGTTTTATTTATGGTAAAACTGAAGACATAGTTCCACTCATGAACAAGTTTTCGTATTGATAGTATACTTACCCTGGGTTTATTCTGTTCACCAATCATATTGTGTTGTGTATTGCCTTGCAGAAAGTGGGCGGCGGCATGCGTCCATGGAAACGCGTCTTCTCCGTGCTGCGCTCGCATTCGCTCTTCCTCTACAAGGACAAGCGGGAGGCGGTGCTCCACGGCGCCGGGGCGGGAGGTCACGGCCCCTCCCACGGCGAGGACGAGCAGCCAATCAACATCCGCGGCTGCCTGATTGACATCGCCTACAGCGAAACGAAGCGCAAGCACTCACTGCGGCTGACCACGCAGGACTTCTGCGAGTACCTGCTGCAGGCCGAGGACCGCGAGGACATGCTGGGCTGGATCCGCGTCATCCGCGAGAACAGCAAGACCGACAGCGAGGTCAGTAGGGCTTCAGGGGTCTTTACTGCCCTACAAAGCCAAAAGGCAGTAACTACATATCCTACTCCACTATCCATAAGCTCCTCTGCCACCCCCACCATATCCACCCTTTTTTGGTTGGGGAACGTAGATGGACACAGGATAATCCTGCCGTACAAAGCCAAAAGGCAGTAACTACATATTTTGTCAAAGCTGAGTTTTGACTGGAAATTGACTATATAACACCTTTTTTGTCTTGTGACCGACTCTCATGCTTCTTCCTACTAGGAAAGTACATAGAAGCATCACCACTATTATACCTACAACATGTTTGACTGGGCAGTATGTCAACTTCAAAGGCATTTTTCTCAGTTTCATTAATCCTTTGTAGGGCAGCTTAGGTTAGGGGATAAAGGACTCCTAAATTTCAACTTAGGCAAATCTCCTTTTATTTATGCATTTATTTCTTATTATTATTGGGAGAGAGAGAGAGAGAGAGAGAGAGAGAGGAGAGAGAGAGAGAGAGAGAGAGAGAGAGAGAGAGAGAGAGAGAGAGAGAGAGAGAGAGAGAGAGAGAGAGAGAGAGAGAGAGAGAAAGAAGAGAGAGACATGCAAGAGATATGACCCAGGCCAAAGTGGAACCTGGGTCCCCATGTTTATGGTAGAGACACCTTAGCCAGCTGCATCATGGCACCCCATTTCTCTGTAACAGGGCGACCAGGATTTTTTGCCCGCATGCTGTACCTCTAACCCCTCCATCCTAAGAAAGCCATAACAAGCAAGCCCTAACACAACACAAAGGCACAGGGGAATGAGAAATGAAGGCATAAGCCTGCAACACATCATCATAACACAATGTCGTGCACCACAGCTCAGCCCAAAAGTGCCTGTTAGGTACTTAACACTCCTTAGCTATTTCACAAGGCTAAAAGCATGGGTACACAGACAGACCAGTAGGTCTTGACATGAAGGCATATTTAAGTGAATAAATCCATACAAGGTAGTGCGTGGACGTTATGTAATGAAGGGTATTGAATAATAGATGCTGTGTGTGTGTTGTCTGATGTAATGTAGTCAGCCTTATGTGAGATTTTATAGTACACGTCTAATGCATAATACATATACATAATGATATATTTATAAAGATATGATGGAGAACATGTGAGCCCATATGCAGTAATGGACGAGACGCAAAAACTCTGCCCTTGTGGGGTAGCCATAATCTGGAACAGAACACAGGCACACAGCACAGAAGTATTTCCTGGGCTGCAAACACAACACACTGAATCCAGTTCTGCAGGTCTGTCGTGCTAAACGTCATTTGATTGTATCAGATGGAGAAACGAAATGTGCTGACACTGGTGCCAACCTCTGTGATTTTTTTTACAGGTGTGTCTCGTCTGTTTGTGTGAATGGGGCACTCGTTTTTAACCCTTTATATCACTCTTAGCTGACGCTCTTATCCAGAGCGACTTACAGTTATTTAGGTACAGGGTTTCAGTTACAGCAATGTGGGGTTAGATGCCTTGCTCAAGGGCACTTTAGCCATGGATGAGGGTGCAGGAGAGCACTAGTTGTTTTTACTCCCCCACCCCCATTCTTCCTACTGGAACAGGATTCGAACCTGCAACCCTCCGATCCCAAGACCAACTCTCTAACCACTAGGCCACATCTGACATGTTTTCTTCCCCTTTCCTTTTCTCTTGTTCCGTCAGGACATGGGTTTCTCTCGCCAGGCTCTGATCAACAAGAAGCTGAACGACTACAGGAAGCAGAGGTGAGTCCTTGCTTTGTGCACTCGTTTAAACCGCAACATCCATTAGCCACCCACATATGTGGGTTATCTCAGTTAAAAATTAAAGCAACACTAAGTAGTTTTTTCAAGCTTAGAATAATGTTTCCAGAATCGTTATAGTGGTTCATCAACTTGTAACTGGGTGAAAGGTACTTCTGAATCTGCTTTGCCGCTCTCCATGGCCTATAACCACACTAAACAAATTTGGAGGAGCAGAGCGTCTGTCTGTAGTTCTCTATGAGAGACATTTCCGCTTCCAACCTGTAGGGCAACCGAAGACGAAAACTACTTAGTATTGCTTTAACATCAGCGGTTTTAAAAGACAATTTATTTTCTACTAGTAGTAATGTTGGTTTTGTTGTTTATATTGCTAAAGTTAACATTTGTCAGTAGCATTCTAGCAGGATTCTGACTTTAATGTGTTTTTGTGTATTACTACTAGATTTAAAAAAAGTTTGATATGTAAAAACGTACTCTTAAGAATTACTGTCAATGATACAGTTTTTGAAAAAGGAGATCTGCAGATCACACATTTGAGCATGCAGTAGGAATTAAACTGTCGTGCATGTTAATCTCTGCGCAGTCCAACGGGCAACAAGCCAGACACCTCGCCTCGGGTCCATCGCATGATGCCTCCCTTCCTGCTGTCCAAGACGGAGAACACTTCTGGGACCAACCGCTCGCCCAAGACAGATGGCAAAGGTGAGTGTGGTAGCCAGACAGTACCACAGTGGCTAGACAGTACCACAGCAGGTAGGCAGTACATGTTATGTGTTAATAGTAATAATAATGATGCGTTATTTGGTAGGCTGTCAAATTGAAATTAATTAAAAGATCTGGCAACCCTAATTCACTGTCATCACAGTGCCTCTTGCTGTGAGTCGCACCATCGAATTATCACAGATGTCAGTTATGAAAATTAGGGCCAATATTTCACCATAATAAAGGCCTGTCGAGTGGGTAGAGTGGCAGAACATCTGTCACATGCTGAGGATGGTGATGCTGTTTAGACGGGGAGCAGCTTAGGGGCGCACCTCTGTCTGTCTGTCTGTCTGTCTGTCTGTCTGTCTGTCTGTCCATCTGTCTGTCTGTCTGTCTGTCTGCCTGTCTGTCTGTCTGTCAGCTCTGAGTAAAAACGTGGCCCTGCCTTGTCTCTGTTGTCCTCCTCAGACGACAGCAGCCCCCCTAAGACCCCCTGGGGCATCAACATCATGAAGAAGGGCAAGAAGACGGGGCCCAAGGCCTTTGGGGTGCGCCTGGAAGACTGCCAGCCGGGCGCCCACAATAAGGTAATGTCTGGGTGTAGGGGGAGTCAGCCGGCATGCTGGTGGATTAGTGTGTAATTATTGTTTGTTACCGTACGTACGGTAATCACTAACTTGTTTGTTTCTGTGTGTGCCCTTCTTGTATATGTGTGTGTCTGTGTGTTGTGTGAATCTGTGTGGCTTTCTGTGTGCACGTGCACATGTGTCGTTTGTGTGTACATATGTGTGCATCCGCCTATGTGTGTGCATCTGTGTGTGTGTGTGTGTGTGTGTGTGTGTGTGTGTGTGTGTGTGTGTGTGTGCGTCTGTGTCTGTGCGTCTGTGTGTGTGTGCGTCTGTGTGTGCATACGTCTGTGTGCGTTTGCCTACTGTGTGTGTGTGTGTGTGTGTGTCTGTGTGTGTGTGCACGTCTGCGTGTCTCTAGTTTGTGCCCCTGATAGTGGAGGTGTGCTGTAGCCTGGTGGAGGGCATGGGTCTGGAGTACACGGGCGTCTACAGGGTGCCGGGCAACAACGCCATGGTGTCCTCACTACAGGACCAACTCAACAAGGGCATGGAGATCAACACTGCTGAGGAGGTGGGCACTCACACACTCGTAGACGTGCAGACGTCTCCTATGTTGTTTCTGTTATTGTTTTGTGTGGTAGTATTATTGTAGTATTGTACACCATAATACAGTGAGGTAGGCACTCACACACTCGTAGACATGCAGATGTCTCTTCTGTTGTTTTTGTTATTGTATTGTTATGTATGGGTAGTGTAGTATTCTGCTGTTTTCATTGTTGTGTATGTGGAAATTCTAGAATATTCAATGGCCCTATTTAAAGCACATGGTTTTGTGCTTTAGTAAGGGGTAAATCTACTAGTAGAAGAGCCCTGTAGCTCTGTCATACATAGGGAATTGAGTCATAGGGCTCCTCGATTATAATATTTACTACATACTCTGATTTAGCAAACCAAGGTACAAATGCTAAGCCTTGTATCTAAAATACAGGCTTGAATGAATGAATAAATGAAAAAGTACATATGAGAAGCATAGAGACGCCTAATCTTTTGAAGAAATGCCGCTAAATAAAGTGATAAAGGACATATAAGCAAAAACAAAATGAGTGCATTGCTCTTAATGTTTACCATCTCTCTTCTCGTTCACAGAAATGGCAGGACCTGAACGTAATCAGCAGTCTTCTCAAGTCCTTCTTCAGGAAACTTCCGGAACCTTTGTTCACTGACGGTAACCCTCCCATGTTTTGTTGTTTTAAGGCTGCACATCTGACACACCCCTGTCTTTGTGTCTTCTGCATTTGAACTCCACACGCAAGTAACTCTCCATCGCCCTCTGTCTGCAGATAAGTACAATGACTTCATCGAGGCCAACCGGTTGGACGAAACAGGGGACAGACTGAAGACCATACGCAAGCTGGTGTGTGCATCTGCTAAGATCTCTTAATAACCTCTCGTCAATACTGATATCTTATAATAAAAAATAAATATAAAAATAATCTGCTTTAGTTTATAAAGCACTTTTCATACAGAGGATGCAGCTCAAAATGCATCTCAGTAAAACAGAGCACAAGACAAATTGTGTTTCAGTGATTAATTAAATTAAGCGGCATTAGCTCAACCTTGGCCTCACCAGGTGCACTAGGGCAAGGAAAAACTCCCTACAGGCATTCGTGTCCTTGCTGAGGAAGAATGTTATTCTTTTTAGTTTGATTTTCACTTTTATCAAACAAAATTGGAATGATAATTCAGAGTATTGTGCCTGAAGTGTCCCTGCCCCGGGAAACTTAGCTAAGGCACATGTATCTCCTCGTGTGTATGTGTGTAGTCTGTTTACTCTCTACACCTCTGTTAGCTTATTATGTCCTCCTTTTGCAAATCACTTTGGATAAAAAAAAACGTCTGCTAAGTGTAATGTAATGTAATGTAATATTGATTTCTCTCTTATCTCTCGTCCCATTCCCAGATCCACGATCTGCCGGATCATTACTACCACACCCTGAAGTTCCTGGTTGGTCACCTGAAGATGGTGGCGGACCACTCTGAGAAGAACAAGGTTTGTGAGGCCCACAGAGAAAGAGCAGAGAGAACTGGACAAACCCCACTGTGAGGTCACGCATAGACTTTCTCACAGACCGGATGAGGCTTCATTTGAAGTTCCCGAGTGCGGACATCATTGCCAATTCATTCTAGTAGTGTCAGTGTAAATCTGGTGATTTAACAAATAGATTTTAAAAATTCACCCCCTTCAGAGTTATCATGGCCCGAAAAACTACCGGAACACACCAAAACCGTTTTTTTGAACCATTACATTACACTTAGCTGACGCTCTTATCCAGAGCGCCTTACAGATATTTACAGGGTTTCAGTTACAGTCCCTGGAGCAGGGTGGGGTTAGATGCTTTGCTCAAGGGCATCTCAACCATGGGTAGGGCAGGATTCAAACCGACAACCTTCCGATTGCAAGACCAACTCCCTAACCACTATGCCACAGCTGCCCCCAGGCTGCCAATATGTTTATTTTTGCTATGAAAATTGACTTTTTAACATGGGAGTCTATGGGAGGTTCTCGCTTCTGCAGCCCGCTCCCAATGGGGAGGGTGAGGTATTGAATGACGTGTGAGGTATTGCAACTTTAGAGCGTTCAGTTTGGGCTTCACTGTTTAGTCTGGAATGTTGCCGCTTGGTGAGAACACGCCACATTCATTCACTCCGTCATCATGCAGCATCATACAGCACCTGTCTGTCACATGTCTGTCACCAGCATAGCATCGGTGCATAATGCCCATGGTGGTTGCCATGGAGAAGGTCAAAGGGCAACTGGTGTGCTGTGAACTGAACATGCTCTCTCCCTGTAATGGGGAAATGTGTTCTGTGCTTTTTAGTTAACAGCGCCAGGCAACTACCTAAAATCACATTTGAATTGAATAGCTGTCTGTCCACCTTTAAGGGGTAGATCAATAAAATGAATGATGGGTAGACTGTGTGTGCCCCAGGAGATGCTGGATGTTTAAAAAGCTCCTTCCCACCACTACTAAGCACTTATCACAAGGCCTAAAACGTGGTCAGGATCAATAAATGCACGACTGACAGCACGGACCCAGTGGCGTTCTTGTAATGACCCAGAGGTGACAGTCCCGGCTCCAGTAAATTAAAAACCATGTCACATATTTGATCCAGCCCTTTCCTTTGTATAATCAGACAGGCAGATCAGCTAAGTGAACCCGCAGAGGAAATACATTGCAGGGTTTTCATTTCTAAAGGCAGGATTGACACCTCTGTTAACGACACACTCAGAACACTTTCCTGTGGCATGACCCGATAGACCAACCAGATAGACCAAGTAAAATGAATCAAGTATGGAATGGACGATGGAATACCAGCCTATCGTCTATTATCAGCCACTTCCCTGCTGATCCACTTACAATGCTTCACCTGGTAAAAAGGAAGTTATCACAGTAAAAATAGACCAACTCAGCTCCCATAAACTTTTCTTTGAGTAACTGAACTTGTAACATTTGTTTACAACTCATTTCGCGTCAAATATGGAAACTTGTGTCGCTACTTAGTAATAAAATATCAGTGGTTATCATGAGGTGTTAATCATTCTTTTTGCTGTCCTTTTCCTACCTATCCATCTCTCCCTCCCTTTCTTCATCTTTTCCTCCGTGTGCAGATGGAGCCGAGGAACCTGGCGCTGGTGTTTGGGCCCACGCTAGTCCGCACCTCTGAGGACAACATGACAGACATGGTGACCCACATGCCGGACCGCTACAAGATCATAGAGACACTCATCCTTCATGTAAGCATGTGCAAATAAACACACACACACACACACAAGTGCACAGGAGTCTAAGGGGCTGTTCACACAGCCTCAGTTTTAGCACCACACACACATACACATGCACACACACACACACACACACACACACACACACACACACACACACACACACACACATACGGCTTATAAGGGGTTGTGGTTTTATTTGTCCTGTATCTTTTTCTCTTTCCTGCAGTGTTTGCCTTCACTCTGCCTTTTTCTTGTGCCATCACGGCCTGACCCTTTGCTCTCTTTCAAAGTCACCCACTTCCTGTCTTCAACTTCCTCTCTTGGTGCTTCAAGCAGATGACAATGCCTGCTGACGGCGAATAATAAGTGCTGTGTTGTGTTCTACAGAAATGATTTTGAAAGACTGATATCTCGCTCTCTATCTCTCTCTCTATCTCTCTCTCTCTCTCTGCAGCATGACTGGTTCTTTAGTGATGAGCTGGACAAGGATGAGAAGGTGAGCCCCCATATGCATTGTGCTGGGACCATGGAGCCAAATGTTTACTCAATGAGCTCGTTACGGGGAGCAAATCAATCTTTCGTGCCTTTGAGCATGTTACTAATAATATCAGCATCCCTGTGTGTTACATCTGTGTGAAAATAATCATGAAAAGGGTCACATTACCCTGAATGCCAGAGAGTTTTAGGCTCCTACTTGACTTTACCAGAAATACACAAGAACATATAGAGCACAGAGTGCGCAATGGTAGTCAATGATGTTTATGGTATGTGTTTGGTTTCGCCTACTTTCTACTTTCTAGTGGCAGCTGTGGTCTAGTGGTTAGGGAGTTGGTCTCGCAATCGGAAGGTTGTCGGTTCGAATTCCGCCCTACCCATGGTTGAGATGCCCCTGAGCAAGGCATCTAACCCCACCCTGCTCCAGGGACTGTAACTTAAACCCTGTAAATATCTGTAAGTCGCTCTGGATAAGAGCGTCAGCTAAGTGTAATGTAATGTAATGTACTCATGTCTATGGACATCTCATCTGTTTAAAAGAGTTTGATGTGCAGAGGTAGCGTAAAAAGTCCTCACTTTTGAGGTCGAAAGTACCAGCACTCTACATCATTTACATATTACTCTGCAGTATCCTGCAGTTAATTGCTTCTGATTAGGTTAAAGACTAATTCCTCCATTTTAAGGTCTTTATTCAATCACGGAAGCTCTTAATTTTACATGAAAGCTCTCATTACTGATAATTACTGATTTCATCCTAATGCATATGAGGAGTAGAATTTTTTCTGTGTTGGAAGCTCATTGCGATTCATTGCTAAGCTGGAGCATCTGTCAAACCGGGATTCATGCATCCACCATACCCATCAATACACATCCTCTCAGTCATTCACATACAGACACACACACACACAGGCTTGTCTCTGCAAGCTCACACACTCACTCACATTCATGCATTCATTTATACGATCATCCATGCCTTCGTTCACTCACTAACCCGATCTTGTTCCTCAGACCCCGGAGGACCAGAAGGACCTGCAGCCAATCCCCAACATTGATCACCTGCTCCCCAACATCGGCAGGACTATCCCCCTCTGCGACGCCTCAGGTGAGCTGCCATGACAATGGGACTCCTCAGCCTTCCGCTGGGGATGATGGGGTATAGCCCAGACCTCCAGGGAGTCTGCTTGTATTGCAAAGGGTGGGGGGTGTTTTTTTTTTCACTATTATTCATTTATTTATTTTTAAAACCTACTGCAGGACCACTTGTCATTCCTAAATTAAACTAAGTTGATTTCAGTTCTAACCTGGTATTTTAGTAATAATAATAATTATTATTCTAGTAATAATTTAGCAGGCTTGGCTCTGCTGTACTTTTTCAAGGAACACCTATTTCTGTTATACCTGATAATCTGAAAAGAGATGTTGCTATTTTATTTTTGGTGCCATTTTATTTTATTTGGGTGCTCATTAGCATGAATTGTTCTGATTTGATGTTCCGATGTTACCCTGGTGATTGGTATGGATTGTTCTGAGCTGATAATGGGCGGTGTCTTGGGTCCACTTGATGTTCCGATGTTACCCTGATGCCTTGTTGCCTTAGCACACAAAGCGCACGTTTGTGCATTGTGACTGTGTTGCTGTGTCTAGCTGGGTAATCATGCATGCCTGCGCTTACAAGAGGAGCCCCGAGTAAACTGAGCGATTCAGATTGCTTTCTACCCAATCCAACCCAATCTCCCCCACCCCCTCCCCCTCCTCCCTCCCCCAAACCAGGCTAGGTTTCCTCAGGCCACGCTCTCAGTTTTCAGACGTTCCTCGAACACTTTCAGCCTTCTTCTCCTCCGAAACGAACCTTTAAGTGGGCCCTCAGTCTCCCTTTTTCTCAGCCACACTGTTGTTTCTTTTTTTTAACTTTCTGTTCTCACACTCGTTTGCCTTACCTTTCCCTGTTCTTTTTTATTCTGTCCTTTCTTTCTCTGTCTCTTACTATTTTCTCTCTATCTCTCTTGCTCTCTCTCTTTCTTTCTCTGGATGTATCCACACCCCTTCTGCTAGCTGACCCAGTGGATCAATCTCAGCGGTAGGAGCAGGATTCTCACCTGACTTTGTCAACCTGTGTGTGTGTGTGAGAGAGAGAGAGAGAGAGAGAGAGAAAGAGAGAGAGAGAATGAATGCTTATGTGTATGTGTGTGTGTGTAATATACACTTGTGAATGCGTGAGTAAGAGTGTGTGTGTGTGTGTGTGTGTGTGTGTGTGTGTGTGTTGTGTGTCAGTGTTGTGGGGGACAGTGAGAGAGTTAGAGGTGTGTGTTTCGTGTTGTGCTTGGTGCTCCACTGCTTTAGAACCCACCCCCTCCTGACCCTTCGCCTCATCTGTAGACCCCCCCCCCACTAACCCCAAATGCTGTAGTAACAGTTCCTGTAGTAGGTGTGTCAGCTGTTACACTCATACACCCGTCTGTCTGTCCTTGTGACGTACCGCCATTTTGTTTGGTCCGTCTTTGTGGTCCTGATCCCAGGAGTGTTTCTCCTCCTCACACTCTATCCTCTCTCTTTCTTTCTCTCCCCCTCCAGATTCCACCAACAGTGACTCAGTCAAATCCAAGGTAAGCTGGGGCAGACATTTTGACATTTGTGGATGTTGCACTTGTCTAATGGATTTGTGAAGTGCTTGGCAAAGAAAATGCACTCCAACAAAATTAATTTATCTTAAAGACAGAAAATGTCTTTGATAATTTACATTTTTAGAAATGTATACATACATACATACATACATACATACATATACATACATACACATAAATGATGGACCTAGTAGCAACTGAAAACCTGACATACAGTATACTACAATGCATGGGTCATTTGAAGGACCGGTGCAAGTACAGCGCTATGGTTGAAAATGAAGATTGTTAGCAGGGATCAATAAGAGAAAGACGGGTGTGGACTTTTGTAATTTTACAAGGTTGCCACAAAACAGAAAAGGAATTTCACACACTTAAGCTCCCATAACACGATTTTTCTGGTTTCCACCCAGAGTGCAGCAGAACATTTCAAACATATATACCCCTCTTCATGACACTTTTTTGCAGAGTTAACTGAGAGACAGATATAGAGGCATTAATGGAGAATAAAGCATAATGTTGTAAAAAAAAATGGTTACACTTTATTTTACTGTGTCTGTTACATCAATTAGGCACAGTGTAACAAATTGTGAAACAATGTCACATTATCTACTTACACTGCACCTTAGGGATAGGATTAGGGTTAGGGTGAGGGTTCGGTATGTACAGTGTAATTACATAATATTACCTGTTACATGTACATAGGGTTAGGGTTAGAGGGTTAGGGGTATTAAATGTACGTACACTAAAAAAAGGAACCGTAAAATAAAGTGTTATTTAAAAAACTACGAAAGGTTTTGACTGACGTGTTTGTGTCTGCTCTCCTGTCCCTGTGCCAGGACTCCCCAGCTTCCAAGAAGGACCTGAGCGCTAAGGACTTCCTCCCCCTGTCCATCATCTCCGCGGTGACCCGCAAACGCAAGAAGCACCAGAGCGCCCGCCCCCCTGGCAACAACAGCACCGACGAGGACTCTGAGCACGAGCCAATCAAAGCCAGCAACTACGGCGGGAACAAGGACGCGGCGGAGGAGGACGAGGAAGACGCGGACGGCGACGACGATAATGACGGAGAGGACGATGATGAAGATGAGGACGAAGAGGAGCGTGTGGGAGAGGAAGAGGAGGAGAAGAGGAAGGGATGTGTCATTGTGGGATCAGTGAAACGAGAGGAAGAACAAGGGACAGACAGGGACAGCAAGAGGACAGAGGGACAGCAGAGTTCTCCTACAGAACCTGGGGGAAGAACAGGGGAGGAGGAGGGAGAAAGAAAGAGGGATATGAGTCAGACGGAGGGTGCAGAGGAGAGGAAGGGTGGTCAGGTCAGGGGTGCCACAGCCTGGCAAGGGGAGGGCACACCAGGGGGGCAGGTCAGGGCCAAGGAGAAGGACAGGGAGAAAGAGGAGGAGGAAGAGGAGAAGAAGGAGAAAGACAGAGGCCAGGGAGGGGTGGCAGTGCCCCAGGTGCGCCCACCTCCTCCACGCAGCTTCCTGTACAGACATGCGCGCCACTCCGCCTCCAAACCCCCGCCGTCTGCCAACGCCGCTGCCTCGCCTCCGACCTCACCCCTTTACTCTACATCTTCTCCCCCGTACCCCTCCTCCCCCACCCCTGCCCCCTCCCTCTCCCCCACCTCCCCCACCAGCCCCTTCGCCCTCCCCCAGGGCGACCCACCTCTGACCCGGAAGAAGTTGAGGCGGGGGGAGAGGGTGCGGCCCCACTCCATGTACTCAGAGTCGCGCGGTGCTGGCGGCGGCACCTCCAGGGTAGCGGATCAACAGGGTAATGCAGGAGGTGGTGGTGGGGAGGTGAGCCCAGCGGGAGCGTGGGGTACCCCCACACAGAGGGGGTCCTCCTCCACCCAAACTCCTACACCCACCATCATCACCACCGCACCAATCTTCACGTACGGCCCAGAGAGTCCCCATCTCTCCACTGCTGTTCTCCAAGCCCCGCCTCTTCACTCCTCCGACTGGACAGAGCAGGCCCTCTCCCCTACCTCTCCGTCCGTGCCCGCCGGGCAGGTGTGGGGGCCGGGCCGCCCCCCAGTGTCCCCAGAGACACGCCGGCGGCGAAGGGACTGGCGGCGCCACACAGTGGTGGTGGGCCTGTCCGGAGAAGGGTGATGGAAGAGGGGGAGCAAGAAGGAGAAGACAACCCCCTCCACCACCAACACACAACCACAGGGGTGTGTGTGTGTGTGTTTGCCACCCCCCGTGCCAAGCGGAAGTCTGCAACCGACGACCCCGTGATCTGCCCCTTCTTAATAGCCTGCTGTGGTCCTCCCCCTCGATCTCTCCACCCCTCCACCCCTGCCGCTTGTGTCAGGACGCAAGGGGGCGCCAGTGGCAGCTACAGGAGCTCACGCCAAAGTCAAGGGAGCCACCAGGAGCCATTTTGTTTCCTAAAGCGAAGCATGTCAGCACGGACTTCCTTATCTGAGTAGGCTTACCTAAATTAGAATTAAAAAAAGAAAGAAAGAAGAGGGTGCTTACCTGAATAAGAATAAAAAAGGAGAAAGAGGGTATCTATGGGGAAAACATACTGTGCTATACTTATGACAGTGGATCAATAATGGTGACCAGTTGCTGATCAGTATTACTGCCTACAGTGTTGAAGTTTTGAACAGTTGAAAAGGGGTTGTATTGAGAGGCATGGCTCTAAACACATTACCCCAAAAGGTTTCAGAATGCAACGCCACTCTACCCATACACATTGTATACACATACACAAACATACACATATTTGGATTTTCTCTTAAGAACTTGGAGTCAGCTTTCAAATATTGACCTGGAAGTGAAACGGGCAGTGTTGCCATGTCAACCCTAATCTTCCTTTAATGACTTACAATGTTTTCCCCGTTTGTCTGTGTAGTATCTGTCTATGTCCTTTGTGCATGTACATACGTGGGTGATCGTGTGGACCAATTTTTTTTGTAACAATTGTACAAAAGCCTTGCTAAGTTAACCCCCTGTGTACATATGATACATATAATATATTATATTATTTGTTTTTGAATATTTTCAACCGTTTGGATTAATGGGCTATGACCTGCCCTCTGGAACAGTGTTTTATTGTGTGAATTCTTTGTCTTCCTTATCAACTACACACATAAAGTCACATTCTGAGAGTCAGGTGTTTCTACATCAGTAAGCAAAACCATCCATCTCCCATCAAAAGCCATATTTTGTCAGTCAGACATATGACTTAGTTACCACCTAAACTATATATTATTCCTGTGTATTTTCAAAGGCAAGCATAAAAGGAGTCAAGGTATGCATGCCTATAAACAACAAAGTAAGATGCATTCCCAATTGGCCGAGTTAAATGTAAAGAAAAGCACATATCTCGACACTGAGGCGTGCCACCATCGAGGCCCTCTTTTGCATAAGAAACCTTTAAGTGGTTTAACGGTGTGTCTATTGAAATATAAGCTTACTTTTATTTTTAGCATCGTTACCGAAAATATCAGTTCATTAAAAATCTACACTGGGAAAACATACACTACAGTTACAACGCATCGAGTCTCTACTCGGGTTAGGCTAATTAGGCCCAGGCCTCCCGTGTTCATATTTTATGGTTATAGCTTGTCAATCTGTTTTCTGTGTGAATCCAAATACACAAGGCTACAATGTAGCGTGTTATAGTCAAAAAATGTTGCATTCGCTTAGGTTAGGAGGACCCAACAGGTGCTTAGACTACCACAAATACCATTTTATCGACCTGCCTGAGGTGAGTGAGGAGATTCATAGAGCTTAATAGCTGGTTGACGTCGCTCGTTTTAGCTACATTTAACTGAAACTTACCTGTGACCTACGTTTTGGGAACCGAAGTTACCGTGATGTGGTAAGTGCAGTCACAGGCCAGGAGCCAAGGAACAGTTTTAACCAACGACAGACGTCTACACAACATGATAGGGCAGCATAATGCCGTTGCAAGTGGGCGGACGACTTCCTCCTCCGACAAGACCTTGTGAATTTTTATCCTCTCCATGTAGACATCATTTAGACTAGAAGTTGGAACCTGTCATCCAGTCGTTTAATTTGCAGGTAAACACGACAAACCTCAAGTAAACATAAAGAACTTATATTCTAGTACAGACAGCTTTGGCCATGCATTAACAGTATTGATCTGGGAAATGTCTGTCCATAACCGGATATAAACGGCATGAGCTATGTTTAACTATTTCGCAGGATTAACCAAACAATTGTTCACAAAAGAAGGCCATAGTAAAACCCCTTATGAAATCCGTGTCCAACATATGCACTCAAGTGTTGAAAATAACTTTTCTTCATATTGACAATCAAAAAAGCAACATTGCGTTAGTTCGACCCTTTAATTGCAAGAATGACTACGTGACGCATTTGTAAAATCGTTAGCTATATTTGATTTACACATAAAATAGACATTCTGGATGGAATCTAATTTGCAGATCGTTTTCCGTTAACAGGAACTAAGAGCCTATATCAGTACTGAAACTTACAGTCAAAAATGAATTTAGATGAATAAACAAATAAAACAGAACTCGTACATAACCAAACGTGTCCATCACTTGGTTTCATTCGCTGGTTCTTGCCCAGTGTCAGTTCCTGGTGTGGACCCGTTGATGCTCTGCTCCCTGTACCGTTGGCTCTGTTTTAGCAACTCGTTGTTCTGCGCCTTCAGTCTCTCGAGTTCACTCTCCAACTCCCGAAGACGCTGGGCTCCATCAGCAGGGGTCTCGCCTGTTGCCTCCGTGCCCCCTCCTTGGACGTTGCGCAGCCGATTGTTCTCCTCCTCCAGTCGCGACATGCACTTCTCCAGCTCAAGGTACTCCTGCACCAATTCTTGCTTGGACATGTTCTGGAGAGTCTCGACATGGTATCTTTCGTAAGTTTCGGAGAAGTCCTTCTGGAGAAATTCCCCACCTGCGTGCCCTGGTCTTCCCATGCCATCGCTGCCACAGTCCCCTTCCTCCTCCTCCTCCTCCTCTTGATCGAAGTAATCTTCCTCACTGGCTGTGTCCTCGGAGCGGATGGCACCAAAGGACCGTCGCCCACCAAGTTCCGTGTTCAGATCAGGCTCTTCACGGTCGTGCTCCTCCATTATGAACTGGGTAGTGTTGTACGGGGCCACGGGCAAACCTTTAGCGAACATCTCCTCTCGCACTCGTGATGCCCGTATAGTTTCTCGTTCGTCGAGTTCCTTTTTCTCTTCCCATGACAGTTTGTAATAAGGCTTCCAACGGCGCTTCTTCTTGGATGGACGTCGCCGGTGCTTCTTTTTGCCCTGTCTGCCGTCTGACAGCCCTGGGTCGGTCACTGTTCCGGACCCACCAGAATTCCTTTTGTTCTGATTGTCCTTCTCGCTCCTAGGCAAACCGGGTGTCTTTTCAGCAACAGTTCCATCCTCTCCTGCAGCATCGCCAGCTTTCGGCTCCAGATCACCCCGGTTGTGCCCACGGCACATCGGGTGTGTGTCTCCAGAAACCAGTCCAGGACACACCTCCAGCTGATTTCTTTGCACTTGTTTCCTAGCGACGATGTCTCTCTGTTGCCCGTCTCGATGTTGCCCCCTACTGTCATCCTCCGAATTTACATCGCCTTTGGTAGTAATAAGCTCCATAACTGTACACTCCCACCTGAGAGAGAAATAAGTTTTAGATGAGGCTTACTGTCTTTTCAAAACCGATATGAACACTTGAACGTCAGTCTCCCATATTGACGTTGCAACGGCTTACAACTCTCTTTATAAGTCAGTAACACTGTGTCATTCAAACTTTGGCTAAATTAAAATTTGAGATGTGATTTAAAAAGAAGGTGTTCCACTTTGACATAAAACAAGGTTTCACTCATTATCAACTCAAACAATACAATTATGAGACAAACCTTACCGCGTCCACTTCAATTTCGGCTACTGAATTCTTCAGCTATTTATGAGTGCTATCGTTAACTCTTTCCACTCCGTCTTCAACTGTCTGTTTCTCTGTGTTGAAACGAGCGCATCTCTCATCAGCGGACTCTCCTGTACGCTTCTGCTGAAGAGGAAAAGGGGGCTTGTTCATTTATTGCCACCTCCAATGCAAGGGCGCATGCGGCTACCCTACGGCGCTCAGTGCATTGTGGGAGTAGTCGTTTTACAGGCAACTGACTGAGTGCATTTCAGATTGTCAATGACTACACTAACCACAAATCTGTATTTGTTTTCATGTAGGAACGTAGCACGCCCCATCAAAATTGTCATTGGCCAGAAAGTTGTTTTCGCGCTTGCTACAATGATTGCCTTTCCTAATTGGTAGACCCCCTTGTCAATCTCAAAGAGAGCTGTCCCAGTTACTCTTTTGGGCGCTACCACATGAATAAAAATGGGTGTAAAGTTGTAGTCAGGAATTTATAAAGTGCACCCAGTTTTCAACTGTATCACCGTCAATGACGAAAGAAACACAGCAGATGGTTCTCAGAACACAGTCAATGTCGATTTATTGAAGAACTATCAACACTATCACTGTTATCGTGAAAATTGCAAACCAAGAATACCCTACTGCACGGATCATAAACCTTGCCCGTCAGTCACGAAGTAGTTCTTCAGAAGCATTGTTGCAGAGACGTTGTTTCCATCTATGGACCAAAATAAAATGTTGTACTTCTACTCCGAATGATTGGATACGGTGCAATATAATCAAGTCAATCTGCTCACTGCTGCGGATCGATGTTGATTTCCTTCTGCTTTGCACGAAAATTGAGCGAATTAGAGGACAAACGTAGCTGGTTAGCTAATGCCATGCCAATGGAGAATGGGCCTGGCAGTGCTCCTGATGAAGCATCCCGCGAGCCTAGCAAACGTTAGCTAATGTACTTGGCTAAGAAATTGACGTTACAGTTTTGTCTGTTTATCAAGCATGTACCCATTCATACAATGATACAACTATAGTCTTTTCACACGAACTTGTCACCTGAGACCTAGCTTGGCCGTACAAAGCTAAATTTGGTTAGATAAAGAATCGTTGACGTATGAAGTTAGCTAGCCAGATGGTTAGCTAATTGCTAACCTTAACTAGCCAACAGGAGTCAGCCATGAGTAAATATAAACGTCCACTGACGGTAGAAAATAGTTTATTACCAAACCCCCATTGTTTAAAGATATGCTCTGCACAAATCCTTGTGAAAATGAGGACCTTGTCAAAAACCGAACGGGTAGCTAGCCAAGTAATCTGCCCACTGAAGTCTGTCGGTTACACTCAACTAGCCAGCTAAGTTGGCCATATACCCACTAAAATAACAAGCTGTAGTAGCGTGTAATTTTACCACACATATCTTAATTCTTCACGATGTTGTGTCGTGTTCGTGTATTGGGACAAATGTGTCATCTGCCACATTGTTTTCCAGAGGATGTCACCATGGATTTGTTTTTGATTAGCACAGAAAATACACTAGCCAGCTAACTAGTCACATGAAGTAAGCTGTAACGGTAGTTTGTTAGCTAGCACAATTTGTGACATTAAATCTTACGTTTGCAAGTACAAAGGGATTTTACGCGTTTTTTCAACACTGCAGATATGTTTTTTTTTTTAATGAAGCTGATATGATGACTGAACTGATTCTTTGTGCATCTAGGCGAGGGGCGTGTACAATAACCAACTGAATATTTTGCCGTCAACTACAGTTAAACCATCAGCGTCTTGTTGACCTCCAGTATAATGATGACTGCAACACTCTATAAAGCGAAAACACTAAATTATTTGTCATAAAACACTACCCACTGCTGTGGACGCCATTAGTTTTGCTTGCACAAATCACCAAAAGGCTCAGACAACATGCACCAAAAGATTTCATGATTGCAACAGAATGCATAAAGGGTTGATTGCAATGCACCGACACGTACACATCAACGTTTCATTCCCCACAGATCTTGCCCTTATCTAATCCCATAATCATATGGGACTGTATACATGTCTGGCCAGCAGCACCACACTTTTTTAATGACACTGTGCAGATGTTAAAAAAAAATATAACAGCAGACCCAGTCGATGATCTTAACTATATTTACATACATGTTATAAAGTTAACACTCCTTTATTGTTCTTGGCCCTTGGGGCTTCCTACTTGGCCAAGTCAGTGTGTTTACTTCAGTGAGGTCAAAGTGCACACAAAGCATGCCATTGTGGAGGTCAGAAAGAATTCCTCCATGGGTTGACACTGGTGTAGCGCATTCACAGAAGATGTCAAACAAACCAGTAGAGGAGGATATCATTCTGGTTTACACCCATTTTTCCAGGCAGACATGACTGGTATCATTACACTCACCTTTTTATTTTTTGTGACTTTTTTTGTGGTTGCAAGATGATGAGCAATTTTCACACTTTGTGTCTGAAATCTAAGCCTGATGCAATTGTGGGTAACCTTTAGTTTCTGACATGGCTATGTTACTATAAAGTTTTTTCTTGTATTTAATATCAGAAAAATGACTTCGTTTCTGTAGATGTGACTGCAATTCAAATTTACTGAAGAAACACAACATATACAGTGCACCTTGAAGTAAGACAAAAATGAAAGAATAATCCCCCTGCAGTTAGAAGACACCACTTTAACACGCATGGCAAAATGTCAGTGTTCTCAAAAGATAACATTTGATTCATTAAATATTGACGAACAATTCATTAAATAATCAGTAGTAGTTGATTAAGTGGAAAATCTGTTTTGTTAATCCCCACTTCCCAGATTGATTCTTCACACAGATTTTTTTTTAAGGTGAGGAAGAACAGTCACAGTGAAATCCTTTTTTTTTTTTTTTTACCTGAGCAGGCCAATCAACTGTATACTTCATTTGAAATCTTCAACACATTTTCTTTCAAGAAAAACAAAACAAAACAAACAAAAACATTCACATTTTCTCTGATCCTCTCTTTACATCCCTCTATACACAGACTCATGTAGGCACATGGGGTTTCCTCCTTCTGCGCTGAAGCAGGAAGACGAGTCCCTGAGCGAAGAATGGCCACAGCAGCAGCAGCAGCAGTGTCCGCCCAGACACATCAAATGGCCACCACCAGTCACTCTGGGGGAGAGAAGGGGTGTACTGTTGTGTACTGAGACAAAGGAGCATTTAAAAAAAAAAAACCACACACACACACACACACACACACACACACACACACACACACACACACACACACACACACACACACACACACACACACACACACACACACACACATAGCCTGGGCTGAGGGGACAGACGCGTTGTGCTATGTATGGCAATAGACCAAAGGTGGTTATAAATTCATTAAAATATTTTGCCCTTTCCGCCACCATATGAGATGAAAAAGAAGAATCTGTGACATCTGTGGCATACCAATATAGGGGATTGGACCAGTTACAAAAGGTTGTTGGTTCGATTCCCCCGACAGGTACAAAAAAAGTTGGTGGGGTGGGTACTTGTAACACCGCCCCTCGTACTTCATTTCATTTTGTACAGAGGGTCTGGACCGGAATCTCTTGAGGGTCATTTAGCAAGTCCCAGCAAGACCGATCCAATCAGCGAACAGAGGGTGTGTTCGTTAGCCGTGAAGTTGACCTTGTGTGCTACATTTGTATTGTAGTGCGTAGGTAGGCTAATTGCATACATGACGACCAGGCGTTAGCGATTGGGTAAAGGCAGAGGCACTTTTTTTTAAACTTCAGCAGAGTCCACACCTCCAACAAATCGTTTCTGACGGTCTCTGTTCCAGACCCTCTGTACAAAATGAAATGAAGTATGAGGGGCTGGTTTACCAGGCTAATGTACTGTTGTGTACTGAGACAAAGGAGCATTTAAAAAAACACACACACACACACACATAGCCTGGGCTGAGGGGACAGACGCGTTGTGCCATGTATGGCAATAGACCAAAGGAATCAAGGCCCCAAACACACACACACACCTCAACTGCGTGCGGCCTAATAACCACATCCTATCTTTATGCATCTAATTACGCATGGCCTCTCTATGAATTATCTGATTACAAATGAAATTGACAACCACAAATAGTTAAACAGACAACCACAAACAGTAATATTCAGAATAGAATTGCCACATCAACAGAGGCACTTCGATTCCCTGTTGCCTGCTACAATATTTGAGCAGAGACCTAACAAAGTGTGACACACTAAGTCTGTCTCCTGAACCATGTGTCTGCCAGCTTACCTCCGTTTCTATAGCTGCTGGTGGAGTCCTCCAGTTTGAGCTCTGAGCCTAACAACCACACACACACACACACACACACACACACACACACACACACACACACACACACACACACACACAGAGAGTGTAAGAAAGCAATGAGAAACAGAACAGGAGAGGACAGAACGCTAGCTGAAATAAGACCTCTGGTTCCTTGGAGACTTCTGCAGTTCTGCCTGAAAATCTTCAAACCAGACCTGCAGAAGATGGGAAGACCCAGCCAGTCATTAACAGACACTCACCGTGTATCTAAGCAGCAGAGTAGTTGTGGCCAAAACTCACTTTAATGACTCACACAGTGATGTACATTAGACAAAAATGTCATCTTCTGAAGCATTTAATGCACACACACACACTTTACTATTTTTACTCTGTTTGAAGAAGAAATATTACATTAACCACAAAAGAAAAAGAAAACCACATAAGAAAAGTAATGGTCTACAGTGTCAGTTAAAATGTAGGCACAATTTGCGCTGAAATGCTGAAGTTTTTCGCACTGGCCAGTTCTGCAGGTGCCAACACACAATTGTTCAAGAATAGCAGAATTAGCCCTCACCTGTTTAAATGATAATGAAAATGGTCAAGCACTAATCCTAACTACACTGCCCTAAACTACAGATCGCTCACTAGGGGCTACCGGTCACTGCGTGCACATGGACGAGTTGAATCCGATTGGAAATGGTTTGGGATCGTATCGAATTCATGTGCACAGGCTAAAGATCGTATAGGGATTGGTTTCGCGAATCTGATTGCAACCCCTGGCTTAAGCCGATGTTAATCCGCTTGGTGCCGCCTTGTGCACGGTATTGGTTTGGATTCGCGTACTGCGCATGTAAAACCACTCGATCCCAGAAGCTTCTGTCCCTGATTTTCATCCATACTGAACGTCGAGGCTTTCTATCGCCTGCTCTCAACAAGTCTCGTTGTCCTCAATTGCTTGTAATATCAAACGCCGACGGCACAGTTCATGTCATATCAAGGGAACCAAAAACGCTGTTTGTTCTTTCATACGGACTTCCAAACAAAGGAGAATGCACAACATGCATGCAAATGCTGCTCTGTCAACCTCCTCGAGCGCTATCTTTGTTTTGTATGCCGCCAGATAGTTTGTTTATTTTCTTTTTTAGCAGCCGTCAACCTGAAGTAGTTCTAACACCACTTGTTGAAAGGAATATAGCGCCATCTAGCGTAGCGGAAACGGCCAGATCTCTGACCATTATCCGCTAACACGAACTCTCATGTGCACAGGGATTTGGCACAGACCACCCGTTGGGTAGCAACTACCAATCCAATCCCAATTCAATCCGATCCTACCATGTGCCCGTAGTGACTCATAAAATAAATAGATGATGTATAACAGGAGTCCCCAACACTGTGTCCATAGGCATACCGTAGCCTGCTTGTGAGGCACCTATAATGGATGTTATAAAAAAAGCAAATTACTTATTATTTTTTACTTTTTTAATACCCATGTTTAAATACCAATTTGTCTTTTGTTGTTAATTAAAAGCAAATAATCATACACAGCGTGTCTTTCAAGGGGTATTAAGACTTTCATTGATCGTAAGTAAGTCATTCTGAACAAGCAGCCATGTAATATAGTTTCTAATCCTTTGGTTAGCCCTCACTCCCAGAAAGGTTGGATACATTTGTGATGAATTTAAAGTTCTTTCTTCTGCAAAAGTAAACAGGTCAAAAACATAGCCTTGCTGGTGGGGAGGGAGGTAAATGGTGAACCTTGTCTTCCTAATGGTTTATCTTGGAACAGCAGAGATAAAGTGTTTTCACTAACACAGTCTGCATTTAAGATGCTCCCTAACCTCAGATGATGTGTGTGGGAGCACCAAAAGGATGGACGCTGTGTTTAAGAGTGAACTGGGAAAAGTAGCTGACAGACACGAGTTGTTCCTTGTCCTTGGAGCTGGATTTTGAGTTGTGTCTCTGCTCTGTGCTGACTAGACAGCCAGAGATAGACTGAGCCCATGTGCTAACGTACAAATAATTACGACTCTCTTTCTCCCAACCATTGCTGTTCCCCAAACTCCTCAAATAAAAAAAGACTGTTGAAAACGGCACCATCATTTTACCAGTAATAGAAGCTCCACAAAGCTTTTCAGGAACAAAGCCCTTGTGTCCTCTTGCACTGACAAAGAGCTGAGCTACCTTATTTCAGAGAAAAGGGAGCAGGTTGGTTCGCTCAACACGTTCCCCTCTTTCAAGTGCTTCAGAGAGCGAGTCTCTACCAAGAGCCCACCTGTACAGCAGGAGCGCCGCTGATTGGAGCGTTTCGTGCCTGATTAATCCATACCTCAGACATGGAACACCAGAGGCACACTGATCACACAAGGAGCCCTTAAATCTGCCACTGAGTCACTCGACCCCCTGAATCTACTGTCCGTGCTCAGGCTATTGCAGTCTTTTGCGCAATGCTAGGTGAATAGCCAATGTAGAGCCTACTCAGGCTCACCAGAGACTTCACCATTGCAGTGCCTCCCTGGCATGTCTATGACGGAGGCATGGAATAATACTTCTGACTGGCTGCGTGACTAATTTCAGCACATTCTTACAAATTCATTAGCTGATAAAAGTGGCCTGATGTTAATTCTACTGCAGTTGTTGTTGACACGAGGCCTCAGGAGCAGTGATTAAAATTACATTTTAAAAGTTAGGACCTGTCGCGAGGTGAGTTAGTTCACAGGGGAATAGGCCATCACAATATGTGGTGTTTTGTGAAATCGCTCCTCGAAGGCAGTAAGCAACCCTTGCCATAGGTAATTATCATCATGGGTGTTGGCTCTTAAAGACATCGTTTTTGAAACCAACCAAAGGTCCAGTCTTACAGCACGGGCACAACACTATGGCAGGAGCGTGCCAGAATGTCTTAGATGGCTGGCAGTGAGGCTGTGCCACAGAACTGAAACTTGTGCACTACTAGGCTCATCTCACTTCAGTGTTAAAGCTACCCACACCTGTTGCATGTAAACAAATGTCATTTCGTTTTTCGTGAAAGGCACAGAAAGATTTATCATTTTATAAAGACTTGTTAAAAGAAAAATTTAAAAGGAAAGGCAAGTTTGATCAATGTTGTCTTTTTCTGTCATTGTGAAGCAGTTTTTACCAATTTTGGATTTTTTTTTAACAAATTATATTGAGCATAACCTGGATTTCACCATTTGTTTGACAGGTATGTTGCATGATGATGATGTTGCAATGATAATCTTTCTCACTGTGAAAGGAATTACTCTACAAAAAGTGGAGACAATTTCATAAATTACCATTAACTTTGGCAAGCAGGACAGACATTTTTGGCCAATACTAGCAACAATATATTTTTTGTCAGGTTGCTACAACAGCAACATAGCACAACTTTGTCATTGAACACAGTGCTGTAAATGAGATTCCACGATGGATATCATCTCAACTCTTACATTGGCTGCGGCGAGGCTCTCCACCACTTCCAAACGATCCATCACGCTCCGCATGTCCTCTCTCAGCCTCCGTAGCGCCAGCACGATCTGCTGCTGCACCTGGGCTTCCTGCAGCCTGTCCGGGCCCCCCGAGCCGTCCTCTCCCCCTCCCCCCACACCCCAAGGCACACGATCTGCGTGGTGAGCATCTCGCTCAAAACCCCCTCCTGCACACACACACACACAGACACAGACAGATAAGTACCCCACACATGTACATATACACACCCAAGTACATGCTCACACACACGTACATGCACACAAACACACACACACACACACACACACACACACACACACACACACACACACAGACTGTACTCCCCCACACACGTACATATACACACCCAAGTACATGCTCACACACACACACACACACACACACACAGACTGTATTCCCCCACACATGTACATATACACACCCAAGTACATGCACACAAACACACACACACACACACAGACTGTATTCCCCCACATATGTATGTATACACATGCACATGCATGCACACACCCAAGTGCCCACACACGTGTGCTTGCATATACACATGTGCACGCATATACATGTAGACACACACACACACACACACACGTACACACACACACACACACACGTACACACACACACACACACACACATCCCCAAGTGCCCACACACATGTACTTGTACATATACATGTGCGCACACGCACACACACGCACACACACACACACACACAAACACACACACACACACACACACACAAACACACACACACATCCTCAAGTATCCGCACACATGTACACAAAATCACACACTCAAAGATCCATACGGTTACACATGCAGAGAAAAGACATATGGGCCTTCACAGATGCACAACACAGATGACGCCTGACAGTAAGTGCCTATAGACATCCCATAATGTACAACTCCATTCAATCCAGTTCACATCCAGTCCTGCTGCAGAGACTAAGCTAAATCACCCCCTTCATCCCTCATGCATTCAAGAGGTCTTAGTGAGCTATTGATTTATTGACTAACGGCCAGCATATTTAAAAAAACAAAATACTAGCGTGGGTAATTAGAGTTGTGAGAAGAGCAGTAAAAGTGTCCTAGACTGACCCTGTGGTTCCCTGGCGGGTTGCCTGGCAGCACCTCTCCCCCCTGCACCTCTCCTCCTCATGGGGGGGCCGCGGCCTCCCCCCCCTCCCTCGCCGCCCTCTCCTCCTTCTCCGCACCCCACCTCCATCACCAGGGAGACAGGTGTCGCCTCTTGGGGCCCTTGGTAACCGTCGGGTTCCGTCGAGTGGGCCGCTGGTGTACTGTCAAGTGCGTCTGGCACGGGCACGCTCTGTATAAACAAACACATAGACATACACACACATGGACATCCATGTATGTGCACACACACACATAAGTTCAGGCATGTGCACGTGTATATATATATAAAGGTATGTTGTGCACGCACACAAGCACACACACACAAATACATAAATAAAAAGGGTAGGTACTGTGAAGAGGCCCGGTGATTTATTGTCTCTGTTAACATGTGTAAGGTAAAAGCGAGTGACCTCCAGATGCCTCCACATACATACATACACACACACACACACACACACACACACACACACACACACACACACACACACACACACACACACACACACACACACCTCTAGCTTGCCACTGTCCAGCTGCTCCACCGTGTCACAGTAGATCTCGCTCTCCGAGTCACTGGTCAGTGCCACACCATCGGAGGACAGAGACTCTACACACATGAGGGGAAAAAGTCTCTAATGTAGTCTCTAATGTAGTCCCTTATTATTGTTACATTGCAATTGATATTATAGGAGAAATAAGTAGAAGTATAACACATCACTGCTGACTGGTAAGATCATGAAGATCATGAAGTAATACTTTTCATTTGCACACTGTGTAAGGACCACTCCCAAAGACTTATTTTTTTATATGTCAAGCTATCCATTTCTCAACTCAGATGTTGCCAGAAGCCAACATTTAGGTTCCTTTTTTTTTGCCCCTGGACAACTGACACCGCAGCTACAACAAAATTCTAGGGGAAAGACTGTAATGTGTTAGCCTGTAAACCTGCCCCTCGTACTTCATTTCATTTTGTACAGAGGGTCTGGACCGGAATCTCTTGAGGGTCATGTAGTCGGCCCCAGCAGGACCGATCCAATCAGCGAACAGAGATGTGTTCCTTAGCCGTGATGTTGACCTTGTGTGCTACATTTGAATTGTAGTGCGTAGGTAGGCTAATTGCATACGTGACAACCAAGCGTTAGCGATTGGGTAAAGGCAGAGGCACTTGTTTTAAACTTCAGCAGAGTCCACACCTCCAGGAAGAAATCATTTCTGACGGTGTCTGGTCCAGACCCTCTGTATACAACAATATAATCAAATACATCTGTCAGTGTGTCCACAGACACATTTTGAATGACAAAGAACATCGGCAAGCTTGTGTTACCCTCTACATCAGACTGACAGTCCGTCAGCTGATGTCTTCAAGCTTGGTAGCGGGCTTTCCAACAGATACACATAAATTCTCCAGGCAGCCAACGCGTTCCTTCGCTCTCTCACAAAAGGAGCCGTGATAAAAAGGAAGCATTTCGGCAGGCTCCCACCAGCCCTCTGGCCGGCTTAGTTAAGCACAGGCTGCTGTGCTTCCACCCACCCAGTCTGTCTCTCTGTCTCTCTGTCTCCCTCTCTCTCCCTCTCCCTCTCCCTCTCCCTCTCCCTCTCCCTCTCTCTCTCTCTCTCTCTCTCTCCCCTCTTTTCCTCTCTCTCCTTTCTCTTTTACCTTTCTCTATCTCTCCCATTTTCTTTTTCTCTGTTGTCATTTTCCCTCTTTTTTCTTTCTTCTCTCTCTCTCTCTCTCTCTTTCTTCTGTCTCTCTCTCTCTCTCTTCCACTCCGTTACTCTCTTTCTTCCCCCCTCTTCTCCTTCTCTAGCTCTGGGCTAATTTGGAATTGAACAGATAAATGGTGGCTCTCTCCACAGCTGCTGATACGACCCCATTCAGCCTGAAGAATCTGACTGGGTGAAAGGAAGTTAGCACTTCTCTAAATCTCCGGTTAGTTTTTCATCCAGCAAAGGAGGTAATGACATATCACAATGCACACAGGGAGAGGAAAAGCCTCAGAGTCTGAGCTGCTATTGGGTTTAAAAAGCCAGTCAAAATGGCTACGTAGCTAATGCTTCCATGTATCATGAAAATAAACAAGTAAAATGAGTTGAAGGAATAACTCTGTTATAGCTGTGTTGATGCATCGCAGGTCTGAGAGTACCATAAGTTCAATTCTGTGAATGCCCTGTACATATGACAGGTTTGACAATAAAGCTGACTGAATAAACTGTGTATGTGTACAGTGTTAGCCCGTCTATTGCAGTAGTTTTTGCTATTGCATAAATTATAACATTCTGACAATTTCTGACAAACCTTTCTTTAGCATGCATAGTGACATATCTTCACGGCTAATATCCTAGAGTCTAGCAAACAACTTTTCGGACTATTTGAAGTGTAAAACTAGCATGATGTTAGCCTAATGTTTATTTGGTTGAGGGCAAAAGCTGGGCTCCTCTTATTAGACTTCTGTATGCGACTTAAACGTGATAACATCCCAGCATTGACAAGCTTTCCCTAACAAATATTCTCGGTGTAGACCTATATTTGTTTTCTGGCAAACAGCACCAAGATTGAACTCAGGCTCTGTGCCTGAATACTATCAGCCCTGTGCCATACATATATTAATGAAAAAAATCTGTTATGTAGCAAGACAGCGAAAGATGAACCACGATATACCGGGCATCCCTGTACATGCTGTAAGGGAGGTGGCCAGAGCCTCCCTGTCCCTCTCACCAGGCTCTGGGGGCTGGGTGCTGGCCTCCTGCTCAGACACACTCTGCTTTGCTGTGACAGGGTGGGAGACCTCATCTGTCCTGTCCTAGTCTCAGCTCATACACAAAGGTGTGCCCGAACTACATCACAGTCCATTTTGGAACATCCAATTCTCTTCCTCAATATAGCTTTATGCTCTACCTCACATTAATTAGTAACATGGCACTTAATTAGCTAAGCACAATGGCGGTGAGAATAAGCCTCATGAACCTTCATCTTGAAACTTGAAACATTTGTTACATTTTGGCTGAATTCACTAGCCTAGCATTTCCCACTGAAAGTAATAGGGATTAATAGGACTTCCTCCCTTTCTCCAGTTACTATAATACCTCCATGGTGGCCAGTGCCTCCCTGTCCCTCTTACCAGGCTCGGGGGGCTGGGTGCTGGGCTCCTGCTCAGACACCCTCTGCTCTGCTGCTGCAGGGTGGGAGACCTCATCTGCTCGGTCCTGGTCTGTGCACGTGGATCCTTCCTGGGCCCTCACTTCCTGCTCGGCCTCCACTAGGGTTGTGGTCTGGTCATTGGCATTTATGTCTAAGAAAGGAAGACAGAAAGACAAAAAGAAAGAGAACGAAAGAAAGGAAGAAGGAAAGAAAGAAGGAAAGAAGGAAAGAAAAAAAAGTAACAAACAAACAGACAGACAAACAAACAGAATTGAAACAGTTTTGACTATTAAAAATAAGGTATTAGGTTTTTAGGTCTTCCGAAAAAAAGCAGCACTTCACTTCTGCATTGCACATTTTTTGACATCCATGGTGACATTATTAGTCATCATTTGAATTTATGTACATCTTACAACACAGACAAACTGACCAGCTTGAAGACTGAGCAGCGAATCTGGCGGTCGAGGCATGTCCTGGATGACCTTATAAAGTGGCTCGAAGTAGTGAAAAAAGGATGCTGTCCTCTCATCCATTGGCATTGTGTCGATAACCTGCAAACACACACACACACACACACACGCACACACAGCCAGGTAAACCATTGCAAACAGCGCTTCCCTATTTTGATGGACAGCCAGCAATCACAGGCAGGGCCACTCTGAGCGGGCAGATGCCCCTGGGGGGTATTTGCTTATTACCCAAGGACACCAGCGGCTTGTCTGCGGCTCCTGCTCGGTGGTAATCATTCACTCCAGCATTGCCTCTGGGACTCCAACAGCCGCAGCCAATACTACGCACAGCCATTCTCTTTCATGGGTCAAAGCACGAGACCAAGTAAGAGCGAGTATGTGTGTGTGTGAGTGTGTGTGTGTGTGTGTCTGTCTGTGTGTATATGCCTGTGTGTATGTCTGTCACAGTGTATATATGCGTGCATGTGTTTGTGTGTGTGTGTGTGTGTGTGTGTGCGTGCGTACATGCCCACATTTGTGTGTGTGTGTGTGTGTGTGTGTGTGTGTGTGTGTGTGTGTGTATGTGCCCGCATCTGTGTGTGTGTATGTCTGTGTGTGTGTGTATGTGCCCGCATCTGTGTGTGTGTGTGTGTGTGTGTGTGTGTGTGTGTGTGTGTGTGTGTCTGTGTGTGTGTTCAATACCTCTTGTGCGACCCTCTTCATCTCATCGACGTAGGCAGCCATGGCCGTCTCGCTGCTCATGTCTCCCAGGCGGTTCCAGGCGTCCCTGGGAGGAGATAGAGACAGAGCGGTGCACGGCTGTATTATTTAGTAGCAGACAGAGAGATGCGGAGATGGGGAGATGGGGAGAGAGGGGGAGACGGGGAGAAAGAAAAAAGCGTGTAGGCAGGCGTAGAAATTGAAGTTGAATATGGAAAGGGAGTGGGACAGCATAACGCAAGTGAACAGTGAATGAAGAGAAAGAGAAAAATTGCCTGCACATTTAATTTCAGCTCTCATCATTTCTTTATGAAATTGGGTGGGGTGAGACATTTATGAATATATTTTATATATCTTTATATCCTGACAGCTGTGGATATATTAGATCTTCTGACGAAAAAACAAAAAAAATAACAGTCTCTGTCTCAGTCTGCACTAGATGATCTGCCTGCCTGTCTACATCCCTCTCCAAGGGACAACAGGTAGAAATTAGCCTACGGCTATAAGATTTGTACATTTCAATTGCTTTTAATGTTTATTTACATATATTGTTGTTCTCCATTTTAAATCAATAAACTTCAAACTATCTTCCTGATTGCTATTGTGTGTAGTCAGCTTAGAAGGAAAAAAAGGTAGAGATAGGATTGTTTCTGTTGTTTACTTTTAAAAACGATATTCTCATTCTCTTATTCTATTTTCATTCTAGCTTTTCGATCATCATGTGTCCCACTTTGATTAAGCCCAACCGTGTCCACCATTTTGAGTAATTAACCTTTTCTGTTAGGAGGTTATAGTAAATGTTGTTACCTGATCGGAAATAAGGAAGTAAACATACCCTGTATACCCCTTGATAAAAAGAAAAAAACACACTCCTTTATTGTAATGGTCACGGATAACCATCCCATTCAGTGTGGTGTCAATGAGATTTCTGTGTGCCTTTGGAGTTGTTCTGTGACTAACACAGCCAAGTGCTCCCTGGATAGCGTGGATAATTGCATTTCAGTGGGGTCTTTTCGCAAAATAAACACAACCCAGACGCCATGCAGAAATCCTGACTCAGGACACTTTATATTAACCGTAGTGTGTGTGTGTGTGTGTGTGTGTGTGTGTGTGTGTGTACATGTGTGTGTGTGTGTGCGTGCGTGCGTGCGTGCAGAGAGGGAGAGGTTTTAATAAAACCTCATAACTCAAAGCAAATAAAAAAAAAACATTCAGTTTTGCGCCACGCATGCCCTGGTGACACAATCGGCAAACAGTGCAGCCCGCCCATGCCCTGACTTGAATTAAAACTTCAATGTCTTGCACACTGTGATTAAGATTAAAAATATAGAAGAAAAGTACCTGTCTGTATGCCTGTCTCCCCTAAAATAGGTTGCTCAAGGTTAAAGACCTTGCAAGCGGACTTACTTGTTTTGTTCAGAACAAACAATAATCTGATGTCAAAATTACACACTGTGGTTCGTCGAAACATCAAGTCATAAAGAAAAGGAGTTAAGACAGAGGCTTCAAAAAGTGGATAAAAGTGTGGCAAAATGCAAGCACACTCATTGGAAGTGTTGCAATTCCTGTACACCGATCTCTTGACTTTCGCTGGACCTCCTGTTCTCGTGCTTTACGATGTGTTTTAAGACTTCAGTGGGGTTACTTTTTTTTCTACATATTTACTGGGTTACTTCAGAGGATTGCAACCAGGAGTATTGCATATGTGGCAACCTGCAAAGTGTCTATGAGCACTGAGCAAAGTTTCTATGAGCAAGGTTGTCTAGGAGCATTGATTAAAAATAAATATATTGTACTTAACATTTGGCAACACAAAGTAATGACTACAGTGAAAGCAAATGAAGACCGGACAATAATCTTGCATGTTGGGAATAAGCCACAGTTTAGACTCAGACTAGGACACTCCCAAAACTTTTGTGGAGCAAGTCCCAAACTATAATTTGACCAAAACTGTGAAAATATTTTTTAGGTCCCTTTAATGCACCTTTTTATCTCTTGGTCTATTTGTTTTAACTTGACCAGAAGTACAGAACCTAATTTGCCCACTTCCAATGTTATCAGACTTCTCAAGGCCCTGTGGCATTTGACCATGTGTATGTGTGTGTGTGTGTGTGTGTGTGTGTGTGTGTGTGTGTGTGTGTGTGTGTGTATCTTCATAGTTCTACTGTACTCTTTTTTTATCATCAATCACAGCTTTTATAGGATGTTTTGTTATCACGCTTGCCCGGGGACTTCAAATAGAAATGATCAATTTGCTAAATCTGGTACAAAGCATCCTCTCTGCTTTCAGTCATTACTGTATTTTCATACATGGTCCCTGGAAAAATAAACTAAACACACTAGACTCTGTCTCACCATTTGTAGCGACCCACTGGATCCCAAAACCCAGGTCGTGACACTGTGCAAGGTCCACACACCGCCTGCTTGTAGAGTCCGTAGAACCGCAACATGACCTCATACGAGGGCCTGTAGGAACCTGTGAAACAGTTTGGTGGAGTCAGCTTGAAGGACCGGTACAGCCAGGAGTCAGCAGTTTGCAGTAGGATTACAAATACACAGAGTTTTTATCAGTCAAGGTCATACACATTAAATACATGTTCTTACTGTAAAGTAAGAGTTTGTAGAAACTTTGGACATACACATGTCAACTGTTTATTTGTTTGTTTGTTTTTCTTTCGCAAATATCACAATGAACAAAGTGACAGAGTGGCCTGACAAACAGATCTGGCACATATGCCAGCTACCCCATGGTGTTTTGCAAAGCCTTACCTTTTTTAGGAAGATTCTGAATGACGTCGACAGCTGCCTGAAATTGCCTCTGATGGTCTCCCGATTCTGCCATCTTTAAGGCTGGCATCCCCGTCCACAATGCTACAGCTGCAACGCCAAAACGCAGTTATCACGGCTCTCTGGACCATGGAGACACTAATCCAGAGGAACAGAAAAACTGTGAATAAAACTGCAGTTCCAAATTGACCGTTTATGTAACGGTTGCAGTGCGTTTAGCCTGACTGTTCAACACACTTCATTGAAGTAGCAGCCCTAGTATAGGCTATACT
>CM050210.1:6677627-6695127 GCA_027475355.1 Coilia nasus | reverse complement strand
CACACATACACTGGACAGCAGCAGCCAATGAACAGTCTCTGTCTCTGAGGGAATTGTCTGTCTGCCTGCCTGCCTGCCTGCCTGGCTGCCTGGCTGCCTGGCTGTCGCTGTCGCCTCTTACAGCCTCCCACTCTCTCTCAAGCCTCATGAGCTATTCTTGGGGCCCTAAGCTAACTAACTAACTCTAAGCTGAGGATTCAAGTGGGACTCACTGATAAAAAACACGCCAGAATGGCATTGGAGGGCTCTCATTGTCAGAGGGTTTAAAATCGAAACCTGCTACTACTGGACTTACAGCAGAAGGTGATTATACAAAGGCATTAAAACATACAACGAATGACAACAACAATACAGAAGAGAGAGAGAAATACTATATATTGCACATTAATAATACATACAAACACAAACTATAGTTTGGACATAAACACACACACACACACACACTTTTACTCCCTGTAGATTGCTGCTGTCCATTAATTTCATCCTCGGCCTGGTTTGTATGTGCTGTGTTGAAAGCTAGCTGGAAAGCCACAGAAGACTGCATGTCACCATCAAGGGCTTTCGAACTGAACTCAGAACAGTACACGACTGGCTGGCACTGATTTATTCACACAGTGTAAATGCCAAGAGCAAGATAACAGTAGGTGTGACAGCAGAGCGTGCCCTGACAAAAGACTTAAGAGATGGCAGCGCGCAACGTGTTATGCTGTTGTGATAAGGCTCAGCTGTGGCCACTTGAAGCAGGCCGTGTCTGTGTCAGCTTCATGTCTCCCCGAGGAAAGTTCCAGAAAGCAGACAGTTCATCAGACAGTTAGCACAGCAGATGGTTAGCGGCAGGTTTACACGATGAAGGCGTAAATGTTTGTTCCAGTGGACTGAGGAGTGACAGAAACACAAAACCATTTCATCCGGATGAGACAATGATTTTATTCAGTCCTCCCCCTCCTATGTTGTCTGGCCCAGTCCTCCCTCTCTCTCTCATCCCCCCCTCTCTTCCTCTCTCTCTCTTGTCTTTCCCTCTTTTTCTGTCTCTCCCCAACCTCCCCTCTTTTTCTCTCACTCTCCCTACTTCTCTCTCTTTCTCTCACTCCCCTCTTTCTCTCAGTCCCTCTTTCCATTCCCTTCTCCCCCTCCCTTTCCCTCTCTCTCTCTCTCTCTCTCTCTCTCTCTCTCTCTCTCTCTCTCTCTCTCTCTCTCTCTCTCTCTCTTTCTCTCTCTCTCTCTCTCTCTCTCTCTGTCTCTCTCTGCTGTTAGCTCTCGTGACTCTGTGCAACTGCCTGGTTAATGAAGCAGTGTTTGTTGGCTGGTGTTGGAGGAGAATGGGCAGAGGCGGGCGAGTTGTATTCACTGGGTGTTTATGCCCACGCCTGTTGGAAATGATAAGCAGCACTCCTGAAGATTAAATGGAGAAGCCAGTCCTGCTTACTCAAGCTTGCTTTCGCTTGCTCACAGTTTTTTTGCTCTCAGTCAGTTTTTCTCTCTCTCTCTCTCTCTCTCTCTCTCTCTCTCTCTCTCTCTCTCTCTCTCTCTCTCTCTCTCTCTCTCTCTCTCTCTCTCTCTCTCTCTCTCTCTATCTCTTTCTCTCTCTCTCTCTCTCTCTCTCTGTCTCTCTCTCTCTCTCTTTCTCCCTCTCTCTCCCACTCTCCCTCCCTTTCTTGCTGAGCATGTAGTCTGGGGGTTAACTGCCTGAGGCTAGTCCTCGTGATGATGTTAGTGGTCTCTGTTTTTGCCTTGCTGCTGCTCTCTCTCTCTCTTTCTCTCTCTCTCTCTCTTGCCCTCTGTCTCTCTCTGACACACACACACACACATTAAAACACCTGCATGCATAGACACTCAAACTCACCTTAATGGGACATATACCAAATACTATAGGGTTCTAACCCTTAGTGTTCAAATCAAATCAAATTATAGCTGTACAACAATCGTTATAATGAAGTATAACACACTCATATTACAATGATATGGTGTGTTTTAGGTTAGGCTTCCAGAACATTCTGCGTTGGGAACTTGATATGGGGAAGTGTATTGCAGAAACATTCTGTGAACCCCTGACCTGCTGTCTAGCCCAAACTCAAAATTGGGGATCTTTTAAGTGACCCAACTGGTGTTGAGAGTGAAAAAAGGGGATCTTCAAAGGACCTTTACCAGTGTTAATACTGAAAAAAAGGATCTTTAAAAGACCCTTTGCTAGTGAGAGTAAAAAGAGGATCTTAAGAATAAAAAGGAAAGGCCTGCTCAGCATTTACACTCAAACATGTCAATCAATGGGAGAGAAGAATACGTGGAAAATCCCTGGTTATCCAAACTGACCCCCCCCCCCCCCCCCCCCCCGCGCGCCCCCATTTCCCCTTTAACCTACAACCGTTGAACAGTGACAACCTTGTCACAGCTAGCTTGTGGCTAGACATATTGATAACCCATTGCAGGGGAAAAATTAATGCAGTCAGAGTTTGACGCTCCAAAAAAGTTTAAAATTTTGACCTTGACCGAAGGTTTACTTCCTTCATTTGATGCAGTAAAAGAGAACAAAAGACATTTGTGGTAAGTTCTGGTAGGTCAGAGGTGGACAGAAAAAAACAACAAATTAAACACGTCTTGTGACTTCACCACGAAATCCACAACAATACACAACATGGTACAAAGGCTATAGTTTTCCCAAGTCCTTCCTTAGACTGATAACAGCTAGGCCTACTGTTGCTTCCCGCTAGTCTTGGTCTGGTCTAATGTGTTGTTGACCTGAGTGTTGTGACTTTACTTCTTTAGCTCCTCCTCTTTCTCTCTCCGTTCTCTGTCTGTTATATGTCATGCATACATAACATCTCTTACAAAGACAAACAAGATGACCTCAGAATGTTTATAAGTTATTTAGAGATACGTACATTTGAATTGTAAAAAGTATGTTCTCATCCGCTTTCTTCCTTGACATTTTTCTCTCTCTGTCCTTCTCTGTTTTTCTTTTTTCTCTTTCCTTTGCTCTCTCTCTCTGCCCTCTTCCCTTTTCCTCCCCTTTTCCCCTTCTCTTCTTGTCTGTCTTTCTGCCTGCTTCTCTCTCTCTCTTTCTCTCTCTCGCTCGCTCTCTCTCTCCCCCTCTATCTCTTCCTCTCTCTCTGTTTGTTTCTCTCTCTCCGCCCCCCTCCTTCCCTCTCTCTCTCTGCCTCTCTCTTTCCCCTTCCCTCTCTCTCTCTCTCTCTCTCTCTCTCTCTCTCTCTCTCCCCCTCTCTCTCTCAGGTGTGCATGATGATGAGGATGTGAGGAGGATGCTGCAGGGGGCGGCCATGATGAAGGTGCGCTCTCCGCACTGGCAGCGGCGGCGCATGATGAAGCTGCTGGACGACGGCCTGACCGTGTGGTGCGAGTCCAACAAGACCTCCAGCAGGGCCAAGTCCCGCCAGTCCTGTAAGTGTGTGTGTGCGTGTGTGTGTGTGTGTGTGTGTGTGCACGTGCGTGTGTGTGTGTGTGTGTGTGTGTGTGTGTGTGTGTGTGTGTGTGTGTGTGTGTGTGTGTGTTTTGAATGTCCGTGGACTGTGCTTGTTGACCTGATGTTTGTGTATGTATGTTAAAGTGTGTGTGTGTGTGTGTGTGTCTGTGTGTGTGTGTGTGTGTGTGTGTGTGAGTGTAGTATGAAAAATAACAATGGACGTACAACTACAAAGTGCTTGGGCTCCAGCTCCATCAATTACATTGTAAATTAAATGCACTTTGGTCAGTTTGGATTAAAAGAGTCAGGTTCAAGGACAGTACAACAGTCAATGCTGTTACAGTAACATCACTGTTATGAATCAGAGATGTGTGTGTGTGACCACAGAGGAAATGAACGATGAGCTGACATAATGCCTGAAGGTACTTCAGAGTCCTGGAATGTAATATATCTGAAAGGGTAGGAATCATACGACTGCAGGGTCAATGTGTGTAGGTCTGTGTGTATCTCAGGAATGATGTAGGCTTTAGTTGGTGCGTATACCTGTATGTGTGTGTGTGTGTGTGTGTGTGTGTGTGTGTGTGTGTGTGTGTGTGTATGTTGTGAACTGAAGAGTTCTTAGGATGAATTATAAATGCCCCCCAGTGCACACAAGCAAACGGAACTGTATGAATAGTGTGTGTGTGTGTGTGTGTGTGTGTGTGTGTGTGTGTGTGTGTGTGTGTGTGTGTGTGTGTGTGTGTGTGTGTGTGTGTGTGTGTGTGTGTATGTGCTTGCTCTTGGGTGGAGAGACTGAGATTGTGGGGTGGGGTCAGTGTCATGTCAAGTGGAGTGCACAAATGTGAGTTAGCACGTAGCTGAGAGCATGTGTGCTGCTGAGTAATGAGACTGACTGACAGGGAGTGAGTCTAACATATCTGACTCATTCTGTCACTGTAATACTCTGGAACTGCCAGAGTCAATTAATTGAACTTTTGAACTGATTTGACTGTGTAAATCCATCCAGGTCATGGTAGTCATATGTGCTAAGTTGTATGACGACTGCACTTCTATTTAAAGTTTGAAGGCGTTTCTTCTCTTAGTCAATTGATTTCTTCAGTTCTGAGAGCTGATGGTGGAGTCGTAGCAACCTGTAGCTTTGTTGCTATGCCATCATTGTTGTCTTTGTGATCCTGTTTCCGGTTAGCATTTGATGTTTTGTTTATGTGGGTTAGACAGTCATGTAACGCTTCCCGAGAATTCTTAGCTGCAGCCGTAGTCTGTAGCGATTACTGATACATGTGTGTGTTTGTGTGTGTGTGTGTGTGTGTGTGTGTGTATGTGTGTGTGTGTGTGTGTGTGTGTGTGTGTGTGTGTGTGTGTGTGTGTGTGTGTGTCTGTTTTATATTTTCTTTTGTACACTAAGTGAAATCATTATTCGGAAAGAGAAAGAGAAAGAGAAAGGGAAATTTGTGATCTTATAGCATATCTCTTATAATATGGCTTGAACTTCTGCTGAATGGAATTCTGCTATAGAATACTCCAATGAATTCAAACTCATTAGTCAGGTGAACAGTTGCAGCCATGTGCATACCAACTGAATACAAATCAGTAGACTCTTAATGAGATTCCTTAAACATTTGGTGCAACAAAGATGGTGAAAACCTGCCTATGAAATAGTGAAATAAATAAAATCATTAGTTCATTAGTTTTATCAATTTGCTACAAGATTTAATTGTAATTAGCTTAGATTGTTTATTTATTGTCATTGTAGAGCATACAATGAAACTCAACATACTCAAAAATGGGGTTTCAGTAAAAAAAAAAAGGCAATAAATAATAAATAAGAGTACATTTATTCATACACTCATTAATACTACTGTGGAGAAGTGAAGCAAATGCACAAACCATAGCCTGTAGTCACCCTACAGCCGGTGGAACGGCTCACTTTGAATGAAAAAAAACAAAACGTAACTACAACATTACAACATTACTGCGACATTACCCAAAGTCTTTAGTAACACATTACAATTTGGTCATCGCCATTCTGGTAACAACAATGTCATAATAGGGGGGTGTCTCTTGAAGGGTTAATGGAAACGCACACAATAGACTGCAAGAGTTTTAGATCTCTGGTTGGGCAGCCTACCTCCCCTGATCCTCTTCAACCATATGCATACGTGGGTAGTGGCTTTTAAACCCAACATTAAATTCCACTCGGTGATCAAACAGCCGTTAATCACCTTCAGAAACCACAAAGGTCCAGCCAACATTGCTTCTGGCTTCTTCATTGCATTATTGCGTCACGCAAGAGCCCGCATTATGTACTGCAAGAAATGTTGTCTAGTGTTTTTCTTGCCAAACTGTGAAGCACTTTGAGCTGCTTGAATGAATTGTGCTATATAAGTAAAGATTATTATTATTATTATTATTATTATTATTATTATTATTATTATTATTATTATTATTATTATTATTAGGAAAAGGCTTTCCAGGAGGAGTTTACTTTTCTTTCTAAAAGACTCTTCGTAGTGAAGTGGAAATTCCCGAATCTTCCGAAAAAAGGGTTTATCAGCACCGCTGACCCTAGTCACCCCTAGAGACCAGGCCCTCTCCCACTAACCTGTCCTAATCCCAACAGGGATCCCACACACACACACACTAATACACACACACTAATACGCACACACACACACAAACACACATGCAAACACACACACATACACACACTAATACACATTCACTACATCGCGGCACAAAGGACTTCACAGAGACTCCACGGAGACACTCTGCCTCTCTGGAGGTGGGAGGTGTCCCAGTCAGTCAGTCACCCCCCCCCCCCCCCCCCAAGTTTGGGCAGTGGTAGACGCCCAAGAACACCGGTCCTGGTGGCCACAAGGCCAGCTTTCATTACAGGGCCAGCCTATTTTTAGCTCAGTCGGGGGGGGGCAAGGGAGGTGGAGGTAGAGGGGGAGATGGAGGCAAGCATCCATTTACTGTAAGTGGTACAGTCCGCCAGTGCGCTCCACGGCTCTAATTGAGGCATGTGATTCTGTGAGCCGCAGCGATGGGCCCATGCTGTGCTGTGTGTAAATGGTAATCATTGGCCTCGTGCAGCCAGTGCAGAGCAGAGCAGAGCAGGGCAGTGTCTTTACATAGCTACACAGCCTTCAATTGCTGATACCTCTCATGACTGCTGTTTATTTTGTGTGATGTGGTGAAAGAGCAGGGTGTGTGTGTGTGTGTGTGTGTGTGTGTGTGTGTGTGTATGTATGTGCGTGTGTGTGTATAAGTATGTGTCCGTATGTGCTTGTGTGCCTCTGTGTGTGTGGGTGTGTGTGCGTGCGTGTGTGTGTGTGTGTGTGTGTGTTGTTGATGTGTGTGTGTATGTATAAGTGTGTGCGTGCGTACGTGCATGCGTGCCTATGTGTGTGTGTGTGTATGTGTGTGTGTGTGTGTATTTGCATGTGTGCCTATGTGTGTGTGTGTGTGTAAGAGTGTGTGTGTATGTTATGGGTGTGTTTCATGTTTGTATGGGATCCCTGCCTGTAGACCACCAGTGAGTGGGTGTGTGTCTGTTGAAGAAACCCCGCCCTTCCCATTTTGGCCATGGTGGCAAATCACAGGTTGTCTTTTAAGTCCTGAAAGTGTGTGTGTGTGTGTGTGTGTGTGTGTGTGTGTGTGTGTGTGTGTGTGTGTGTGTGTCTGAGCTTCGGTCTCTCTGCTTACGGAGGCATTTCTGAGGGAGATCCATCGACTCTTTCTGTCCCTCTAAACACAGTGTGTTAATGCTTATGTGTGGCTATGTACTGTGTGTGTGTGTGTGTGTGTGCGTGTGTTTCTGTGTGTGAATCTGTGTGTAAGTCTGTGTATTTGTTTGTATTTGAGTATTTGTAAATGTGGTATTTAATATGAGTTGAGATATTTTAGTAAATTTAAAAACATGGCAATCTATTAAACAGTGCCAATCTAAATTGCACTAGGAGAAATGTAGCTGTTTACTGAAATGAGACAAACACAATTTAATAAGACGTGTCAGGGAAACACAAACAACATGAAAATAAAACATGGACGCCATCGTTTGCTTGACCAGAGCAAACATTATTTCACCTACGTGGGAAATAACTGTTTGTTGTGTGTGTGTGTGTGTGTGTGTGTGTGTGTGTGTGTTTGCCTGTGCTTGTGTGTGTGTGTGTGTTTTCCTGTGCTTGTGCTTGTGTGTGTGTGTGTGTGTGTGTGTTTTGCCTGTGTGTGTGTGTGCACGCGCTTATGCACACACTCAAATGGCAAAGTCACTGTTTAATAAATATTAATAATATCTAACCCAGTTTGCGGCACGAAAACTGACCAGATGGTCAGGCCACGAGGCACCCCAGTGTGCAGGGCAGAAAGCAGTGTTTCCGTTATTTATGGTCTGTTGACCAGGTGGTTTTTCAACCTAATGTCTGTTTGTCACTAATTGACTGAGACCCATACCAATCTTAGACTCCAGACCGACCCATAATGCAAATATCATGCACTGTCTACTTTGCCTGCTAACAGAGTATTGATTCAGCCTGGATTAAGGAGTGCCCTTCTTCTCAAAAGTATGGAAACATTTTGTCTGCTTAATCGGGAACAGTTCTTGAACACTCACGCCCATGTTTCTTCTCTGGAAAAGGGTTATTTACACTTTATTCTCAGAAATGACATTTTTCCACATGTTCTCCCACGCATGGCTTGACCTCTCTCCCTTCTGACTACAGTCATCCTCCCTTTCTTCCACTTCTGTTTCTGTCCTACTCTGCACATACTGTACAGTATTACTCTATCAGGTAGTGATGCATTGTCATTTACAAACATGACATGACACATGACATGATACTTGTCATTCGGTTTGTTTTTGCATTGTCTACATCCCCAACATTGCACAAACAGAGTCACGCTTAATGGCAGCAGTCATAAACATGAATAAAGTGTCCATGTGCATTGTATGTGTCATGTGATGTTTATAACATGCTCATTTCATTCTTATGTAGACACCTTCAAATAAAGTGTTACCTCTCTTTTTCATGTTTATGGTCCTTATGGTTGGCCCTGTACACAGACACACACACAGACATACACACATTATAATTGTATCTTTTTTCCATGTTCACATATTTTTGTCTATGTTTCGTCCAGTGCAGTGTCCCTAATTAACCCTTGCCATTCTCCTCTTCTCTACCTCTTGTAGTCACGGTAACGGACGTGGAGTGCGTTCTAGAAGGCTGCCAGTCGGAGGCCCTGCGTAAGCTGGGCAGTAAGGTCAAAGAGGACGAGTGCCTGACCATCGTCTTCAAAGGCCCCAGGAAGAGCCTGGACATCCACTGCCCCAGCCAGGAGGACGCTCAGAGCTGGGCCCGGGGCATCCGCACCCTCCAGGGGCGCCTGGAGAACATGACCCAGACCCAGAAGCTCGACCAATATCCTTGCAGACTCTAACAAAACAACACAACACAAACGGCACCCATTTGGTATTGAGATAGCACAGTACACCACAGCATTGATTGAGTGTTTAACCCATCACACACACGTGAGCAGGGGGCAGTAATGACGACGGCGCCTGAGGGGCGGTGTGTGGGTATTGGTACCACGTCGGTGGTACTACTGGCTGTTGGTAGATTCGAACCTGTGATCCTGCGATCACAGGTCTGCTACCTTAGCCGCTAGGCCACCACTGCTTAACCACTACTCCCAGCTTTTACCAACTTAGCAACATACACTAGTTTAGACGTTTACATTGCCCCAATTTTTATTATTTTTAGCCAAGTCATCCTGAGCTTTTGTTGTGTGTTAAATTCATGACTAAAGTTTTTTTTTATTCAGTTTTCGAGTTTTTGAAGGTGTTTTGTTTTTAAGCGGATGAGTATTTGCTCTTCTTGATGTGCGATTGGAGACCTTGACCTTTGACACCTGGATCCATGCGTACCTGAAGCAGGCGGACCTAAACAACGACGGGAAAATGAGCTACGAGGAGGTGCAGACGCTTCTGCAGATGATAAACATCGACCTGAGCGAGCAGTACGCACGCAACCTGTTCAAGGTGGGCACACACACACACACACCCATGCTCTCACACACGTGTACATACACACAGGCACGCACACACACACACACACCCATGCTCTCACACACGTGTACATACACACAGGCATGCACACACACACACATGCACGCACAAACACGGACGCACACATACACACATGCACACACACGTGCACACACACACACAGTTACTGTTAGTACAGATGTACATAATTAAGATATAAATGTGCGAAAAAGAAACACCTGCCTACCAACACACAGACACACATTCATCCATCCCACCTACTCCAAAAAGAAAACAAAAAGTGCACACACACATGTGTGCTCCCACCATAGACTGTATGTAAGAAAACTCCCACACAGACACACAAACAAAATATAACGAAACAGATATCCTGCTCCCTGTTTCCCTCTATTGAAATTCACACACAGTCTTTCTGGCAGCACACACATGCCCCAACAAACAACAAAGTTCACAAGCAAAGTGCAGGAGGTCAGCTTGGCCCTGATCTTGTAGTATGCTCATTGTTGCGTTTAGGATGTGTTAAATGCAGAGTTTCAATTGGGCCGGAGCCCTCCGGAGCTCAGCTTCACCTCCTCATTCCGGCAATACAGCCATCCAGAGCTGAGCTCTCTTTGCTACAGTATTTATAGTAATACAATAGAGTGAGGTCCCTCTGCTACAGTATTTATAGTAATACTATACTGGCCACTGTGAGTGAGAAGGGCTCTCCCTCCTTACAAAAGCCAATTTAACCACTGGTTAAATGTGGTCATCACACACCCAACATCACAAGTCTATGTACAGCACAATAGGAAAAGTCAATTATGAGAAAATGAAAGCCCTTCAACGTACTTCTTCCATCTAATTACTAAACCAGCTGATTCCAGTGAGAACCACTTCTCAGACAGGCAGATTGACCAATCAGTGAAATCAAATCACGGGTTTTAAATGCAAAGGTAGAACATACAGATTTATTGTACGACTTTTACTTTCTGACGCTGGATTTCTCCATCTCCGACGCACGGCATGTGCTTGACCCTTTGCGCTTGAACATTCAGAGACCGCACATCAGCAGTCTTGAGTCTTGAGTCTTGAAGATTCAGAAACCGCACATAAGCATTTTGAGTCTCGAGTATGTATGTATAGCTTTAATGACAGGCCGGTAGTACATAGAGAGGAGCTCTGAAATTATCTGAAATCGCATGCAGAAGTTAGCTGAGGCCAATCACGTGTGTGTGTGTGTGTGTGTGTGTGTGTGTGTGTGTGTGTAGAAGAGAAAAAGACACAGAGAGAGAGAGTTAGTGTAGGCCAAAATTACTGAAATGTTGTGTGATTAAAGTCTTGCTTGTGGAATGGACAGAGCTTACATTTTTTTACTCAGCTGTAGACTCAGCTGTGGGTCACCTCCAACGCACCAGTTTTTTAAAGGTGCCATAGTTAATTGTTTTGATATTTGCATCTATGTCAAATGTCCCTACATGCAGAGTTTAAATGGAGCCAGAGACCTCCAGAGCTTAGCTCGTCCCCTCCTCCCCTCAGCAATACAGCCAGCCAGAGCTGAGCTCCCTCTGCTACAGTACTTATACAATAGAGCTGAGCTCCCTCTGCTACAGTATTTATAGTCATACAACAGAGCTGAACTCCCTCTGCTACAGTATTTACAGTAATACAATAGAGCTGAGCTCCCTCTGCTACAGTATTTACAGTAATACAATAGAGCTGAGCTCCCTCTGCTACAGTATTTATAGTAATGCAATAGAGCTGAGCTCCCTCTGCTACAGTATTTACAGTAATACAATAGAGCTGAGCTCCCTCTGCTACAGTATTTACAGTAATGCAATAGAGCTGAGCTCCCTCTGCTACAGTACTTATAGTAATACAATAGAGCTGAGCTCCCTCTGCTACAGTATTTACAGTAATAACTGCCAGTATTTCGTGTTTATATTTGGCAGCCTTGGCCATGTGCACAGGCTGGTCACCAGGGGGCTTAGGATGGTTGGCTTTTCAAAAGCAAACGCAAAACATCTAGCCAAGTACTGTTCAGTGTCATCAATAATCGGAAGTCGCCATATTTGGAGTAGAAGGTGCTGTGTGTATCCATAAGATTCCATGAACTCTGTTATGGACTGCTACTTTTATCAGTGTCGTGGTCACTAAACTGCCTGAGCAACTTTCGCAACTGCCAAATTTGTGTCTTTGTGTATATTATTATGAACTGTGGACACAAATAAAGAAGCAAAATGTGTGTGTGTGTTTCAGAAGTGCGATCGCTCCGAAGACGGGCGCCTGGAGCACGGCGAAATCGAGCTGTTCTGCCGCGAGCTTCTGCGGCGACCGGAGCTGGACGCGGTGTTCCAGCAGTACTCGGCCAACGGGACGGTGCTGTCCACCGTGGACCTGCGCGACTTCCTGCGCGAGCAGGGCGAGGACGCCTCCCTCGTGCACGCCCAGAGCCTCATCCTCACCTACGAGCTCAACGAGTGGGGTACGCCATGCGCCACTGCCATACATCACGAGCCAATCACAACGCTTTATTTACTGGGGTATGCCACGCGCCACTGCCATACATCACGAGCCAATCACAATGCTTTATTTAGTGGGGTACGCCACGCGCCACTGCCATACATCACGAGCCAATCACAACGCTTTATTTAGTGGGGTACGCCACACACCACTGCCATACATCACGAGCCAATCACAACGCTTCATTTAGTGGGGTATCATAGAACCAGTGGGGTACGCCACTCACCACTGCCATACATCACGAAGCGAACACAGCGCTTCATTTAGTGAGGTACCATAGAATGAGTGAGGTACGCCACTCACTACTGCCATACATCACAAGCTAAACACGACACTTCCTGTAGTTGGGTACCATAGAACGAGTGGGGTACGCCATGTATGACTGTGTAACTACTAACATAGTTAATAATTTCAACGCAACACTTTCTTTAATAAGGTTCCATAGAATGAGTGGAGTATGTCACGCTTAAACTGCCATAGTCAACGCAGCACTTCCTTCAGTCGGGTACCATAGAATGAAAAGGGTATTCCATGAATGACTGCCATAGTTAATGATTTCAACACTTCCTGTAACACTTTCTATGAAGCTTGTATAACTATTAACATAGTTAACAATTTCGATGCAACACTTTTTTCAGTAAGGTACCATAGAAAGACTAGAGTATGCAGTGCCTGACTGCCATAGTCAACATTAGCCATTAACCATTAGCCATTAACCATTAGCCATATAAACACATTAATACACATTTGATCACAGAGCGCAAAATAAATGGAATCCTGACAAACCCACACAACACTATGACTCAGGTCAAAAAAAGAGGAGGTAGAGCGCTTCTAGTATCCCTCAAAACCCACTGGTGCTCTTGGAGGGCGTAATCTTCAAGAGAAAAAAAAAACTAGAGGAAAGAAATCCTTAGTCCAGGCACTTCAGTGAATTGAAAACTTTTATTTATTGGGCAAATGCATTAAAAATCACCAATGCGTATCGGCCCCATGGCCTTCATCAGGGTGTGTGGTGGAAGCAAACAGCCATCTGATTATATAATTACCTTCAGGTGTGGTGAGCTGAACCATGCATACTACTAGGTCTAGCCACAAGGGGCAGTGATAAGACCCGCAGTCTTGTGTAGCACCATGGCAGATTAACATTAGTATAGAGGTCACAGTATACACCATCCCAGAATGAATGATTCAGTATGGGAAAGACACACAACAATCATAATTGCACATAGGCCATAACTCACTCCCCCAATAAAAAAGTGATTGACAAATATCAGTCAGTCATCATCTCAGATCAATACAGAAACCGAGCAATCAAGAAGCCCAAACCAGTCCAAAATATGTTGCATGCAGGGATTATCTCACATGACAATACTGTCAGTATCACCACCAAAACATTCAAAGAAAAGGAGATAGATCAAAGTCCCCATTTAGACCAGGGTGACTTGTAGCCTTCAGGGTATAAATCCAGAACATTTCTCTTTGTTTAAGACGCTTGACTTTGTCCCCACCCCTCCACTATGACCCGGGTACCAGAACTTATTTAGAAAGAGACATAGAATGGGGGAGGTGTGAAATCTCCTTTATTTAACCTCCATTTAAACCTATTGCATAAGAGCTCCAATACAGCCTGTGCAGTAATAACATCAATCAACAAGGCATATATAATCACAAAAAAGGAAAACATATTTCAACTCCCACCCCACACACACATAAATACACACACACACACACATGAATACACACATACAGCACTGTGACCATGGAGCGTTCTGACAACAGTGTTGGAATGCTGGGATTGTTTGGAACGGAATCCTGTGGAGGAGGAGGGCCCACGCCGTCACTCACAGCAGATTAAATCCCATTGGTCAGGAGTGGGCAGTCAGCCAGGGTCGCAGAGAGCCGGCACTGTGAAACACACTGAATCACTGCCAAACGAAACTCCCAGAAGCACCGTCTGTTATCACCCATCCCTGTCGAGAGGAAATACAAAGACGAGAGAGATACACAAAAGAACATGGCATCGCCTGTCCCCCAGAATGCTCGTCGTCTCTTAGGAGACCGCCATGGTGCACCACAGGATACTGTGTGTGTGGAGGTCTCATCAAAACATTAGCAAGTATCTAGCAAGCTGTGTTTGTGTTACCATGGGCAAATTGACCATTTCTGAAGGTGCTCGTTCATGGTAAGCTCAAAGCAACTATACCCACAGTAGTCATAACAGATTTCAGCTGGCTTCATTATATACACTACTACACTATCTTAGCTTCAAAATAAGCAACATTGTCCTTGGTGTGGTATCTGTCTGCAGTCCATAGCCTCAATTATTGTAGCGTAAGCAAGTTTGTTATCTGCCGGGCGGTGAGAGACTACTACTACTACTACTACTGCTGCTGCTATTACTATTACTGTCGGTCTTGGCATCGGATGGTCGCTGGTTCGAATCCCATTCCAGTAGGAAGAATTGGGGTGGAGGAGTAAACAACCAGTACCCTCCTGCACCCTCATTCATGGCTGAAGTGCCCTTGACCAAGGCATCCAACCCCCCGTTGCTCCAGGCACTGTAACTCACTACGTGAACATGGTAGGATAGGATTGGATTGGGACTGGATTCGGTGTTGCTACCCAACAGGTGGTCTGTCCCAAAATCCAAGTGCACATGGAGTTTGTGTAATCGGATAATGGTCAGAGATCTGTCAGTTTCCGCTACGCTAGGTGGCACTGTATTCCTTTCAATAAGTGGTGTTAGAACTACTTCCAGTTGACGACTGCTAAAAAGAAAATAAACTATCTGGCGGCATACAAAGATGGCGTTCGAGGAGGTTGACAGAGCAGCATTTGCATACATGTTGTGCATTCTCCTTTGTTTGGAAGTCCGTATGAACGAACAAACAGCGTTTTTGGTTTCCAAAACACAAACTGTGCCGTCAGCGGCACCAAGCGGATTAACATCGGCTTAATCCAGGGGTTGCAATCCGATTTGCGAAACCAATCCATATACGATGTTTAGCCTGTGCACATGAAAAGTGTACATAATGTGGTAAAGTGTACATAAATGGCCCATGAGTGACATGTGTGTGGCATCTGTGGCATCTGCCCCGTACAGCCCAGAAGAACCAGTACATGACGCCCAATGGCTTCACCATGTACATGCTGTCTAAGGAGAACGTGCTGTTCAACCCCGAACACCGAAGCCATGTGCACCAAGACATGAAGCAGCCTCTCGCCCACTACTTCATCAACTCATCACACAACACCTACCTCACCTCCGACCAGCTCATGGGAGAGAGCAGCACCGAGCCTTACATGAGGTACACACACACACACACACACACACACACACACACACACACACATGGATACTCCCTCTCACACACACACACACACACACACACTATTTCATCAACTCCTCACACAACACCTACCTCACCTCCGACCAGCTCATGGGAGAGAGCAGCACCAAGCCTTATATGAGGTACACACACATACACACACACACACACACACACACACACGGATACTCCCTCACACACACACACGCTACTTCATCAACTCCTCACACAACACCTACCTCACCTCCGACCAGCTCATGGGAGAGAGCAGCACCGAGCCTTACATGAGGTACACACACCCACACACACACAGATACACACATGGATACTCCCTCACACACACACACACACACTACTTCATCAACTCCTCACACAACACCTACCTCACCTCCAACCAGCTCGTGCGAGAGAGCAGCACCGAGCCTTATATGAGGTACACACACACACACACATATGGATACTCACACACACACACACACACACACACAGCGCTTATCTCTGTCCTGTAACAATACCCACTATCTTCAAACACACACACACACACACACACAGACACATATGGATACACAAGTACACACACAACAACCTACCTCACCTCCAACCAGCTTGTGCGAGAGAACAGCACCAAGCCTTACATGAAGTACACACACACACACACACAGCGCTCATCTCTCTTCTGTAATAATAGCCACTCTCTTCCAACACACACACATGTGGATACACACGTACAAACACAACACCTACCTCTCCTCCAACCAGCTCATGGGGGAGAGCAGCACTGAGCCTTATGTGAGGTACACACACACACACACACACTACTTCATCAACTCCTCACACAACACCTACCTCACCTCACCTCCGACCAGCTCGTGGGGTAGAGCAGCACTGAGCCTTACATGAGGTACGCACACACACATCCCCTCAAGCCTGATCTGTGGTGCTGTGTGTGTGTGTGTGTGTGTGTGTGTGTGTGTGTGTGTGTGTGTGCAGGGCCCTAAGCCACGGCTGCCGGTGTGTGGAGCTGGACTGCTGGGACGGGGAACAGGGGGAACCGGTCATCTACCACGGACACACACTCACCTCCAAGGTCACCTTCAGAGAGGTCATACACACCATCAATGAGTACGCCTTCAAGGTCAGAACACACATACACACACACGGTCACGCAGACACATACACACACACAAGCTCTTACACATACTGTGCATCACAGGACAGGTTGAACACACCATAAACAAATATGCCTTCGGGGGGAGAATGTGTACATCCACACAGACACGCACGCACATGCACACACACACACACACATACAGACACACACACAGAGGTCTTATACACCAACACTGTCATAACATATCGGTATTATATACACAAGTACACTTTGATAAAGATATGGATGATGATGATGATGATGATGATGATGATGATGACGATGGTGATGATGGGATGGTGATGATGATGATGATGATGATGATGATGATGACAATGGTGATAATGGGATGGTGATGATGACGATGGTGATGATGATGGTGGTGATGGTGATGATGATGATGATGATGGTGATGATGATGATGATGGTGATGATGGTGATGATGATGATGATGATGATGATGATGATGACGATGGTGATGATGATGATGATGGTGATGATGATGATGATGATGATGATGACGATGGTGATGATGACGATGGTGATGATGGTGATGATGATGATGATGACGATGGTGATGATGATGGTGGTGATGGTGATGATGGTGGTGATGATGATGACAGTGATGGTGATGATGATGATGATGATATTAATACTCCATTGCTGTTTGAAATTGCACTCAACTATCAACTACACTGGCAAATGTCACAAAGACTGCTGAATACAAAAGGACATGGCTCAGGCACCAACAGGGCTTGCTCTGATTATATTCAGCCGAGCGCAGATAGACAGGCACTCTCACACAGAGAAGCACCGCACACAATCACAGGCACAGATTTATGACAGAGAGAATTTAATTAGGTGCATCTTGCTGTCTGCTCTCTCTTTCTTTGTCTCTTTCCTTATCTATACATCTCCCTCCCCTCCCCCCCCCCCCCCTCCCCTCACCCCCCCCCCCCCCCTGTATCTCTTCCTTTCTCTCTTTTTCTGTTTTCCTTCCTCTCTCCATTTCCCTTTCCCTCTCCTTC
>CM050210.1:6670127-6672627 GCA_027475355.1 Coilia nasus | reverse complement strand
AGGGCATGCTCTTTAGACTACTAGGCCTCTTAGTAATCCCCTACCAACAGGTCTTTGTTCTTTCATGTTGGCCCGAACGTATGTTTTCTCAGTGTTCAGAATCAAACATTTAACTCTTAATGGTGAAACATACATGGTATTTTAGAAACTGTCAATCGGTGTACTATTTTTAGATGTAGTATTTTGTGATATGAGTGTGTGGCATGAAATCTGTAAAAACATTCTGATGTATATGAACAGACACCATTGACAGTGTTTTTTTTTATTACAGCAGTCATCCACAGCCATAGGAGGCGCACACTTCTGATAACACTTCTGGCAACTTATTAAAAAAAGAAGTAACGTACACCAAATAATGCTTTTGAGGTGATGGTTACTGGCATTAACTTTAAAAAACAAAAGAAACATCACTGTTGCTTTAATGAAATCAGCATATGGAGCCGGAGTGTGCGGCGCTTTTATTTTGTGTTTTTAACACTCCTAGTAACACCTCTAGTAGTAACATGGCTTCCTTGTCCTTTGTCATTGGCAGGTCATCTCAGCCCAGCAGCTGCCCAAGTCCCCCCGAGACAAACCCAACTCCATAGTGGACCCTTACGTGTGGGTGGAGACGCACGGGGCAACCATAGACAACAACAAGAAGAAGACACACCGCATTGACAACAACGGTAGGCCTACCGCACGCCACTACTGCCTACCACATGTGTCCACTTCTCTTTTACACACCTGAACAAAACTAATAGTGTACTGTTAGGGGGGGAAATGTTTTCTTCTTCCTAGGGGGGGCGTAACAGAAAATAATTGAGAAGCACTGGGTTAGGGTAAGGATGGCCCATGAACTGCAAGTCTCTTTCTGTCTGTGAAAAGAGAATGTAAATATTTGCTATCTTTCCCTTTTCTCAAGAAAAAGTGATATTTTGCCTCTTGTTCGTGTTTACTTTTTTCACCTTTCTCTGTCTTTGTCTCTGTCTGTCTGTCTGTTTGTCTGTCTGTCTGTCTGTCTGTCTGTCTGTCTGTCTGTCTGTCTGTCTCTCTCTCTCTCTCTCTCTCTCTCTCTCTCTCTCTCTCTCTCTCTCTCTCTCTCTCTCTCTCTCTCTCTCTTTCTCCATCAGGGTTTAACCCTCGGTGGGACTGCACCTTTAAGTTCCAGCTGCACGTGCCTGACCTGGTGCTGGTGCGTTTCGTGGTGGAGGATCACGACTTCACCTCTAGAAACGACTTCCTGGGCCAGTTCACCTGCCCGCTAAGCAGCATGCGCACTGGTAAGGCTTTGTCCATGGTGTGTGTGTGTGTGTGGGTGTGTGGGTGGCACCAGCACCAGGTGTGGGTGTGTCACTTTAATGACATGAGTCATGTTTTTATTCACTGGTGTGACTTTCCAATGTTGTAAGCTTTATCTCCATGTCAATCAGAAATATGTATGATGACATAACACAGCAACATTTAAATATATAATAAATATGATTTTTTGTTGAGCTCTGAGTTTCCTCTGTGTGTGTCTCTCCCCCCACTGCAGGCTACAGACATGTCCGCCTACTAAAAGAAGACGGTACCAGCCTGTCCCCGTCCACCCTTTTCATCCACGTCAAGCTCACACCTTCACACGGCACGCCCACTAAGAAGGTGTCACCTCAGAGAGCCTGAAGACTACATTACCCAGAAGCCTCTGCTGCAGGTCCTTAGGAGGGCTGTGGCATATTAATGCTGTTCATAAGTAAAGCTGTGTCACTCGTACTGAAAATCTAGTTTCTACTCGTAATACTCAGGAACACTTTCTATCCATGTGAAAGGACGGTTAGTGGCGGAGGTCAGTTGTATAATATTATAAGAGGTAGCAATTCACGAAGACCAGTAAGAGTTTGGTTAGTCCACCAAACAAGACCAATCAGAGTTTGTCATATTCACCAGTTTACAAAAAGAGACCAATCAGGATGAGTGACAGAGACGAGTGAGCATTGTAGCGAGCTAAATTGTCTGTCTCATACATTGGCATCAACTACGTGTTATGTACATACTTTTATTACAGCAATCAAGATCAACTTCAGTGAATACATCCTGGAATACTAATCGCAGCAGATAGTGTTGTTGGTTAAGAAAACTTAAATAGCATGCATACTTTACAGTCAAAATGCATTTCAGGTTAAGGCATGATGCAGCTACAAAGGACGATGCGATTGATCAATTTCATATACTGTAAGTGTCATTAAAATATATGCTGGTTTAGGCAGAATAGCAATAGAGTAGATTTGCAGTATATCACACAGCCCGTAGAAATGTAGAAGCAACTATAGCCTGTTTTAATATTTTAATATTTAATATATTTCCTAGAATACAAATCTATTTTATCTGTTATTTTTATTTGTTTTATGCTTCTTTTTATACAGTGTCTTTAATATGGTGCAGAACGAGCTGTCCCCATGTGGAAAACACCCAAGTTGAGCAATAACTGCGTGATAGGGATGCGTTATACCCATCAAAGGGACCATTACCAGTATATAAC
>CM050210.1:6660127-6662627 GCA_027475355.1 Coilia nasus | reverse complement strand
ACAAAGCTGAAATAAGCATGAGGGTAAAACGCTATGGCGGTGAATGATATAGAGTAGTGAGTGCTGTAATGGCTGTTCGAAGCCCTGTCGCTTGCTCCTAGGGGCACACAAGCAGAGTCTTTAATGGCTGCCTGATTCTGTACATAGCCCTTTTACCTTTTCCTATTTATTATTTGTTAAGCCCTTGTATATACTCCCTACTTTTCTTTTGTTTTTTAAAAATGCTTCTTCGCTTAACACTTTGACACTTTGTACTTGCCGTTTTTTGGGCCTTGCTGTCTAATTTCATTATACAGGCAACTGTTCTAAGCCCTGTCGGCTGCTCCGAGGGGCACACAAGCGGAGCTTTCGATGGCTGCCTGATATGGCCCTTTTACCTGTTACTATTTATTACCCCTTTAAGAGGCACCCCCTATTATAACTTTGTTGTTATACCAGAATGGCAATGACCAAGTTGTAATGTGTTACTAAAGACTTTCTGTAATGTCGTAGTAATGTTATAATGTTCTAGTTACATTTTTTCCAGTCGTAGCAAGTTGTTGCGTTGGCGATACGGTGACCGCTACGCCCTCGATATTCTGACACTTTGTACCTTAGCCCTTTTGTGGCCTTGTCCAATTTCATTGTACAGGCAACTGTTCAATGACAATACAAGTCTTGAAGTATTAAAGTCTGATGGATTTTTTCTAGCACTTCTTGTCTTTTGTGTATTTATGCTGTCTTGTGTTTTCTTGCCAAACTGTTGAAGCACTATGAGCTGCATCCTTTGCATGAAACGTGCTATACATGTAACCGTTATTAAGTTAATTGTTAAGGAATTATGAAGTGTTTACTAAGTAAAGATGATTCTTATGACTCTACAGGGAGCTGAGGATGGGGGAGGTGAAGTTCCTGTGTGTGCACAGGAAGTTGCGGTCCAAGCGCGTGGCGCCGGTGCTGTGCCGGGAGATGTCCAGACGGGTCATGCAGCAGCAGGTCTTCCAGGGCCTGTACTCCACCAGTGCAGTGCTGCCCACCCCCACCGCCACCTGCAGGTGAACAGTGCTTTTGGTGTATGTGTATGTTCTTAATTTTCCTCTGGTGAGTATTCATTTTCTCTTCATTCAGTCTCCCTCTTTCTCTTTCTCTCTCTCTCTCTCTCTCTCTCTCTCCTTTTCTCTGTTCCTCTCTGAACTTCATTAACTATGCTCTTATGGTTGCATTGTCCAACTACCTTTGCTGACTTAATTAACTGTATACAGTGTGCATGTATTTGCTTGACTGTGTGTGTGTGTGTGTGTATGTCTATGTGTGTGTGTGTGTGTGTGTGTGTGTGTGCGCATGTGTGTGAGTAGGTACTGGCACAGATCATTAAACCCGCGGAAGCTGATTGAGGTGAATTTCTCCTCACTGGGCCGGAACATGACCGTGCAACGAGCCCTGAAGCTCAACCGCCTGCCACAGGTGACACTGCCCTCTGGTGGGCACTTACTGTAACTGCGCAACACCACGCTTCATTGACATTGACATCCACGTTTTATATTACTATAATACTCACAGTATGTCACATCCGTCACATTTCAGCAAAAAAATACCAAAGTCTTCTCAAGAGAAAATACAGCTGAATACAGCTTGTCTAGATCCACTGTCCTCACTTTTGTGAAACACTGCATTTGTTGAGCAGTTCTTTGACAAAAGTTAAGGTACAAAAGTAAACAACCGTATCTGTTTTTTTTTTTTTTTTTTCTTTTTTCTTTTTTTAACTCAGTCTTGGCCAGTTGTGTCTGATACCAGCAGGTGAAAGTCTTTCCACCTGAAAAGCTGGTCTGACACTTCCACTGTGTCTTTCTCTCTGCTGTGCTCAGCTAAGCGCCTATTGTTGACAAAAATCACTAAGTAAGGGAAAAGTGCCAGCTCTTACGGGAAGTGACAGGCGTTTTATGCTGTGTGAGGGTTAGCATAGAAACGGCAAAAGGAGAACTATACGGTACACCATACATACAAATGTAAACATCAATGTCCATATCACTGCAGAGCCGTGCTTGCAGAAGTAAATTTCCTGCTTTAAGCAGAACCCACATGATGTAGTAAATTGATTAGTGATTAGTGATTCATTAGTGACTAGTGATGATGATTAGTGTTGAAAATTAGCATTTTCTATAGACACTAAGACACTTGTGTCAGAAGCTGTTTACAGTTTTGTCTATGTATAAAGTATTTGTCCCCATCAAATAAACCATAAATAAACAAACAACTAAATAAATAAACAAACAAACAAATGAATAAATGATAAAGAAATAAATCATGAATAAACAAATAACTAACTAAATAAATGAATGAATGAATGAATGAATGAATGAACCAATGTGTCTCCCTTCTTCCTCTCCCCCGCTCCAGGCCCCAAAGACCCCTGGCTTGCGGCCCATGAGGGAGGCGGATGGCCCTGGTGTGCAGGCCCTGCTGGAGGAGTACCTGAAGAGGTTCCAGCTGCGCCCCACATTTGACCAGCAGGAGGCGCTGC
>CM050210.1:6640127-6655127 GCA_027475355.1 Coilia nasus | reverse complement strand
TCTTCACTTCTCTGTCTACCCCTTCCTCCTCATGTAAGCCTTCCACCATTTGACAATTATTATTATTATTGCTATTATTATTATTATTATTATTGTTGGTAGTAGTAGTAATAGTAGTAGTAGTAGTAGTAGTAGTATTGGTGGTAGTAGTATTGTTGTTGTTATTATTATTATTATTATTATTATTATTATTATTATTATTATTATTATTATTATTATTATTATTATCCCCTCCCATCCCCGTACTTTGAAGTCCTGGAGCCACTGCTTGTGGTTGTAGACGGGCTTGGTGCAGGTGAGCTTCTCCAGGATGGCCTGGTTCTCCAGCGAGATCTTCACCAGCCCCCTGTTCCTCTCATCTGCCCCCGCGCTCGCCCTGGCACACACACACACAAAACACAACAAACAAACAAACAAACAAAACCCTCACACGATGGCTTTCAAGACAACAGTTTCCCTGATGAAGGTCGTTTGACCGAAATGACTTGGAGGTAAACACTTTTGCATGGATCTAAGTGTGCTGAGATTTCTTTTGTCTAAACAAGATGACAGTTTTTCATTTGAGGTTGTACACTCAGGAACACATGTAAAATGTTTAGAAAAATCTCTGCGCACTTAGATCCATGCAAATGTGTTTAAGGTCATTTGACCGAACGCTTGGAAGTACACACTTCTGTGAACACCTAAAGAAACAAACTTAAAACAACAACAACAACAAAAACAATAATAATACTACTAATAATAACAACAACAACAACAACAATAATAATAATAATAATAATAATAATAATAATAATAATAATAATAACAATAATAATAATAACAATAATAATAATCCTTACAGAAACAATAGGCCACACCTCCGGTGCTCGGGCCCTAACTAGCACTTTCCCACCTCGGGTACATGCATAATTGTAAGAGCATCACCATATGCCACCTTGGTCTTATTCATCTTTGCTTGACTGTACAGGTACTACTGGGAAAATTAGAATATCCTGAAAAAGTTCATGCATTTCAGTTGTAACTCAACTTTAAAGGTGAAATGTTTAAAGGCTCAGGACCCTTTTGCAAGTGTTTTGCATTACTTACCTGATTAGTGTATGCCACTTTGAGCCTACAATACTGAAGCTTTTTACATTATTCTCATTTTCTGAGTTTTTGGGTTTGAGGTTTTAATAAGCTGTAAATCATAATCAGCAAAATTACAACAAAAAGTTTGAGATCTCTCACTTTGCATGTAATGAATCTATAAAATGTATTGATTTCACCTTTTATGTTGGATTGCCTGAATAAAACAACTTTTACACGCTATTCTAATTTTCAGAGTAGTACCTGTAGTTCCACTGCACGTGAGCCGTATAAAGAGCAGTGCAACATGAGGACTACAGTACAGTAATGTCGTGACTGACTTGTTCTTGGAGAAGATCTCATAGTCATCATTCCAGTTGTCCACGCCTCTTCTGGCCATGGTGCGTGCGATCCTGGACACCAACACTCTGTTGTTTCTCTCCATCTCCATCAGATGCTCTTGCTCCGTCTGTACCACACACAGGAATTAGCATAGTTCAAATTACCGTGGGTTCGATCCCATCAAGACCCAGTACCCCTTTAAGAGACCACAATAACACGGTGGGGGAGTACTAACATAGTATTGTACGTAATGCTAAACGTAAACGGTAGTACCCCCCATAAAAGGCAGTACCCCTCAATTATGGAGGGATAATTCACACTCTGGTCAATTAGGTCACAATTTTACATGTTTAAAACATGCAGAGATGTCAGGTCCAGTTTCTCAAAGTTAAAACCCTGCCACATATTTCAGCCAACCACTTTCTGGACCAACCAGCTGACCCTAATGAACACACAGGTCATCACACATCTAGATTGTCTAATTGCTGAAAAGACTAATTTAATGTTCACAGACAGAAGAAATACATGGCAGGCTGTTTGCACTCTGGAAATATGATATTTTACTGTAGAAGTCTAAGAGTACACTAGTTTTGACAGCATTGCTTGCCCATATCTATTTATTAGGTAAAAGACAACAGTGCCAAAGGCATTCCTTACCTGAATTTTCTTCATTTTCAAGTGACAGTGTATAAACGTTCTCGGAGCCTTGTTGTCAACCATTGGTTTCACTATATAACAATGCATATAGGCTTCATTACTCACAGCAAATAAAAAGACGGTTGCCTGTGTTATGTCTAAACTGTTTTTTATCTTACCATTTCCCATTCTATCCATGTGGTATTTGTAATGGTGTCCATCCCACATCTTCCTCATGCTGTTATACTGGCCAGGAGTGCCTACTATGGCTGGGAAGGCCAAATAATCAGCCTTATTCATCCTGCCGATTTGAAGACTCAACTTCAGGGAATATACTGTGAGTAGTGGGAGAGTAAGAAACGTAAGAAACCTTGCGCTACTGTAGAATCTCAGTGATTGTCACGTCACTTTAAGGTTTTTAAACCACAGACAGATTTATGCAGAGAAATAGCATTCCATTTGTGACCCGCCATCCACGCTGTTTTCATCACAGTGGTACAAAATATAAGGTGACAAACAACTCTAATTTACTTACTTACTTTAATTTAGTAACACTGTTAACAAATCGAAATAGAAAGGCGGTGTAAAAATAATGAAAATGAAAATAAAAAGACGTGTATCATTTAAAATAAGTAAAAGAATCACATGGACGAACCTGTATTTGACGTTTGTCAAATGTTTCGAAGCTAACTGTGAACCCGGATCAACAACGCAGCCAAACATATAAACAGACTGCGACTACTACAAGTGTAGTACACCCTGCTCGTTAAACCCTGCAAACTCAAAGCTTGGTTTGGGGTGTGCAGGTGGCAACCGGAAAACGGCTAGACTCACTACTTGAGTCTAGCAGTGCTTCACATCACACAGAACACGCAACACCAGTGAATAACATGTCTCTGTCACTGCTGACCTTTTTCGGATTTATGCTGCAACCTTGTGATTTAGCATAGCTGTAATTATCTAAAAAACATTATGTGGTTAGCCAAACTTATTGGAATAATCATTTTGCATTCTCCTCTCAGATAACATCTTTGGCCAAACTCTGGACCAGGGAAACTGGGAAAAGGAATCAAAACTTGGCGTTTCAGTCGATTTCTCTTGCAGTCACACAGACCTGTTAAAGCCGTACCACATTTTTTGGTACCAGCAACGCCCAGGACGAGAACCCGTGTACATACGGCAAGTCTCTAACTTGGGTGACCCACATTATAACAACGCATTCAGCGACATCCATCGGTTCACCTTAGACGACGACAAGGACTCCGGCAAGGCGGTGCTCACCAATAAGGGATCAACAGCAAATGATGCCGCAGCATACATTTGCGCATCAAATCACATGAGCGAAAAGCACCTACAATTTGGGAACGGTAACAGACTCAGGATCATTCCAGGTAAGGTGCAACGTCCAAACCAAGCGCAGTACATAAATAACTGCTACAGCTTAAATAAGTGTTGCTGTCAAGTATGAACCCACCGTCACAGTCGCGGTAAAGTTGGCAGGAGTGCTGATATTCAGTGAATATCAGTATATTTTCAGCATTGAGGTACCATTCATTGACTTCCTGCACCACCCAACTAGCGCTTTTTTATACCTCTTTATTTATTTGTTTGTTTTTGTTGTTAGTTTTTTGTTTGTTTGTGTTTATTGTGTTTATGTTTATTCCTTCTTTCATTTATTCATTAATGAAACAGTGCAGTGTTGCGACGGAACTACTGTGACTAACCTGTACTGTTGCCATTTCACGATCCACAGAGACGGATGTGGAGGCTTCCGCCTACATTCACAAGTCGGGTGCAGATGCAGATGGTCCCACAGCTTGCCTGGTGAGGGACTCCGGGCCAGCAGTAGCCTGGGTGTCGTTGTCAGGGGAGACCATACGCGCAGAGCCAACTGTGGCGACAGGGGAGTCCAATTATGGCCTGGTGGCTGTGTCTTCCCGTAACTGCAATGACTGCTGGGTCAGGCAAGGCAATGAAGAGATTGTGGCCCGTGAGGGTGAGTGTCTGAATGCTTTATTGGTCAGTACAACCAGAGGTGGCCAGGGCTTGCTGTGGAGGGTCCCATGACCGCCGTCTTCATTGGTGTATTTTATTTTTCTCATTTGTCATCTTCTGCTTTGTATAGATGTGTTATGAAGTCTGAGTGGTTTGACATTAATTGTTTTCTTGTTTGCTTTCTTTTTCTACCTTCAAGTCAAGTAAAGTCAAGTTTATTTATAAAGCACTTTAAAATACAAAAGGGCAGCTGACCAAAATGCTGGACAAGTAGGTAAAAGGACTAAAAGGAATTCAGTGTCAGTCGTAATCTTAACCACAAAACTGTAAATGTTTATTTAATAACAAAAACAAATTATCAAAAAAAAAAAACAAAAACAAAATGGACCACTCCGGTGGTTGAAAATTAGGTAGCCAACAGGCAACACAGACAGCTGCTTGGGGTCCCTTGGGGCCACCACGGGGCCTCTGATGGCTGACAAACTTTAATTAATTGGTTGCTATCGAGGTGCGAGGGGAATTTTAAGCAACGTAGTAAAAAGTGCTGCAGAAAAACATCTCCTTCCCTACCTTAAGACTACAGTGGTGGCAAATGCAGTGTTCAGTGAAAGTGGTGGGCTTTGGCTGAAGCCCCAGCATACTGTAGTGTAAAACTGCCTCTCAGTACAACCGGCTAATGTATTTTTAAAGCAACACTAAGTAGTTTTCGTCTTCGGTTGTTGTACAGGTTAGAAGCGGAATTGTCTCATTTGAACTACAGAGAGATGGCCCGCTCCAAAACTATTTTGGAAACATGTTCGATGTTCAATACCCAGCTAATTGATCAATCAAACCAAATTCACTCTTTTTTTTTTTGCAGAAGAGGACCAGTGTATACCAAACACAGGTAAGACACTAAGCCATTCATCTCTCAGTGAGTGTAAAAGTATGCCTGAAAAGCATGGTACACCTCACAGGACAGAACTAAAGGCAGCTTTAGTCAGGAGGTGAACTGCCATGTATACAGACAGTAGCTCCATCTTATGTAAGACCCCTCTTAAAGACAGAGCTTAAGTCATAAACAGTTGGCAGCCCTGCCCCAAAACTGACACCTGTTTGGTCAAATGATGCAGTTCCTTCTTTCTTTCCTTTCGTTCTGATAGGGGCTTAGGAACCACGTTCATGCATTGATAGTCCTTAGCTGCTGCTCCTGAGCGAGATACAAAATCATGCATGTCGTTGTTCTTACTTTTTCTCATGTAAACCCACTGAACTGTTTTCTACTCTACATCACTGGGGCAGTGGTGGCCTAGCAGTTAAGGTATCAGACTTGTGACTACAGGATCGCAGGTTTGAATCCACCAACTGCCAGTAGTGCCACTGAGGTACCCTGAGCACGGTACTGTCCCCACACATGGGTGCCGTTAAGTGTGATGAGTTACATGCAGGGTCAAGTTTGCTATGCGTGGTGTGCCGTGTAATCACTGGGTGCTGTTTGTTTTTGTTTTCTAAAGATGAGAAGATGAATTTTCTCCACATCACCGTGTTGGGCCTGAGACTGCTGTGTGTGAAGACTGTTGTCGTGTGTGTGCTCTTAACTGTTCTTCTGCTTAGCTACTTAGCACACTGAGTACCCATCCACTGTCCATATTCCAAAATGCACACTCTGAGTATTTTTCATTAATGTATAGTCCTTCACCAGATATGACCCTTAAACTCCCATTTATTCAGTGCTGCAGTTTTGTATGTTATTTTTTTGAAAGTTTGACATGCTTGTTTTCAGTGCTTCATGTATACATGTATGTGTGATCTGTGTGTTAAGAGAATTTTAACTGCACAACTGTGCAATTTTAACTGCACATATCTTGTGTACTATTATCCAGCAATAGTACTATTTCCAATGATATACTATTACAGTGTAAGTACTATTTCCAATAATATACTATTACAGTGTAAGTACCATTTCCAATGATATACTATTACAGTGTAAGTACTATTTCCAATGATATATGATGTTAATGGCTGAAATGACAATAAAGCCTACTTGACTTGTCTTGAATACCCTGAATATTTCAGAAGTCCGGTATTTTAGTGGCCTATAAAAATGACTGACCTACATTACAATTTGTACAATCAGTGCCTTATTTAGTGCTGCATGTTAGTGTGACATACTGGCTGAAGGAGTGTGACCTGCTCTCATTATTTTCATTACATTATTAGCTGACACGCTTATGCGCAGCCACTTACAGTTATTTTAGGTACAGGGTACAGTCCCTGGAGCAATGTGGGGTTAGATGCCTTGCTCAAGGGCACTGGATCAGGGTGCAGGAGAGCGCTAGTTGTTTATGCCCCCACCCACATTCTTCCTACTGGTATGGGATTCGAACTGGCGATCCTCCAATCCCAAGACCACGTCCTTATCATTAGGTACATAACTGCCCCAAGAGAGAACGCTGTGAGCAGGGTTCGAACCTGCGCGGGGAAACCCCATTGGATTTCGAGTCCAACGCCTTAACCTCTCGGCCATCACAGCTGCTGCTTTCACTGACTGTCACATCACACATAAACCTGTATCTCAAGCACATTTTAATTTACATTACATTACACTTAGCAGACGCTTTTATCCAAAGTGACTATATGTACAGCTGACAAATGTCATTTAATTAAGTGCTCTTGGACATTTTTTTTACAGTGGCTCTACGTGGTTTATTTAACCTAAAAAGGTACTCTGGCAAAGACATAAAATTATTTGCATCAGTTAATCAAGTCAGTGTATTGTCTATCACTGTTTATTTAATCAGATTAACTGTAATACAACCTCCATCTTATCCTAAGCCAAAGTGAAAGACATCTGCACACTGTTGCAAAATGATTCCAAAAACGTTTTAGTGACTCTTCCTCCTCGGTTTACTTTTTTTTTTTTCTCAATCTGGCACCTGTAGGAATACATTTGGAGGAAGTGCACATCCACACTACCTCTTAGGGCTCATTTCCACCGCCTCGTTCAGCGCGTAGCCGTGTTCAGCGCGTGGGCGTATACAATAGGTTTGTATGGGGACAGAATACGCTCAGAACACGCTTGCGGTGGGAATGGTCTCATCTGCTAACGTGCATTCTAAATGAATACGGACAGAATACGGCCACGCGCTGAACACGCAGAGAGTGCGGTGGAAATGGGCCCACCCTCCTAATCCCTTTCACATCTCTCTCTAGTTGTTGAGGAGCCTTTAAACAGACGCACTGCTCCTGATCTCAGCAGACTTGCGTTGCATTAACTGTGGTTTCCTGCGCCGCCGTGAAAGTGTGTGGGGATCAGTTTGCAGAAGTGCTGTCGTCAATCAAAAGCCCAGGTGCTGCTGACACTAAAGTAGCCGGCTTTAGCAGGAGCAGAGCTCTCTTGTCTAATGTGTGTGTGTGTGTGTGTGTGTGTGTGTGTGTGTGTGTGTCTGTTGTGCTGATGCTATGCAGACGAAGCTGAAAGTTCACATAGTCGCCCACGCCTTGAGGACACTCCCTATCTGTGTGTGTGTGTTTGTGTGTGTGTGTGGGGGTGTGTGTTGTTTGTTAGGTGTTTATTACCATGTGTCGTATGTTTCTCTTCCCTCTGTGTGGGTGTAAAAGTGTGCACCCCACAAGAGATTACATGGCCACACATGCATACAGACACACACACACACACACACACACACACACACACACATGCACAGAGGCACACACCCACACCCAGCTGTTTGTGTGTTTGACAGTGGCTTAGGTAGTGTATGATAAAGATATTATAAAGATATTAATAGACATAACTGATAGATATAAGACATTTCTGTTAAAAGGAAACACACACTTAAGGACTTGTTTAGCAAGAAAAATAGGTTTTCATTGACGGTTTTAATGCACGTCCACATGCGACAGTGCCCGTAATGTATAAAGATAGATCTTGAAGTAGTGTTTCCCTTTTGCCTTACCCGCTCACACTTCAAAGCGCTGTGTCTTAACACATGCCCTAATTTGCAGAATAAAATGAGAGACTCAGCCGACCACACTGGAGGCTTACGCCCAACTGACTGTTGCATAATGCAAGAACACCAGCGCGGCTCTTATCTTTGGCCTGTACTTATCAAGAAGACGTTGCCAAATTTGAACAAAGTGCGCCAATTCATTATTTATTTGTCTCTCCCTAATGACCTTATAAAGGCTTTATTGTGTGCCGCCTTCACAAATAAACCATGCTATCACTGACAATAATAATAACTAAAAGGTTCAGTCTTATGTTGTCTGCCATAATGAAGTATGAAGTAATGCACAATGCAATGCAAAAAGTGCATGAAGTAATCTTGAAGTGATTCGGCCATAAGGTAATTGGAAAGCAATTTGTCTTTTTACAGACACGTTTTAATAGGTCAGAAACGTTATTAGCTGATATGACGTGTACCCAGTGTTTTTGTTTATTTTTGAAAAGAATTCACTTTCCTTCATGTAATGGCACAAAATGAACGGCAGGTGGCGACACAATAGTAACCAAATACGCAGAAGGCAACTCCGTTGTGGCACCGGATCGAATTGCTTTGTTGAGTGTGTTTGCTGTTTACAAATGCAATCAAAAGAGACAGGGCAATTACCTGCCACGCGGCAGCACCATATCATTCGTGTAACTTAAATCTAAAATGATCACATTTGAATGATAGATTTGAAGCAACTTCCTGATCGTTAACATGTTTTATTTGTATTTAATTTCCCCATTGATTTTGTCATCAGCTGAGTTGTACAAGCACACACAGCATACTGTTCTCAGATCAGCATGTGGTCCGTAGTGTTTTGTCTAGGACTCCCAGCGTGCACTGACTGACGAGTGGGATTGCCCAAAACCAGCCCGACTGAAAACCTCGCCGGGAAGGAGAGGGGCGGGATTTCAACTTTGCAACGCGATTGGAAAATAAACTTCACTGGAGGGGCAGAGAGGAGAGACCTAGCCGTGGATGTATGAGGTGTCCCAAACGCTCCGTGTGTTATGGGAGTGATTTGAACGTTCCTATTTTTGAAAGCCACCTTTGCCCGACCGGATAGCCAAACGTGCATTTTTTAATCCAGCCAAGGGGTTCCTCTTCCTTCCCCCAAAGCGACGCTGTTCTTATTGCCTGTCTCAAAACAAAGACTTTGTCGTTTGCACGTGTGCGGCATTTTCCCACTTTCTGTTAAGCTGATATTACAAGTCGTTCGGCGTGTGTGGACGGATTCCTGCTGAGGCGAATGAAAACCTCCTTTCTGACAGTTGGACAGCTGATAATCGCTTTTTCGAGGTGCACGGAGGAGGGCATGTAGTCTGCTATTCCCTTCACCACCTGGTGTTCATCTCCACTTAAAACTGGTAAGATAACTAATATCACTCCGTCTGCCACAGGCCTAGTACAGATAGAAACAACATTATGTAGAATAATTAGCTATCACTGCTACATTGCAGCTTGCAGCTAGTTTACAACAGAATAATTGAGTGTGTCAAGTGCTAAATGGCAGTTTTGTGGTCGTACCAGCTGTCAAGTATACAATGGGCTTCAACAATGGTCCAAAATGAGCTATCCGCTTGTAAATAAACTTTAGAGTTACGGTTGTACCTATGTGTTGTTGTGCAGGATTTGGCAGGCGATGTGGAAGAAGCAACCTGTATACGATTTAGCCTAGCTACACATCAATTAGCCTATCTTGTTTAGCCAATTGAAAGAGATCTCCCTCTCCTCCCCCGTGTTAACGCGCTGTCATTGTGGACCATTATTTTAACTGGGGGTGATGTGATCTGTCACGTACCTCGCACTGGTTGAGGTGGTCTAGCATGCATATGAGATATGGTGTAATGGCTATAGGCTCGGCCGACCAGACTCTGGTCGTGATGCAACTCTTGTGTGTGTGTGTGTTTTACAGTCTTGCAGGATAAGAAGTTGAGAAATGGTATGAGCTGACTGACAGCCCCACGTACAATTCCCCGCAGGGGTTAAGAGGTTGTAGGAGTGCCCTCGACATTCTTGCCCCCTGGCTACACTCCTGATGGAGCTGCTATCTGGGTTTAATTATGCACTATCAGTCAAAACTAAAGAACTGTATTCCCACCCACCATGCATTCACGTCTTCCTGTAAGCCACCCCTTGTACAACCGCTTTGAATTGCTGACATGTAGAGTTATTGACCTCTGATATTGTCCTTACCGTAAGAACTGAAAAAAGTAGTACACATTTGGAAGTCTATTACGCAAACTCGGATAACCTCTTGGAGGAAATATCTTTGGACAGAGCGCAGGAGTTCGTCATTGCTGCCCGATTTTTTCCCTTGGTTTGACTATAATCGCGTGTGTTTTGTGGATTTGGCGAGACTCCTGGTGATTTCCACAGGATTGTAGACAAGAGTTCCCAGGCGTTGAAAGGACGAAGCGTCGCTTGACAGACCAGCAGACCTTGACCTATAAATTGCGCCCGCTTGGGCGGTGCTCTAGGAAAGTACCTGGGAATTCCTAACGCAACGTGCAAATATCTCAAAGTAAAGTAAAAAAGGTGTAAAATAGCTTCCCAGCTAGTCATATCCCTGATACACAGACTATATATAGTGTCTTGAAACACAAAACACGCCGTCTTTCTTCCAGCATGCAAATAAAAGCTAATTAGATCAGGCCCACTTGTTAATGTGTATTCTCTACTCCACATTGAGTTTATTTGCATGAGCGGTGTTGGCTTAACATCTTTGCTGGAACAAAGAGGGTCACCTATTCCACATGTGTTTGGCCTCCAGTGTTTTTTTTTCCCCTTTTGTAAAGCTACAATGACTGACTGATTTTGGCAAAGAGTAGGCTGTGTGTGTGTGCGCGTATGTGTGTGTGTGTGTGTGTGCGCGTGTGTAAGCACATTGTGTATGTGTGAGTCATCTACTGTCATCCATACCGTACATGGTCGCTGTCCGGAACGGTTACCCCTATCCCCTATCAGACTTCGTCATGTCTGGAGGGAGGGGAGGTGAAGAGAGGGAGAGAAAGAGAGAGACAGGGGGAGAGAGAGGGAGAGGGAGAGAGATGGGGAGGTAGAGAGAGAGAGGGAGAGGGAAAGAGATGGGGAGGTAGAGAGAGAGAGAGAGGGAGAGGGAAAGAGATGGAGAGGTAGAGAGAGAGGGAGAGGGAAAGAGATGGGGAGGTAGAGAGAGAGAGAGAGGGAGAGGGAAAGAGATGGGGAGGTAGAGAGAGAGAGAGAGAGGGAGAGGGAAAGAGATGGAGAGGTAGAGAGAGAGGGAGAGGGAAAGAGATGGGGAGGGAGGGAGAAGTAAAGAGAGAAAGAGAGGGAGGGAGAGAGAGAGAGAGAGAGAGATAGAGAGAGAGTACTGATCTGACTTTAATGAGTTTGGTGCCCCCACTGACAGGTCCAGGGTGAGGAGTGAGGTTAAGTGTAGCAGGCAAACAGCGCCACAGCTCCCCAGCTCCACAGCTCCACAGCTCCACAGCCACAGAGCCCCACAGCTCCACAGCCCCACAGCTCCCCAGCTCCAGGGGCCTGGGGCAACATCAACAACCCCAGGGACCAGGGCAGACGGGGGGACGGGAGGAGGCACGCACGCCGATGGGGGCCTCTGATAATGCAGCCAGGAAGATGACATGTGCTACGCCCTGTCAGCAGAGAGAGAGAGAGAGAGAGGTAGAAAGAGAGAGAGAGAGAGGTAGAAAGAGAGAGAGAGAGAGGTAGAAAGAGAGAGGGATAGATACACACAGGGAGATGAGGAAATACTGTAAGAGGGAGGGAGTGGGAGCAACATTTTGGGGGAAAGAGAGAGAGATTGATAGATTGGAATGGAGATAGGGAAAAATTGGGATCAAGGGGCAACTTGTCAAAAGGGAGAGAGAGGGGGGGGGGAGAGGGGGGGAGAGGGGGAGGGAAAGTAACATTCTGGGAGAGAAAGAGATCGACTGTTTGGTGGATCGATGGATGGATTGATTGATGGATTGATTGGGAGGAAGACGGAAAGAAAAAGAGGACCAAGGGACCGCTCGTCAGATGAGAGAGGGAAAGAGAGACATAGAGAGAAATCGTGTACGAAAGTGAGGAATAGGGAGAGAGAAATGGTGAAAAACAGACAGATGGCTTGTTGACCTAGGGCGGGCGGGGTCCCTTCAAGGAGTGGAGAGAGAGAGAAAGAAAGAAAGAAAGAAAGACAGAAAGAAAGAAAGAAGGAAGGAAAGAAAGAAAGGACTGCATATCTTATTGAGACCTGTGGTGTGGCAGCAGCTCAGACATGCTCAATGCATCTTGCTCCCTTCCAGCGGACGGGGCAGAGCAGGGCAGATCAGCTCGAACATGCCCCAGCGCAGACACACACACCCGTTCATGCATTTAGTGTTGTCAGTGCACTGTTGCTACCCCACAAGCTATGTGTGTGTGTGTGTGTGTGTGTGTGTGTGTGCTTGCATGCTTACACACAGGGAAGCTTTTGTTGAGAAATTCTGAGATGAATGCTTGTGATCAGCATCAAGACCATTTTTTTTTTATGTGATCCAAAATTGGTTTTGTGTGTGTGTGTTGTAGTGTTTCCAGGGGGATTTGGTCAGTTTGATGATGCATGTCTTTCCTGCGGGTGTACAGCACGAGGGCTGTTTATGGTTTATACTGGGCTTGTTTGAAATGACTGGCTGGCCTAAAGCAATGCATTCTGGGCTTGAAATAGTGATGTTTTTGGACAATCTCGTCCAAGTCCAAGTGTCACCATACCACACATCCCCACCCATGTGGTACAGTGACATTCGGACGATATTGTCCAAAAACGTCACTATTTCAAGCCCAGAATGCATTGCTTTAAGCCAGTCACTCACCGAGTCAGTCATTTCAAACGAGCCCATTATATATTTCATCCAAAGCCTTGTGAGAAGGTGTCATCAGCAGAGGTGGACAGACCAGCTTGATGTAAAAGTAAGAGTCCAATTGGCTCATCTACTCAGCTAAGAAGTTCTGCCAATCAGCTGGTTCAGTGAATTGGCTGGAATAAATATGTGGCAAGACTTTTACTTTCTCAACCCAGGATGTGCACCTCTAGTAATATGGTAAGTCTGATAAGTCTCCCTTCGGTGAAATCCTGCACCTGACCCGGTTGACACCGATCAGCTGGTGGAGGTGTCTGATTCACACTCGTGGCGTGTTTTTGCAACCTGAATCACACTCCTTGTGGCGTGTTGTGTTTTTGCAACCTGTATCCCTCTCAGCCTCAGTGTCAGCCGAAACCTCTCGCGCCAAAGCAGCCAGCGAAGCAGAGCACCCAAGCCTGTTTTAGACGTAAATATTTACACTGGTCCGGTCTCAAATGTGTTTTGTTTCCAGCAAGAGCTCCTAAAGATTTTCATCTTACTCCAGATGTTGGCGATAAGTTCCTAACCCTCCCCCCAAACACACACACACACACACACACCACAAGTGTACACACAGCCAACGCTAACAGCCTGACTAAGTGCGATGGCGGATGGGCCAGCTGGCTAGCCTGCGCGCTGGTGTTTACTGTTGACATGTTGTTAATGTAAACGCAGCAAAAGGGCTGTATGCGGTGCCTGGCTAATGCATTAAGAGCCACAGGGTTGTGATTAGGGAGAGAGGGGTCACATTCCCCATGCCACTTAGGCCCTCCTCACAGGAGAGAAGAGGAGAGGAGTGGGAGAAGAGAGGAAGAGTGGAGAAGAGAAGAGAGGAGAGCAGTGGAGTGGAGGAAGAAGAGAGGAGTGGAAGAGTGGAGAGGAAGAGGAGAGTAGTGGAAAAAAAGAGGAGAGAAGAGGAAGAGTGGTGGAGTGGAAAGGAGAGAACAGAGGAGAGGAGTGGGAGAAGAGAGGACTGGAAAAAGAGGAGAGGAGAAGAAGAGTAGAGTGGACTGAAGTGGAAGAGAAGAGTGGTGGAGTGGAGAGGAGACGAGACGAGGGAGGAGAGGAGTGAAGTGGCAGAGGAGAGAAGAGAGCAGAAGAGAGGAGAAGAGAAGAGTGGAGAGGAGTAAAAGAAGAGAGGACTGGAAAATGAGAGGAGAGAAGAGGAAGAGTGGAGTGGACTGGAGTGGAAGAGAAGAGTGGTGGAGTGGAGAGGAGAGAGGAGAGGAGTGAAGTGGGAGAGGAGAGGGGAAGAGAGAAGAGGAGAGAGAAGAGAAGAGAAGAAAGGAGAGGTGACGGTAAGGGTGAGGGAGAGAAAAAGAAGAGGGTGTCAGGAGGAGGTTGTTGCCAAACATAAGTGGAACTTTAGAGCTGGATGTTATCCACACCTGTTTGCTCTCTCTTTCTGCTCTCTCTCTCTCTCTCTCTCTCTCTCTCTCTCTCTCTCTCTCTCTCCTACTCAATGTCTTCCTCCCTCTGTCTTTACATTTTGTCTTATCTCTTGTACAGATTTTTCACACACTTATCATTTTCTCTCTCTCTCTCTCTCTCTCTCTCTTTCTCTCTCTCTTTCTCTCTCTCTCTCTCTTTCTATCTATCTCTCTATCTCTCTGTCTTGTGGTCTGCCTGTCTGTCTAGTGAGCTGTATGTCTGTCTGGTTAGGTATTTAGCAAGTTCTTTCTTTCTTCCTCTTTTTCACTCGTTTATACTTCTTCTCATGCATGTTCTTCTCTCCTCTTTTCAACCCTTCTGTCCCACTCTTTCTTTTCAACCTCTGTCATTCATCCCTTTCTTTTACTTTTGCAAACTCTTATCTCCTCTCTTTCTCAAACCCTCTTCCAATACACACACACACACACACACACAGACGCACACACAAACACACACAAACACACAAACAAACACACGTACACACACTCACACACACACACTTCCACCTCAACACCCACTGTGTTCCTGTCCTACACAGACACTCACACACACACACACACCCACCCACACACACACACACACACACACAAGCATCCTGCTCTGTTCCCTGCTAAGGGTCCCTTGGCGGCAAGGCCAGGCCAGGCCCGCTGTAAATATTTATCTGAAGCAGTGGGACACAGCACAGCCCATAGCTC
>CM050210.1:6625127-6635127 GCA_027475355.1 Coilia nasus | reverse complement strand
CACCAAACACCTTTTTTTGCTAAATAATCTCTCTTTCTCCCTCTCTCGCCCTCTCTCTGCCCCCACCCTCTGTCTCTCTCTCTCTTTCTCTCCCTCTTTCATTTTCTGTCTCTCCTTTCTTCCCCTCTCTCCTCCCCTCGCTCTGCCCCCCCCATCTCCCTCTCCCTCTCTTTTCCTTCCCCTCTCTCTCCCCCTCTTTCTGTCTTCCCTCTCTCGTTCTGTCTGCTCCCCCCTCTTTCTTTCTCTCTCTCTCTCCCTCCCTCTCTCCCCCTCTTTCTGCCCCCCCCCGTCTCTGTCTGCCCCCCCTCCCTCTCTCTCTGTCTGTCTCTCTCTTTTTCTCCCCCACCCCCCTCTCTCCCCCTCTCTCGCTCCCTCTCTCTCCCCTCTGTCTCTCCCTCTCTTTCTCTCTCTCTCTCTCTTCTTCACTCATTCTCCCCCCCTCTCTCTCCCTCTCTCTCCCTCCCTCTCTCTCTGTCCTCTCTCTGTCTCTCTCCCCTCCACCCCCCCGTCTCTCTCTCTCTCTCTCTCTCTCTCTCTCTCTCTCTCTCTCTCTCTCTCTCTCTCTCTCTCTCTCTCTCTCTCTCTCTCTCTCCCTCAGTGGCTAAGCACTCTAAGCACAACTTAGCGGATGTGGCCCTGGCGGGGCTGGCGAGCAAGGAGAACTTCCGGAAGGTTAACCTGCGCAGCGTCAAGTCCACCGAGGTGGTGACCAACAACAGCACCCTGCCCTTCAACAAACTCATGCTCATCCACATCAAAGGTGTGTGTGTGTGTGTGTGTGTGTGTGTGTGTGTGTGTGTGTGTGTGTGTGTGTGTTTGTATGCACATGTGTGTGTGTGTGTGCGTGTGTGTGTGTTTGTGTGTGTGAGAATTATGTTGTAGTGTGCCGGGTGGTGTTGGGTGGTGTGCGTGCTAATGCTTTTGTTGTGTGTATGTGTTTATGCGTGTGTGTTCGTATGCACATGTGTGTGTATGCACGTGTGTGTGTGTATGCACGTGTGTGTGTGTATGCACGTGTGTGTGTGTGTGCAGGTCGGAGGCACGTGCAGGTGCGTCTGGTGGAGCCTACGGCGCGCTCTCTGAACAGCGGGGATGTCTTCCTGCTCATTAGCCCCAAACACTGCTTCCTCTGGATAGGAGAGTTCGCCAACGTCATCGAGAAGGCCAAGGTCTGCACACACACACACACACACACACACCAAACACTGCTTCCTCTGGATAGGAGAGTTCGCCAACATCATCGAGAAGGCCAAGGTCTGCACACACACACACACATATAAATACACACACACACACACACACACACACAAAACACTGCTTCCTATGGATAGGAGAGTTCGCCAACGTCATCGAGAAGGCCAAGGTCTGCACACACACACACACACAAACATATATAAATACACACACACACATACAGACACCAAACAGTGCTTCCTCTGGATGACCCTCTAGATCACCAACTCCCAGTCCCACTCATACATACAGGTTCACACAGACACACCCACGCCCTGCATGCATAAAAACACACACACACACACATTCATGCAAACACACCCCTAGACACACATTTCTTTCTAATGGTACATTCAGTCACTGACAGATAAGAACAAATATGCTATGGGTGTGTGCATACTGTATGTTCACGTGTGTGTGTGTTTATATGTGTGTGCATTTATATATGCGGGTGTGTGTGGATGTGGATGCTTGTGTGCATGTGTGAGTGTATTTGTATGTGTGTGTGCATATGTGTACTTATACGTGTGTGTGTGTGTGTGTGTGTGTGTGTGTGTGTGTGTGTGTGTGTGTGTGTGTGTGTGTGTGTGTGTGTGTGTTTATATGTGTGTGTGTGTGTGTTCAGGGCTCTGAGATGGCGCAGTACGTGCAGGCGAAGCGGGACCTGGGCTGTAAGGCACCCCAGGTGACCGTGCTGGAGGAGGGCATCAACACAGACAGCCGCACCTCCAAAGAGTTCTGGAACCTTCTGGGGGGAAAGTCTGACTACCCAGGTACTACCAGACTACCAGATACACGCATTGGGGTTGTGTGTGCATGAGTGTGTTTGTATGTGCAGTGTGTGTGTGTGTGTGTGGGTGTGTGTGTGTGTTGTAGGGGCTGGGGAACCAGAGGAGGATGAGCTGTATGAGAGTGGCATAGTGGAGGCTACGGGTGTGTGTGTGTGTGTGTGTGTGTGTGTGTGTGTGTGTGTGTGTGTGTGTGTGTGTGTGTGTGTGTGTGTATCTTATTTATATGTGTGTGTGTGTGTGTGTGTGTGTGTGTTGTAGGGGCTGGGGAACCAGAGGAGGATGAGCTGTATGAGAGTGGCATAGTGGAGGCTACTGGTGTGTGTGTGTGTGTGTATCTTATTTATATGTGTGTGTGTGTGTGTGTGTGTGTGTGTGTGTGTGTGTGTGTGTGTGTGTTGTAGGGGCTGGAGAGCCAGAGGAGGATGAGCTGTATGAGAGTATGAGAGTGGCATAGTGGAGGCTACTGGTGTGTGTGTGTGTGTGTGTGTGTGTGTGTGTGTGTGTGTGTGTGTGTGTGTGTGTGTGTGTGTGTGTGTGTGTGTGTGTGTGTGTGTGTGTGTGTGTGTGTATCTTATTTATATGTGTGTGTGTGTGTGTGTTGTAGGGGCTGGAGAGCCGGAGGAGGATGAGCTGTATGAGAGTGGCATAGTGGAGGCTACGGGTGTGTATCGTCTGCAGGAGGGAAAGCTGCTGCCCCATGAGGAAGCCTGGGCCTCCATCCCCAGTGTCACCATGCTCAACTCCAAAGAGGTGTGTGTGTGTGTGTGTGTGTGTGTGTGTGTGTGTGCGCGCGCGTGTGTGTGTGTGTGTGTGTGTGGGATGAGATGTTGGGATGTTGGCTGGGATGCTCTGTGCTTCTCACTCCCAATTTTTTGTGTGTGTATGTGTCCCTGGGTTCCTGTGTGTATGTGTTTACCCCTGTGTGTGCATGCGTTTACCCGCGTGTGTGTGTGTGTTTGTGTGTGTGTGTGTGTGTGCGTGCGCTTGCATGCACTTGCATGTGTGTGTGTGCGCTTGCATGTGTGTGTGTGTGTGTGTGTGTGTGTGTGTGTGTTTGCTCCTGTATTTCCATGTGTGTGTGTGTGTGTGTGTGTGTCTAGGTGCTGGTGTTTGACTTTGGCGGCGAGGTGTACGTGTGGACGGGGAAGGACGTTCCGCTGGGCGACAGGAAGGTGGCCATCCAGCTGACCAAGCAGCTCTGGGGCGGAGCCTACGACTACAGCACCTGCAGCTTCAACCCCCTCAACCCCTCCCTAGCCAATAAGGACATGCCTCTGTGAGTCCTCCAGCCAATCAGCTCCCACCACATGATTCGCTGTCAAAAGATGCACGTGTGTGTGTGTGTATCTGATGCTATTCATGACCAACTAGTAGCATTTATCAGGACAGTGTGTGTGTGCTGTCTAGGGACTGTTGCCACCCTGGGCTTTGGTGTAATTTTAACTTCAGGCCTGCGGTTGGAGTACCTTGACCTGCGTGCTATTTTATACCACGGCTTGATTTAAATTCCTCCACTGGAGGTGAGCTGTGAGCTGGAGACCACACCTGTCATGTGACAAAAGGGTCAAATGAGTCAGACATTAACATACGTCAAAGTGTGAATTGGAGTGATAGTCATTATGATACAACATAATCCAGAGACTGAGAACTGCTCTGAAATCCACCTACAGTGGTCCAGAGATTTAGCTCCTGGTTCTCCATCATCAGCCCAGAACTGAAGAAGCCTTTTGTTGGATGGTAACTAAAACGTCCAACTAAAGCTCCAAACAGAAGTCCAGCTGCATACACCTTAATTTCCTTCAGGATAAATAAAGTATCTCTACTAAAAGTACTACAACTTAGCTCTTTTGACTACCATGACCTGGATGAATGAGGATCTTCACAGACAGAGATTAGCTCAATGCACTACACGTCTCTGCATGCTGGAAGGCATCACTTGTGCACCACAATAGACCAGTGACTTGCTAATTAGGTTTAGTAGGTTAATTGGATTAGTGGGCAACCTATTTGCTTTGGCACTCTGAGATGTGGGAGTGTGCAGATTAATGTTAGTGGGCCAGGGAAGGAGGCACGTCCTTGTCTGAAAAACGCAATGTAAGGCTGCCCTCTAGTGGTGTTTTGAAGGAACTGGAGCATTCAGTTGTGCAGTCACAGTTGGGCAATTTTGTTTTCACTCTGTTGTCTCTGCTGATGTTTTGTTTGTTTGTGTTTATGTTTATTTCACCTGTTCCACACAGTTGCTGTATTTGTTGCTGTACAGATCTATGTCTATTCTCTCATTTTGTAAGTCCACACATTTTCAGGAAGGAACAGAGTTTGCATCAAAGAAAAGTAGATAAAAATGAGCATGTGAGTGTGTGTGTGTGTGTGTGTGTGTGTGTGTGTGTAGATATCTATTTCTAGATGTCCATCCCATAATCCCATTGACCCTAGCAAGGTTATCTGGACCGCTCGATATTGCTGCAATGCTATGTGATGTGTATGTGTTTGTGTGCGCATTTGTGTGTCTGTGTATGTGCTTGTTAATAATACTGTGTGTGTGTGTGTGTGTGTGTGTGTGTGTGTGTGTGTGTGTGTGTGTGTTTTTAGCGAAGGGGAGGGCCGGCCCAGCTGGTGCCTGCTGGGTCGTCTGTCGGAGCACAACGAGACAGCGCTGTTCCGGGAGAAGTTTCTGGACTGGTCCGAGAGGAAGCCCATGACCCTGGAGAACCTCGTGGAGGAGGCCAAGACTAAAGTGAGTCACTAGGCCTTTTAACACGGACTCCAGAACAGCTGATGTGTTTTTTAAAAGACCAAAGTAAGTCACTAGGCCTTTTCACACTGACTCCAGATCAGCTGATGTGTTTTTGGAGGACCAAAGTGAGTCACTAGGCCTTTTCACACTGACTCCAGATCAGCTGATGTGTTTTATAGAGGACCAAAGTGAGTCACTACGCCTTTTCACGTTCACTCCAGATCAGCTGATGTGTTAGAGGAACAAAGTGAGTCACTAGGCCTTTTCACACTGACTCCAGATCAGCTGGTGTGTTTTGTTTAGAGGGGAAGCTGTGGCCTCATGTTATACAGTTGGTCTTGGGATCGGAGGGATGCAGGTTCGATTTCTGGTCCAGAAGGGAGGAGTGAATGACCAGCGCTCTCCTGCACCCTCATCAAGGCCTGAAGTGCCTTGAGCAAGCCATCTAACCCCACGGGTTATGCCATGGTCACAAAATGCAGAAACGGAGGAAATGTAATTTATACGTTTGATTTTTGATTTAATTTAATAAGTAAATGCTATTTTTAAAATGCTTCTAGCTCGAGACAGTGCTTATTTATTCACTGCATTACCGTTGAAAAAGATAGAGTTTACCAATAGGGGAAGTAACTTGAAAAATGTGATTTTGTGACTATGCCCGTTTTTACAAATTTTTCACTTTAATTTTGTACTTCCTCTTCCTGCACAGATGCCCGTCCATGTCACCACCAGCCTGGACTCGGACCTGCAGCCGTGCGACGTGACGTCCCTGCTGCAGGGCGGGGGAAACCCTGTGCGGACGGTGCTGGAGGGCGTGGACGTGCAGCGGGGCCACGGATTGGTCAAGAGCGAGGACGGCCGGCAGGCGGAGCTGGCCACGGTGGGCGTGGACGCCTGGCACATCCGCGAGTTTGACGACTTCGAGATCCCCGCCGAGAGCGTGGGCCAGCTGCACGAGGGTGACACTTACGTCATCCGCTGGAAGTACAGCGTCACCAACGTGGGTGAGTGGCCGTGTGTGTGTGTGTGTGTGTGTCTGTGTCTGTGTGTGCCGAGAGAGTGGGCCAGCTACACGAGGGTGACACCTACGTAATTTGCTGGAAGTACAGCGTCACCAACATGGGTGAGTGGTCATGTGTGTGTGTTAGCCCTGTAACGATATGCGTGTCGAAACCGAAAACGCGAGACGCAGAGCCACGAACCTGTCTCGCGGTGTAAGAAGGCAGAATAGAGACACCCCCTGTCATACTCCATCCTTCAGTACAGATCCAGCCACATGATATGAACTGATAATGCTACCAAACTTTTAAAAATACTACTATTTTTATTTGACATTAATCATCTATTTTAAAATACATGGGCGTAAACCACAAAACTTTATTGTTTTTTTTTCGTCGACCTGCAAGCATCCTCCTACTGCGTGTCATTGACGACCTTTCTGTCACGTGACTGCAGAAAGTCACACAACAACGTGGATGAGGCGGATTGTGACAGGCGGATTGTGACAGGCGGATTGTGACAGGCAGCAAACAATGGCTAGTTCAGGTAGTCCTGATTGTCCAGGTTGCCTTGAGAGTAGTAGAGGAATACAACTTTTTCATTAAAGCTCATCATTGTTCATTTGTTCTCACTTGTTTTCTGTTGTTTTATTGTAGTCTTGACATAATTATCTCTGGTAGTGTGACTTTTTTTGTTTGACATCTTTTCTGTTGTTTAGTTCCAATAGCTTGGTGGCTAGCTTAGACGTTTTGGAAAATATGGTTGAAAAACTAAGCTAAATGAAGTGCTAGGTGGCTGTTTGTTAATTAGTGTATGGAACATGCAGAGATTTTTAGTCCCAAAAACTACGCTTTCAAACAAGCCGGTTGCTGCCTCTGGTAGCTCAAACGTAGGTTGTTGGCCAGTGCCTTCGCCTTCTGTAAGCAGTTCCAATGTGAATGTGCCCACTTCCCAACCTAACAAACATAGTGTTAGCAGTGTAGTTCCGGCTGCTAACATAGATATGCATCAGCTTAATAATAGTGCACCATCCCAGCCAATATTAAAAGTGCACCCTAAACAAATGTTTGGTCAGACTTTGTGTTCGTTTAACTCCACCTGTTACCAATCCCGACCGTGGTTGCAGTACTCTGTCAACCTCGACACATGCTTTTGCTTTTCCTGTCGTCAGTTTGCAGGCATGAACAGAAACTAGCGAAATCTTTATTTATTTATTTTGCTCTACTTCATATTATTCAATTGTTAAATAAATGTTTAAACGAAATGCCTTTTCGATTAAAAAAACATTGTGGGGTGTATCGAACCGTGGGTTAAAAATCGTGATACAAACCGAATCGTGAGTTGGTGTATCGTTACAGCCCTAGTGTGTGTGTGTGTGTGTGTGTGTGTGTGTGTGCACCGAGAGCGTGGGCCAGCTGTACAAGGGTGACATCTATGTCATCCGCTGGAAGTACAGCATCACCAACGTGAGTGAGTGGCCGTGTGTGTGTATTTGTGTGTGTGTGTCTGTGCGTAGTTGGGAAGTGCAGTGCACCAGGTGAGCTGAGCAGGAGCTGTGTGTGTGTGTGTGTGTGTGTGTGTGTGTGTGTGTGTGTGTAGTGGGGAAGCGTGGCACTCCGGGCAAGCTGAGCAGCAGTGGTGCGGGCAGGGAGCGGACGGCCTGTTATATATATGTGTGTGTGTGTGTGTGTGTGTGTGTGTGTGTGTGTGTGTGTGTGTGTAATGTATATGTGTGTGTGTGTGTGTAATGTATATATGTGTGGGTGTGTGTGCGTGTGTGTAGTGGGCAAGCGTGGAGCTCCAGGCGAGCTGAGCAGCAGTGGTGCGGGCAGGGAGCGGACGGCCTGTTATATATTTGTGCGTGTGTGTGTGTGTGTAATGTGTATATATATATGTGTGTGTGTGTGTGTGTGTGTGTAGTGGGCAAGCGTGGAGCTCCAGGCGAGCTGAGCAGCAGTGGTGCGGGCAGGGAGCGGACGGCCTGTTTCTTCTGGCAGGGGCGCCGCTCCAGTGTGAGCGGCCGAGGCACCTCCGCCCTCATGACCGTAGAGCTGGGCAACCACCGGGGGGCGCAGGTGAGCACTGATGCCAGCTGCACATCACACATAGCCTGGTAAACCCGCTCCTCGTACTTAATTTCATTTTGTACAGAGGGTCTGGAACAGAGACCGTCAGAAACGATTTGTTGAAGGTGTGGACTCTGCTGAAGTTTAAAAAAAGTGCCTCTGCCTTTACCCAATCGCTAACGCCTGGTTGTCACGTATGCAATTAGCCTACCTACACATTACAATTCAAATGTAGCTCACAAGGTCAACGTCACGGCTAACGAACACACCCTCTGTTCGCTGATTGGATCGGTCTTGCTGGGACTTGCTAAATTACCCTCAAGACATTCCGGTCCAGACCCTCTGTACAAAATGAAATGAAGTACGAGGGGCGGGTTTACCAGGCTACATCACACATGCTATTTAGCGGAAGACATCCCATCATCGGCATATCACCTATCATCAGCCACTTCCCTGCTATTCCTCTTAAAATAATGCTTCACCTGGTGAAAACAAGTTATCACAGTGAAAATAGACCAGTCCCATAAACTTTTGGTTTGATTAAGTGAACTTTTAACGTATATTTTTGACTTATAACTGTGGGGCAGCTGTGGCCTAGTGGTTAGGGAGTTGATCTTGCAATTGATCTTGGAACGTTGCTGGTTCGAATCCCACCCTACCCATGGTTGAGATGCCCTTGAGCAAGGCATCCAACCCCACACTGCTCCAGCGACTGTAACTGAAACCCTGTAAATATCTGTAAGTCGCTCTGGATAAGAGCGTCAGCTAGGTGTAATGTAATGTAATATTTTTAACTGATTTCGCATCGAAACATCTCTCACCACCTAGGCGATAATAGATATGCTTACGCTAACTCCGTATTCTGAAATTCGCCCCCATGTGGACATTACACTACCTCACAAAACCAATGGGAAGCGAAGCTTTGAAGTGGTGTAAGTGGCCGTAGTTCAGATTCGAGAAAAGGATAGGAAAAAGGTAACACTTAATTTTAGCAGTTCCTTTTACAGTGCATCTACATGTAACATGTAACATGTAACATCAGGTGCTTATACTGCATATACCTTAACTTTCATCCAAAATCCTACCCTAACCCCAAGGTGTAATGAAAATTACAACAGTTACATTGTTGTTACCCACTTTATTACAATGTACTTTATAATAGTTACACTGTAGCAGGATTGTTAAAATAAAGTTTCACCGGGAAGAGTACCCTTTAAACCGTTAATTTAAATTTCCTTGTGGGCATGAAATAGCCTGCTAAACCAGCCCCTCGTGCTACATATCTTTTTGGGTCTGCCTGTGAGAATCGTTTTTTTCCTCGTGGTGTAGACTCCTGGTCATGACGTATGCAGTTAGCCTGGCTATAAGCCTGCCTACGCACTACAGTTTAAATGTAGCACACAAAGTTAACGCCATCGATCACACACACACTCCCTCTGTTCGCTGATTGGTCCGGTAAAGATTCTACCGGAGTCAACCATGTCAATGGAACCACAGCCAGACCCTCTGTACAAAGAGAAGTGTAGTATGAGGGGCTGGTTTACCAGGCTAAGTCTTGTAATATAATCTTGCCTTGCCTTGTACGGTATGTGTTCCCCATAGGTTTACATAACATAGCTGCTTTTCAGCAGCCATTCATTCCATCGTGTTTACCTCAGTGCTGCAATATTTCATCATATATCCTTTGATGTTTTTCAACCTGAACTCCTGTTTAAAGATAATTTTATATCCAAAGTTTCCCTTTCCCTGAAGGTACAATTACATTCGGCCATTGTGGTGAAGAAAATAAAGCTGAAAAGGATAAATATAGTCAATGTTAGAGTGTCAGTTTTGCACAGTACCAGTAGTGATTTGTGCGTGTGTGTGTGTAAGTGTGTGTGTGCGTGTGTCTGTGTGTGTGTGTGTGTGTGTGTGTGTGTGTGTGTGTGTGTGTGTGTGTGTGTGTGTGTGTGTGTGTGTGTGTGTGTTTAGGTCCTTGTGGCTCAGGGCAAGGAGCCTCCCTGTTTCCTCCAGCTGTTCCAGGGGGGTTTGACTATTCACAGCGGCTGCAGAGACGACAGTGACAACAACACAGGTAACCACACACACACACACACACACAGACATACACACACACAGACACAGACACACACACACACACACACACACACACACACACACACACACACAGACACACA
>CM050210.1:6610127-6620127 GCA_027475355.1 Coilia nasus | reverse complement strand
AAAGTATAATTCAATCATTATTATTATTAATATTATTATTGTTATTATCATCATTATCTTTTAGTATTAATAGTCTTGTTTGGCTGATAAGCTTGGCATTATTTGTAGCGGAAACGCTCAGTAGGAAGTAGGAAGTCTGTAGTGTTTTCTGTCTGATAAATTGATGCTGATTAACTCCCAATTTGTCGCCTGAATGAACACTTCGAATCATGCTGCAGCATTATAGCGGCCTCTTTGTAATTAATTAAATTAAATAATTACCCGTAAACTACAGATGGTGTGAAATCAGAAGTGGTCAATGATTAACGTGATTATACTCGAAGTTATTAGCTACTGTTGGCCTGTTTGCTGATACCGAGAGGTTGCAGAGAAGGACAGGGCTCTCAGTCAACAGGGGTCTCAGTTTTTGTGGATGGATGGATGGATGTTTGGTCTTTGTTCTGAACAGAATACAATCACAGTAGAAATTCGGATTCGTAATTATAAGCCATTTCTCTCTGGTCACAGATACAGTTGGCCTATAATCAGGACTAACAGATTCAGGAGCTCATTTGTACCAGTTGTCATCTGCCTTTTGAATAGCTGACTGTATTTTTATGTGTATTTTGTTATTATTATTATTATTTCTGAACAGCATAAACGAGAGAACCAGGTGCTGTGGTCTTGTTTTCTGTGGTCATTAGTCTTGTAGCCACAAGGGGGCGCCATGGGCTTTCGTTTTGTCACAGTGAGAGATTTGGGCAGCTGAAGAAATAAGTGATGTCTTCATAAAATATAAACTATGTTCAGAAGCCAGAATGTCACTCACTGACTTTGTGTGTGTGCGTGTGTGCGTGTGTGTGTGTGTGTGTGTGTGTGTGTGTGTGTGTGTGTGTGTGTGTGTGTGTGTGTGTATGTGTGTATGTGTGTGTGCGTGTGTGTGTTTTACAGAGAAGAACTCGAAACGACCCCCGCAGGCCTATCTGATTCTGGCTGGAGCTGAGCCTTTAACGTTTACAAACATCTTCCCCTACTGGCAGAGAGACCCTAGTGTCAAAGTGCAGGTATACATAGACACACACACACACACACACACACATACGCGCACACACACACACACACACACACACACACACACATACACACACACATATTCCCCTACTGGGAACAAGACCCTAACGTCAAAGTGCAGATATCATTCCTGACTCATACACACACACTCACATTTTTCCTTACTGGGAGCGAGACCGCAGTGTTAAAGTGGTAGGTATCATCCCTGACGCACGCACACACACACACACACACACACACACACACACACACACACACACACACACACACACACACACACATTTCCTTACTGGGAGCTAGACTTGAGTGTCCTGACAAACACACTCACACACACACACACACACACACGATCGCACATACATGACGTGTTTGCACCCACGTTTTGCATAATCAAAATACATGCATAATCAGTTTACTCTGTGCAGTCTTCACTCTATATATCTGCAGCACATTTACTGGATATTCTTATGTAATTTATTGTTCATATTTTTGAAAACCAATTGCCAAACAGCCCCATTATAAATCTTTTATTTTGTTGCCTGACCCAAGAGCATAGATTTATAAGCATTATACATACTTTGGACAAAAAAAAACAAAAAGCAAAATTGCCAAATCCAGCCAAATTCTCTTGTCACTGTTTAGAGAGTTTATGAACAATATTTCAAACCTGGCGTTATTTTCTCTCTGCAGAAGTAATATGAGAGGCCTCTGGCTGGGGGAGTTTGGGAGAGTCCATTTTTAAATTAGAGTAGTGTGTGCAATTAGAGTGAAGTTATGAAGTACGAACTGTACATAGTTGACCAGTTCAGGGCATAATTACTACTACTTTTTTTTGTTTGCTTGTATGTTTTTGTTTTTCCTGTGTTTGGTTTGCTTTTGTTTTGTTTGGGGACGGGGGTTATCTAGGGTTATTACATGTGCCATTTGTTTCTGAGCCTGAGATATAAATGAATCTCATAAAGTTGGGCATGTGTTGTGTTCCTGGCTGTGTATTTGCCTGAGGTGTAAGGGAAGCGTCTGTTTCTTACATTTCAACGTGGCCATCCAAATGACTAATGTTTTCGGGTGTGTTATGTGTGTGTTTGTGGGTGTGTGTGTGTGTGTGTGTGTGTGTGTGTGTGTGTGTGTGTGTGTGTGTGTGTGTGTGTGTGTGTGTGTGTGTGTGTGTGTGTTTGTGTGTGTGGTTGTGTTTTAATGAAAGTGGGGGTACACTTTTTAAGTGTGTGTATTTGTTCAGTATATAGGAACACTGAATAAGTGTGTGTGTTTGTGTGTGTGTGGTCACCATAAGGGTCTACTTAAGTTGGTTGAGTGTGATGAGTGGATGATGTAGTTAAGAACTGTGTGTATGTGTGTGAGAACGTGTGTGTGTTTGTGCACTCAGTGCTCTCAGATATGTGTGAGTGTGTTTGTGTCAGGGCAGGGACGTGTTGCTCCTAATGGGTTTGTGTATGCATTTTGGAATGTGTGTGTGTATAAGTAGCAAGGGTATGCAGAACAAGTTTGTGTGTGTGCATTCGTTAACATTTGTGTGTGTGTGTGTGTGTGTGTGTGTGTGTGTGTATAGGTGTGTGTGTGTGTGTGTGTGTGTGTGTATAAGTAGCAAGGGTATGCAGAACGAGTTTGTGTGTGTGCATTCGTTAATATATGTGTGTGTATGTGTGTGTGTGCGCATGTATAGGTGTGTGTGTGTTTGTGTGTGTGTAAGTGACAAGGGTATGCATAAGATGTTTGTGTGTGTACCCTCTTTAGTGTGTGTATGGGTGTGTGTATGGGTGTGGGTGTGTGTGTGGCAAGGGTATGCATAACAAGTTTGTGTGTTTGCACTCTTTAATATATATATATGTGTGTGTGTGTGTGTGTGTGTGTGTGTGTATGCATAATACGTTGTGTGTTTGTACTCTTTAATATTTGTGTGTGTGGGGGGGATGCACTTTTTAATATGTGTGTGTGTGTGTGTGTGTGTGTGTGTGTGTGTGTGTGTGTGTGTGTGTGTGTGTTCAGGACGAGGGTGTGCGTAACAAGGTGACCCTGGTGCAGGACGCGCTGTCTCGTCTGTGTAAGAGGCAGTACTCCATAGAGGAGCTTACCTCCAAACCCCTACCTGAGGGCGTCGACCCCCTACGCCTGGAGACGTACCTGTCCGACGAGGACTTCCAGGTACATGCACACACACACACACACACACAGACACACACACACACACCACACACACTCTATAAATTGAAATCTCTCTCACACACATACACCTTAACACAGAAACACACACCTGCACACGCGCACACACACACACACACATACACACACACACACACACACACACTTTATTGTCATTTATTTTATTTATCTTTTGATTGCTTGCTGTGTGGATTGAAAGCATACCACTGTCTGTCCCAGCCTTTGGGGATGAATAGAGTTGTCCTTGTTCCATGATCTCTAAAATACATTAAAAAAAAAACATTAGTGAGAGACGTTTATGAGACATTCTTAGGCAGAAGCCATTTTAAAGGATATCCTTTAAAAGCCTAGACTTACCATTTTGTCACCAAAACAGTGGATGAACCAGATGGGATTTCTCTTTGTTAAAGATGAGAATGGCTCAAGGACAGCATTTGCAGGTTTAATAGAAGTGTGAATATGGACAAATTTCCATTTCCCTTCATATTGATGGTGAGATTGAAGGTTTTATAACCATAAAAATTACCTTTAGGGCCAGTGGAGAAGTTCTCTACTGGAGACGCTGGGAGCTTTAGAGAGTATTTGCTGAATTTCTAGCTAAGCATTAACAATATGATGTGGGGTTTTTTTTTTGCTCGAAGAGTAGCCAGTAGTCGGCTTGCAGTGATAGTTGATATCAGATCTTGTGGAGAAATGGGCTTTCCACTGGGGACGACTCTATTAAGCAGAAAGTTTTTGCTAGCAGTTATATTCTTTATGTCTGTGAGCTTGTGCATGGCCAAGAAAGGTGTGTGTGTGTCTGTGTGTGTGTGTGTGTCTCTGTGTGTGTGTCTGTGTGTGTATGTATGTGTGTGTGTGTGTGTGTGTGTGTGTGTGTGTGTGTGTGTCTGTGTCTGTGGCTGTGTCTGTGTGTTTGTGTGTGTGTGTGTTGGTCTCTGTGTGTGTGTGTGTGTGTCTGTGTGTGTCTGTGTCTGTGTGTGTCTGTGTGTGTGTGTGTGTGTGTGTGTGTGTGTGTGTGTGTTAGTGTCTGTGCCTGTGTCTGTGTGTGTGTGTGTGTGTGTGTGTGTGTGTGTGTGTGTGTGTGTGTGTGTGTGTGTGTGTGTTGGTGTGTGACTAACCCTCTGTGCTTGGGTTTTCAGCGGCTGCTGGAGGTGACGAGAGAAGACTTCCACGCCCTCCCTAACTGGAAACAGCTCAACCTGAAGAAGAGCAAAGGCCTCTTTTAAAACCACAGAACTTTTTAACACAATACACTTTATTCATCTGAGAGAGAGAGAGTAAACGAAAGAGAGAGAGAGTGAGTGAATGAGAGAGAGAGAATGGGAGAGAGAGAGAGAATGAGAGAGAGAGAATGGGAGAGAGAGAGAGAGTGAGTGAATGAGAGAGAAAATGGGAGAGAGAAAGAGTGCATGTCTCTTCAATTTTATCTTTTTATCCTATCTTAAAAATAGACACTTTCTGTTTTTGTTGTCATGTGAAACAAAATTGTACAGTTTTACCTTGTTTACCTTGTTTTCTACACTTTCTATTAGAATTTCTACTATCCAGCAACAACTTCAGCAGTGATTCAGCAATTCTTTTTCCTAGCTGTTAAAACTAGCCTCAAAACTAGCTTTATCGTACTTGTAGCCCTGTAGTCGGTAAAATGACTACCCAAGTATACTCAGAAACAATGGACCTACGTGTCTAATCATGTATTGAATGGATCTCGTATCTAATCATGTATTGAACTATAAATATGTATTATATATGTATAATTTCTTTAAAAGTGATTGTTTTTACTCGGCCGTCTTCAAAACTGTGAGAGAATGTGGAATGTTGTCGCGCGCTTCGTCACTGCCCCCGGAGGTGGGAGTGTGGGACTCCGTTTCACCTTCGACCTTCGACCCCTTTCGTCTCTCTCCCGCGAGAGGGGGTCACCTCTTGTGCCATTTGAGAGAGCTCAGTCACTGCCAGACGCAGTTCGCTCCGGCGTGTTCAGTGCTGTTCAGCAGAAAAACGAAACGAAACTTCAAAAAATGCAATGAAATGCCTTCTTAGCAACAGATATATATGCATACAAACACTAAAGTACTGTTGTGCCAGGGTGGAAAATATGGAAAGTTTCGTAATGTTGCAATACAGTGTTTTTGAAACGAGGGGTCTCGTCAGTGGAGGGAGTGTAGGTGCATACAAAAATCTAAAGAGAAAGTTTCAGTTCAACAGCAGCTGGGAGTCAATGAGAGTCAGTCAGGAAAGTCAAGTAAAGTCAGTCAGTCAGTCAGTCAGTCAGTGGCTTCTGTGTCTCTCTGGCTTCTGTGTGTCTCTTTTCCCTGACTTAATAAACATCACGCTGTGCATACCCTCCAAAAGGCCTTCATACCCTTCCTTCTCATTCTGTGCACAATGCCGTCTTCGCTGATTGAAATTTCTTTTCACAAAATGCTTGAAATGGTTCTTTTTGAAAAGCTGTGATGGTGTTAACCGACAAAGCTCTACAATAACAGCATAACACTTCAAGGCCTCGTCGATATACAGTGAGAGTTCGGATGAGCTGAGCTTGATGAATCACTGTATGTAATAATTTTATACAGTCATTGAGCTCGACTGCATTGACGTTGTTTACCAGGGTTTCCAGAGGACGACCTTGCTGGAACAATGGTGTGGAATTGTTCTACTGACGATGCCGACAGACATCATCGGCTCCAGAGCCATTCAAAGAGTCGTAACAGCGGTTACCGTGGTAACGGCCTTCTCACCACTACCCCCACTGACGAGCGTAAAGTCTGTTTTTTATTTCACTTTTTTCCCTTCATCTTACATCTTATGTTTCTCTTTAACATACTCTCCTTCTCTCTCTCTTCCTTTCTCCCTCTCTCTCTCTCTCCCCCCTCTCTCTCTCTCTCTCTCTCTCTCTCTCTCTCTCTCTCTCTCTCTCTCTCTCTTTCTTTCTCTCTCTCTCTCTCCCTCCCTCTCTCTCTCTGGCTGTCTTCCTGTGTTTTCAGTCTGTGGTGTAGGGTTAGTTCCCCACGGACTGTTCTTCGGGTGATTAATCAATTAAGAGTGGAGCTCGTTAATGTGTCTCGCTAATAGGAGTGAGATGAGGGGCCTCTGGCGGAGAGAGGAGAGAGGGGGATGGCCTGATGAGATGGGCTTCGCTCCCCCACAGGAAGGAGAAAAACAAACATGCGTATGCCAGACAGAGAAAGGCGGCGAGTCAAGAACAGGAACCCCTCCACTTCTCCAGACATAGATTAATCTCAAGACTAAGGACTGTCGCCTGATCTTCAGTGTGTCATTGCGTGGACATGCAGATGTATTTTGTGTGCATGGTGTGTGTGTGTGTGTTGTAGTGATTGTGTGTGATGTGCATAGGTGGGTGTAAATTGTTAGGGGTGTGAATGAGCATGTGCATATAAGCAGGCAGGTGTGTGTGTGTGTGTGTGTGTGTGTGAGAGTGTGTGTGTGTGTTCACACTGCAGGAAAGGTGTGTGTCTGGTGTGTCATCAGGCACCAGGGCCCATCTGGAGGGATCAGGAGTCAAAGTGGCAAAGAACAATGGCTCTGTGTGTGTGTGTGTGTGTGTGTGTGTGTGTGTGTGTGAGAGTGTGTTTGAGCATCACATGAAGTGTGAATCTACCTAATGTGAAGTGGCTATTTTTCTCTGTCTGTCTCTCTCTGTCTGTATACACACACAAGCAAAGCCACGTTTCTGTGTGTGTGTGTGTGTGTTTGTGTCTGGCATGACTGCTGCATATGGTTTGTTGTTTCCTGCGGACAATATCTGCCCGTGTGTGTGTGTGTGTGTGTGTGTGTGTGTTTGTATTAATTGTACGTGTGTGTGTATGCCTGCCCACGCGCACTTCCTGAAATATTTGGGTGTTTCTCTGGCCACTGATTATGCACAGTGGGACTTCCTGATTGTAAGCACCTGGGTGTTCTCTCACACCTTCCGCTCTCTCTCTCTCTCTCTCTCTCTCTCTCTCTCTCTCTCTCTCTCTCTCTCTCTCTCTCTTTTTCAAGCACATACACACACATACATACCACCACCCCCTCTCTCTTTCTCTTTCTCTTTCAAACACATACACACCACCCCCCCCCCTCTTTCTCTCTCAAACACATACACACATACATACCACCTCCCTCTCTCTCTCTCTCTCTCTCCCTCTCTCTCTCTCTCTCTCTCTCTTTTTCTTTTTCAAGCACATACACACACATACATACCACCACCCCCCTCTCTTTCTCTTTCTCTTTCTCTTTCAAACACATACACACCACCACCCCCCCCCTCTTTCTCTCTCAAACACATACACACATACATACCACCTCCCACTCTCTCTCGCTCTCTCTCTCTCTCTCTCTCTCTCTCTCTCTCTTTTAAACGCACACACATACATACCACCCCCCCCCCCCAACCTTGCTCGCTCTCTCTCTCCTTCTCTCTCTTTTAAATGCACACACATACCTACCACCCTCTCTCTCGCTCTCTCTCTCTGACACACACACATACATACATACCCCCTGCCACTCTCCCTCTCTCTTTCTCTGACACACACACATACATACATACATACATACATACATACATACATACATACATACATACATACATACATACATACATACATACATACATACATACATACATACATACATACATACATACATACATACATACATACATACATACATACATACATACATACATACATACATACATACATACATACATACATACATACATACATACATACATACATACATACATACATACATACATACCCCTGTCGCCCTCTCTCTCTCTCTCTCTTTCATTCAGTCACTCTTTCTCTCTTGCACACATGCTTTCTCAACCGTTCTCTCTCACACATCACACACTCCCTTACTGTCTGTAACACACACACACACACACACTTAAATCAAATCACACACAAAAACACTTCCAGTCTCGGTCATCACCGCAGCAGATGGTAAAGGGAGACACGGTGTTTCAGAACAACAGCTTGCCAGCTTTATCAGCGTGTTTGGGCATTTGATTGTTTTTCTTTATTTATTTAGGTACCACTTTGAAGCGAGCCCCTGTTTGTCGGGGATTATTTCCTCCTGGGACCGTATGTGGTCATTGTGTGCTTTTTCGAACGCCCACCATGTCTGGAACTTTCCAAAAGACGTTGCAGCGCACCGGGGCAGTGCGAGATAGCTCACGTTGCAACCTCAGATGGGAGACCGCAAACTGAGGAGGTGGCTGAGAAAGTGAAGACACTAATGAAAGTAATCTCAGTAAATGAAAGTAATGAAAGTAAAATCAGAAGGTGTGTGTGTGTGTGGGTGTGTGTGTGGGTGTGGGTGGAGGGGAAATGCAAACAGAGGAACAGACACAAAAATTGTCACCAGTTTGGAGGGGGGAATAGAATGAAAAAAGGCAGTCAATATACAGTATCGTAGGTAGGAGAAAAAATTCGACAATAATAATAATCCACTAATAAAAGTAAACAAGGACAGAAGTGGGGAAAGAGACACAAAAGTAGGTAGCTGTTGTTTAATGGTTAAGAAGTTGGTCCTGCATCTCTGCAGGGTTGCAAGTTTGACTCCTGTACCAGTAGAAAAGATATGGGTGGGGGGTGGGGAAGTGAATAGGCAGCACTCACCTGCGCCCTCATCCACAACCAAGGTGTCCTTGAGCAGAGCATCTCACCACACATTGCTCCAGGGGGACTGTCCCTCTACCTGACTCACTCCAAGTCACTCTGGATAAGAAAAGAGCACCAGCTAACAAAGTTACCACTTTGGGATTATTTTCATCTGGGACCGTACGTGGTCGCTGTTTGCTTTTCGAACGCCCACCACGTCTGGAACTTTCCTGGAAGACGCTGAGGCGCACCGGGTCAGTGCGAGATTGCCCACGTCACATAACAGTCTGCCCACGTCACATAACAGTTAACTGTAAAGGAATGGCAGTGTATGAATAGTGACACTGTGGCAAAGTTTGGAGGTAATAAATTGTGAGAGAGTGACTGTGGTTAGGGGTAAAAACAGCCATTAATAAGAACGAACCAAAGTTAGACTGAAATGCGCTGGGTTAGAAAAACAAAGGCACAAAAACAACAGAGGGAGAGAGAGAGAGAGACAGAGGGAGAGAGAGACAGAGGGAGAGAGAGAGACAGAGGGAGAGAAAGAGAGGCCCACTGGGAGAGGGGAATGAGGACGGCTAATTAGGATGATGAGGAACGGCAGATAAACACAATAGGCTCTTGTCAGACACCCAGCTGGGCCTCAAAGTGTTCACTACGCATATTCCCCAAGTATATAACCTTCTTTCAGCTTCCACTTCTGACGGTGCATCCATTTTCCCCAACCTCTGGCAATGTGACTGTACATTTTGTGCATTTAAAACTCTGTGCTCTGTCAGGAGTAGAGATGATTCTTACTGCACTGCTTCACACATTGCTGCAGCGGGGAATACTACTGTCAGACTGCAGTGGTGTATCTGTTTATGTGCAGTATCTCCTAACTCCCCACGTTTGTCAGAGCTAAACAACAATACAACTTGCTGAGAGCAAAAATCATCACCGTTAACACGTTTATTGTCCTAACAGCCAAGGGCTGGAAAAGAGAATTTTCTCCAAAGCCCCATAAAGACGCAATTTGGAGCTTGTTTTGTTTTGGTGCAAAAACGTAAAAAAAATAACTTTTCTCTACTGACCGGCAACCAGACAATAAACAGTGCGTCACATTGTATCACAGTGCGCCAGACAATAAATAGTGTTGCATTCTTTTTATGCTCAAATGTTAA
>CM050210.1:6585127-6590127 GCA_027475355.1 Coilia nasus | reverse complement strand
AGAGAGAGAGAGAGAGAGAGAGAGAGAGAAAGACAGACAGACAGATGGTAAAAGCGAGAGAGGAGGAAGAGAGATATAGTAGTAGAGAAAGATAGAGTGAGAGAGAGAGAGTGAGAGAGAGAGAGAGTGGATGGCAAAGGCTAAGAGAAGAGGGAGGTATACTGATAGAGAAAGATTGAGAGTAAAAAAGAAAGAGAGAGAGAGAGAGAGTGGATGGATGATTCCAGGCAAAGGCTGAGGTGTGGGTGAGTCCAAGCCCCTCGCTGTGCCGGCGTTGGGGGTGTGATGAGCCTCGCTTCTCCGCAGCGTTCTCCGTGCCTAATAAAGTGCTGTTGTTCATGCCTCCCGCTGCCTCGCTGAGTGGTTCCACTCCTCCTCTTTGGCCTCCCACCCCCTCTCTCTCTCTGCCTCTCCCTCTATCATTCTCTCTGCCTCTCCCTCTATCATTCTCTCTCTCTCTTGCGCTCCATCCATCCATCCCTCCCTCCCTCCTCTTTGGCCTCCCACCGCCTTTCTCTCTCTGCCTCTCCCTCTATCATTCTGTCTCTCTCTTTCACTCCATCCCTCCCTCCCTCTCTCCTCGGCCTCCCACCCCCCTTTCTCTCTCTGCCTCTCCCTCTATCGCTCTCTGCCTCTCCCTCTATCATTCTCTCTCTCACTCCATCCATCCCTCCCTCCTCGGCCTCCCACCTCCCTTTCTCTCTCTGCCTCTCCCTCTATCATTCTCTCTCTCTTTCAGTCCATCCAGCCCTCCCTACACCCCTCCCTCTCTCTCTCTGCCTCTCCCTCTACCACTCTGTCTCTCTCTATGCCTCTCCCTATCTCTCTCTCTGCCTCTCCCTACCTCTCTCTATGCCTCTCCCTATCTCTCTCTCTGCCTCTCCCTACCTCTCTCTCTGCCTCTCCCTACCTCTCTCTCTGCCTCTTACTCTCTCTCTCTCTGCCTCTCCCTACCTCTCTCTCTCTGCCTCTCCCTACCTCTCTCTCTGCCTCTCCCTCTATCTCTCTGTCTCCCTCTCTGCCTCTCCCTACCTCTCTCTCTCTGCCTCTCCCTACCTCTCTCTCTGCCTCTTACTCTCTCTCTCTCTCTGCCTCTTACTCTCTCTCTCTCTGCCTCTTACTCTCTCTCTCTCTGCCTCTCCCTACCTCTCTCTCTCTGCCTCTCCCTACCTCTCTCTCTGCCTCTTCCTACCTCTCTCTCTGCCTCTTACTCTCTCTCTCTCTGCCTCTCCCTACCTCTCTCTCTGCCTCTTCCTACCTCTCTCTCTGCCTCTTACTCTCTCTCTCTCTGCCTCTTCCTACCTCTCTCTCTGCCTCTTCCTACCTCTCTCTCTCTCTGCCTCTTCCTACCTCTCTCTCTCTCTGCCTCTCCCTACCTCTCTGTCTGCCTCTCCCTACCTCTCTCTGCCTCTCCCTACCTCTCTCTATGTAAAAAGAGACAGAGAAATAGAGTGTGTATATTTATTTTTTTGTATGTGTCTTTATGAGAGGGAGAGAGAGAGGGAGAGTGTGTGTGAGAGAAAGACTGAGAGCGTATGTGAGAATGAGAGCATATGTGATCCACTGTGCATGTTTTTTTTTTACTCACCCCATCAAACCCAACCTGTGCATCAAGTACCCTCCATTCGCTCCCGTGGAGTTCTGCTCTCCCTGAAGACCGCTCTCTCTCTCTGCACTCTGCACAGCTCACTACAGCAGGAGAGGCACCTATGGTGCGCTGTTTCCTCTGCATTACAGGCCACAATGCAATAGCTGTTCATCCGCTGAAGACGCACGGATCGTCATTTAAAGCAACACAAAGTAGTTTCTTCAACCTTAAAATAATGTTTCCAAAATCGTTTCACTTCTTCAACTTGTAACTGGGTGAAAGGCACTTCTGAATTCGCTTTGCCGCCTTCCATGGGCTACAACCACACCGAGTAAGTCTGGAGGAGTGGACCGCCTCTCTGTAGTTCTCTATGAGAGACAATTCCGCTTCCAACCTGTAGGGCGATCGAAGAGGGAAACTACTTAGTATTGCTTTAAGACATTTCTCCACTGCTGCTTATGCATAGTCTTCACCACAAAAGAGGTACACTTCTGTTAAATATCACTGAAATGTCAATTGATTCAAAACTCAGCCAACTTTTCAATCAATCACTGCTGTTACACCGCCATCTCCAGCAGTGAAACATAAAAGGAGAGCACACACAGAATTTCAAATAATAATAACATTAAATAATAATATAATTTATTGAAATAAAGAACAGTAGTACAGAAATGGGCCAGCTGTGGTGTAGTGGTTAGGGAGTTGGTCTTGGTCTTGGGATCAAAGAGTTGCAGGTTTGAATCCCACCCTACCCATGGGTGAAATGCTCTTGAGCAAGGCATCTGACCCCACACTGCTCCAGGGACTGTAACTGAAACCCTGTAAATAAATGTAAGTTGCTCTGGATAAGAGCGTTAGCTAAGTGTAATGTAATCTCTAAAAATGTGGTGCAAGTCAGTGTAATGAAAGAAAAACTACAATGTGGTGCTGGTCAGTCTAGGTGTCAAACGACAAAACAATAGTCCAAAACTCAGGAGGAGGAGGAGGAACACTGTCGGCGGACCAAGAGCAGGCCTTTTAAAATTTTCCACCCTGCTCTCACTTTCATTGGTAGTCACTGTGTCATGTTGCCCACAATTTCCCATGAAATAAACTTCTGAAAAATAAACGTTTTGGGACAACTTGGTGGGCAATGCAGCATTCAGTTGACTTTGACACTGTGAAGCACCGCCTCACATTCGGAATGACAATGAATGGCAGCTCATTATTTTGTCTCTCTCCTCAAATTTTGAATTGTTCCTGTCGCAGGCAGGCTTTCTTTATTTTTAGAAGAGTGGGTGTCCAAAAGTGTGATGCCTTTAAAACATATATGTTGAAAGTAAACCAGTAGCTACTCCTCTGGGGACTTACAGGAAATACAGGTTGGATTACTTCCTGTTCTTTGTTGGATTACTTGGGCTTAGCTGCACTCTCCCCACTAAGTCTTGTAATCCAACGCAAGGCCACCTGGACTTACCAAAACAAACATCTTCAATCCTGTTGGATTTAGTTCGTTGGAAAGATACTGACACGCTGGATTTTTGCCTGGTAAGGCTCAGACAAGCTTGGAGCAATGTCTTCATGAAACGTCCCACGCTCCAAAGCACCTCTTCAACAGCTTCCTGAAAACTTTCAGTGAGTATCTGATTTCAGTACAGAAATCAGATGTCATTTGGTCCACTCTAACAGGAAGTCCTGTTCTGGCATGCTCCCAACACACGTTCCCATTTCCAGGCTTTGAGTGAAGGCCTTTTTCCCCTTGTAGCGAAGGGGAGGAGAAGTCACCCCACCCGGCTTCAAACCCGGGTCTCCAGGGTACCAAACAGGGGCTCTGACCGCAACGCCAAAGAGCCAGGCTCATTGGGATGGCAGTCAGAGCACACCCACAACTCTATTGATGGTCACTCCATCACACTGTCTTCCCCTTCATGAGGCACAGCCATGCGTTTCACACACTCAGGTGTCCCTCACGCATCTCCCACCATATTTCTCCCATCCAGGGTGCCCCACATACTGATGCTTCCCCCATCACTGGAGTCCCTCACACCGTGGTCAAACTAACCCCGTGGTCCCTCATATGGCTCACACACAATGGGTGGACCTCCAATGATCTCACGGCACGCCATCCCACTTCTGACACCATTTGTAGTGAAGGGGAGGAGAAGTCACCCCACCCGGCTTCGAACCCCAGAGTACCAAACAGGGGCTCTGACCGCAATGCCAAAGAGCCAGGCTTGTTGGGGTGGCAGTCAGAGCACACCCACAACTCTAGTGATGGTCACTCCATCACACCCCTGCAGAGTGTGAATTGCCCCTCCATAATTGGGGGGTACTACCTGTTATGTGGGTGCTACCCTTTATGTTTCACATTACTAACATTACTATGTCGGTACCCCCCCAAACCTGCTATTGTTGTGTCTTTTGGGGGTACTAGGTCTTGAGCAGGGGGCACCCTACCCTCCAATACCCCCTGTAATTCAAACTATGCCTTCTTCCCCTGTAAGTCTTTGAAATGCAACACAAGGCCACTTGGACTCACCAAAACAAACACTTTCAGTCCTATTGGATTGGTGTGTTAGGAACATATGGACAAACTGGACCCCGGCCAGTTAAGGGGATCATTTGTTTGTCAATGCAGACCTTTGCTCGCTTACTATAGGGTAGGCTCAGACAACCTTGATTGTCGATCTCATGTCATCGAGTCTATTACTCACCCTGCCACTCTCCCTCAGTCTCCCTTTGCCTCCCTATCAGTCTGTTTCTATCTCTGGCGCACTGTATCTGTCACTTGTTTTAAAATGTTTACACTCGCTGAAGAAATGTGTGTGGTTTGCTTGCGTCTAGGGAGGTCGCTATTTAAATGCAGGAGGCTTCTGGAGCTCCCAGAATGTTAACTTTAATTTTAACTAGACCCATATCCTGCCTTTTAATCACACAGACCGAAAGATAAAACTCTACAGGACACAAATAGCCTAAAACCTGCTCACAGCACAACAGGATATTACCCTATAGCTTATAACGTATGTCTCCGTTTTTCTGTGGCCACACAGCTGCCTTGATATTAGGCTAACTAAAGTTAACTCTGGTACAGTGCATGAATTGAAAACACTTATGTTAATAACTGTACATGATCCTTTACAAATAAAATGAATAATAATAATAATAATACTACTAATAATATCTGATGACAACGCACTCTCAGATTTATGAATTTGATATTGTTTGCAATGTTGAGGAGACATTTACTGCGAGTCAACAGTTTGACTGATACACAACTCAGCCTGTTGACTAGCGCCTTTACTGCTCTATTCCAAACAAAAGCCTATCCCTGCTGACAGCACTACTTGATTGGCAGCGCATCAGACAAATAAAATAGCTCGTATTCGTGTTTTTATATTTTCAATTTCAGTATGTCAGATGAAAACGTGGGACA
>CM050210.1:6572627-6580127 GCA_027475355.1 Coilia nasus | reverse complement strand
CAGATACTCTTTTGGCATGATGGACTACAGATAGATCAGCTCCAAATGCATCACATCAAAGATCAGCAAACCATCAGAGAGGACTGCACCACCAAATCATTCAGGCCAAGATGAATAACTACTGGGAAAGAAAGAAAGAAAAAGAAAGAAAGAAAGAAAGAAAGAAAGAAAGAAAGAAAGAAAGAAAGACAGATGAAGACACAGAAGAAACTTCTTAACTAAGCACCACCACCACTCCCCACGAGGGAGTCAGACCACATTCCCAACCATAGTAACGGCAGTAAGTCTCTTTACAGTTCCCTCTGTATCATAAAGGCAGCTGTGGCCTAGTGGTTAGGGAGTTGGTCTTGCAATCGGAAGGTTGCAGGTTCGAATCCCACCCTACCCATGGTTGAGATGCCCTTGAGCAAGGCATCTAACCCCACACTGCTCCAGGGACTGTAACTGAAACCCTGTAAATATCTGTAAGTCGCTCTGGATAAGAGCGTCAGCTAAGTGTAATGTATTTATGTATTTTTATAAAGCTTGCTGAAGATACTGTGATTGAAGGCAGATCTGCAGTAATGATGAGACTGAATGCCTGACTGACCTGGATAAGGTGAAACAGATTGTACACTGGTGTCACAGAGCTGTCATCTTCTAAAACACCAGCAAGGAGCTGTAGCCTGGTAAACCAGCCCTTCGAATTTCATTTTATTTTGTACAGAGGGTTTGGCCTTGCTGCTGTTGACATTCATGTATTCAGACCAAGCAAATCTGAGCCATCAGAGAACAGAGGGAGTGTTTGTGAGCGATGACGTTGACTTTGTGTGTTGACTTTGCATATGTGACAACCAGATGTTAGCGACTGGGTTAAGGCAGAGTCACCTGTTTAAAACCTCAGCATAGTCCACACCTCCAGAAGGAAGAAATCGTTTCTCAATACAGCACTGCCAGACCCGTTGTACAAAATGAAATGAAGTCTGAGGGGCTGGTTTACCAGGCTAAAGGAGCTGTTCAAGGACTCCAGAAAAAGGCAACAGCAGCAGAACTCCAGCCCACTCGTGAGAGGAAGACCTGAGGTACAGAGAGCTTCAAACATCGTGGAGCAGCTTGAAGTTCACATCTGAAGACCAGAGCTGTGTGAATGTATAAGTTAAAAAAGTTTTTAAAGTATATTTTTTCGGATTTTTTTCTCATTTTTTTGAAGAGTGGGATGGGAAGTGAGTGAGAGGGAGAGAGAGATGAGGTAGGCTTGGGACACGACCCAGGTCGGAATCAAACTTACGTCCCCATGGCCATTTGCCCATTCGTGGTACAGGCGCACTGCGCCACAGCACCCCACATAAGTTGTGAACGCTAAGAAAATCCAAGGTCCCCCAGTGATTCTAAGAACTTTTTTTTATTGTAGGATTATAGCAAGCATGTGGATTCATTTGCATTTCAATGTGGTATACTAGATTTTCTAAGCAGCTCATTCCTCTTGGCAGGACATTTTCTTCCAGGCACTATGATACGGTAGCATTCAACATTCTGAAGGACCCCATCTTGCAGGCACTGCAGTACCAGAGCATCCAAAATTATTAAAGACCCCAGATCCATCCCAGCAGAGGTTGAGATCCCAGCTTCAAGGTAAAAGTAAGGTTCCTGTCATATATTTGATCGAGTCGTTTTCTGAACCAGCTGATGCCAGTAAGCACACACATCATCAGACAGCTACATGCGCTAGTTAGTTTAATCACCTGTGTTAAGTGCACAGGCAAAATGAATACATTGCAAGGTTTTTACTTTCTGATGCTTTGATGTACACCTCTGACACATGCACACTCACTCTCTCTCTGTTTGTCTCTGTCTCTCTCTCTTCTCTCTCTCTCTTTCTCTCTCTTTCTCTCTCACTCTCTCTCTCTCTCTCACACACACACACGCACCCACCCACACACACACACACACACACCCCTCTGCATCCCAGTAACTGCATGTTCAGCTTTCTGAAATGAGGAGGCTATTTCTGCAGTCTGATGTCCAAAGGCTAAGAGGCCCAGGGCAGGTTCTTCCCTAAGGCCATTCAACTCTTTCTGACCACTCAAATCTCTAACCACTGATTTAAATAACTTTTTGCTTTTTTTTTCTTCTCCCCACGGTGCTGACAAAATGTTGTGTATATGTGTGTGTGTGTGTTTGTGTGTGTGACAGAGAGAGAGTGTGGGATGATGATAGTGGTGGTGGTAGTGTGTGTGTGTGTGTGTGTGTGTGTGTGTGTGTGTGTGTGTGGGGGGGGGGGGGTTGTCTGTATGTTTTTTTATGTTAATTGTGCCTTGCCATGGGACTGCTGTTTAGCCTCAGGCTAACTTTGGTACAGTGCATCAAATGGCAACATTTATGCTTAAAATTGTACATGGTGCCTAATAAAAATAAATAAATAAACAAAAAAAATGGCCCAGCCTGTTACACTGGAACTCAGGATTTAAAGATGTGCTTCTTCCATCTAGCAGTTTATAATTCCAACACTTGCTATTGCAATATATTTTTTATAAACATATTTATTTGTACCTAATGTATTACTAAGTTACTACTATTTTTCCTCTTATGGCTTTTGTAGTCTGTGAAGTGTACCGCTTTCATGTTTTACTGATAACTGTTCGGTGTTTATATAACTATGTAAATGACAAGTCAAACCACTTCACCTTGTTTCACAGATGCTTTATACAGTTTATTGCAAACTGATCAGAGGCTGGTCCAACCCAAACACAGCAACTCTGAGGCCTCTACACTAATCTGACTGATGACTAATCAACAGACAGACAGGCAGATAGACAGACAGGCAGACTAGTCCTGGGAAGACACAGACACAGACATAAGGACAGAGAAACATGGAGGCAGAAAGACAGAAGACAGACAGACAGACAGACAGACAGACAGACAGACAGACAGACAGACAGACAGACAGACAGACAGACAGATAGATAGATAGATAGATAGATAGATAGATAGATAGATAGATAGATAGATAGATAGATAGATAGATAGATAGATAGATAGATAGATAGATGAAGTCCTGGAAAAAAACCATACTGCTTTTCAAATAAACAGACAACAACAACAACCCCTTCACACATCACCCCCGCGGCATCCGCATGCAACCCGGCGTATCACACAACGCTACAGATGTCAGAATTACAACGAGAAATCCTCCCCCTGCTTAATGACGTGCCAATCATACTGGACGCTATGCTTCACCTGAGAGTTCTGTTTGTCTCCACGGTTACTATAGTTACCAGTCATAGCTGCGCTGCAAAATGTGCTACATACACAGTGAGGCAGTCAACATGAGGAATGATGTCTTTTCAGTCGTAGCTGTGTGAACTTTCAGAGAAAACATTGTTATGTCATTATGTCTGTGTAATTTCACAATTTTTGACAATCTTTACTTATTTCTCTGTGTTTAGGAGTGTATTGTGTATTGTGTATTGTGTGGGTGGGGGGTGTATTGTGGGAAGCAAGAGTGGATCATTTAGGCTGATGACTATAAGAGATGACTTAGGTAATGCAATTACTGTGTTGGTGTGTGTGTGTGTGTGTGTGTGTGTGTGTGTGTGTGTGTGTGTTTGCATGTGTGAGTGTAAAAAAGAGAGAGAGAAAGAGAGGGAGACAGTACATAAAGTGTATGTGTATTTGTAGAACTGTGTGTTTGTGTGTGTATGTGTGTGTGGGTGTCTTCGAGGCAGGGGGACTGATGGACTTAATGCATTTCCTAATGAGTATTTGCCCCTACCTGAACAGAGGGGGTGATTAAGGCCTGCTTCCTGGCAACACACACATACACACACAGACACACAGACACACAGACACACACACACACACACACACACACACACACACACACACACACACACACACACACTGTCGTGGATAAAAACAGCTCTATTGACGCTAAATAAATTCAGCAAAAGTAGCACTCTGGAACCCCTAATAAAGAGACTAGTTGAGACGAGAAGTTGCAGATAATTCAAGAGCCTTTATTCACCACACCACTCAAAGCCAACAGCTCGCTTGCCTTTCAAGTCTGCTGCGCTGAAGAGATGGCGAGTGAATCGAAGTCCAACCAGGTGTTCTGCAGAAGACCCCAAAATGCTGCCTCTGAGATCCAACAACGATCTGAACTGCGCTTTCTCTGCCACCAATATTTATACTGCTCGGCGGTGGCCCCGACCTTCCTATGCTTATCACCTCTTTGGCCAGGTGGGCTCTTATCTCAGTTTATAATTGGTGAAAGGCCCCTCGTTATCCTGTTTATTAAAAATGATGCTGACCAAAGTGCTGATCAGCAGGTTTTCTCATGTCTACTTCTTGCCAAGTTGCAATTAGTCAGTGCTTAGTTTGCAGTTCGCAGGAGGTGCCTTATCACCACCTGGCTGTCTTATCTTATTGCCTCTTGGGTCTCTGGGCCTCTGCATGTTCACCTGTGACCCCGCTTCACGTACCTCTCCCAGCACCCTTCTTTCCATGTGACAGTGAAACATGTTACACATTCACACATATTCTTCACATCCTCTTTTACATTTTCCCAGAAAGCTATATTCAGCTTGTTTTCCCCTCTTGAGTGCTTTTGGTATCCTAGCGTGTCATTTTGTTTTTTTTCTGAAGGCCTACTTGCCAATTAGCGTTTGGTTTCTGTGGCAGGTGCCTTATCTGTGTTTCACTGTCCTGTGTTATCGCCTCTTGGGTCTGCCAAGGGTCTTAGCTGCCTGCCATCAACCTCCGAGCTCTCCCCTGTGACCTCCGGCCACAGCACCTCTTCTTAACATTTAACAGTGAGACATCCATACATATTCTTTACAAACATCAGGAAGCTGTATTCAGTTCATTTTCATCTTTTGAGCACCTTTAATTCCATGATATCTTAATATGTTTAAATTATTCCTTTTCGGGTTTTCTCCTGCCTAATATATTTATAATCTTTTATTTTTGGTTTTCCTCCTGAAAGCCTATTTCTTTGCCAATTAGCGCTTAGTTTGCAGTTTGCAACAGGTGTCTTATCTGTGTCTCACTGTCCTGTCTTATCACCTCTTGGGTCTGCCAAGGGTCTTGGCTGCCCGCCATCAACCTCCGAGCTCCATACACTCGCACTCTTACTTCTCCCTTGCTTTCCATTTAACAGTGAAGCATGTTCATATTCCTTACATTTTGTCTACTACAACACACACAGCAAATATCTTTTTTAACTCTCACTTTCCCTCAGTTGTGTGTTGTATTGTGTTTGTGTCGGTGCATGTATGTGTACGCATTTCATCAATGTTTCAATGACACTCCTGACAGAAATAAACACTCTTGAAAGCGAGATAAGATCGATGCCAGTATAACAGGATTAAGAATGAAAGAACTTGCTTAGGTGTGCAGTGAAATTGTGTTCTGTCCCTTTAAACTCTCCTTTTGTCAGGAAGGACATAGGATTATGCCCTGCCCAACTTCTCTTGCCCACACAAGTGGTAGGTCATGATGCATCACATTGTACAATATTTTGTACAGAGATGATTTTGTATAGAGATAAAAAAAAATGAGTTGCATTATTTACAAGTTTATTCTGTTTTTGAAGTATATGTACTTTAGCACACTGATTGGCTTTAATATGCAACAGAGGTTGCATATTCACTATATCTGTCCCGTAATCACTGGTGTATAGACTGTGTTAACAGCTAAACTAGCCAATGTGTATGTGAAGTGAATGATTGCTAAAAAGAGTATTTCTGTATTTTAGCTGTGTCATTGCTACTGTGGACCCAGGGCGGTGGAGTAAAGATTCAGTTTTATTGTCAGGTACATACAGTGCTGTTGTCATTGCTGTTCTTGTTGCCCAGTTTGTCTTGCCTGTGCAAGTGTTGTCACTGCCTATTGTGGACCCATTGTGAACTGTGGAGTGAATATTCCATCTACAACAGTTAGGTCCAGTCAAACAATTTATGAATTTCTGATTGGACGATTTACAGCTAGTAATCACTCCTATATCAATATAACACTCTTTGGCTTCATACCTGCTGCCGAACCACAGCCGTGTTGATATCCACTACAGATGCCACTCCCACTCGTGTTATATTTGTGCTTAATTATTGTCAGATTGTCATAATTAAAACTGGGAATTCTCGCCGCGTCATTGATTCCACAAAATGCAGACTCAGCCTGTTACACCTAACCAGCAGTGCACAGAACACCCCATGTTACCTGACTGAACTGTATGTCAGCAAACCCAGCAGGAGAGAGCTGCATGCAGCTCAACCCCCCTAACTGAATCCCCTTTGTGTTGTGGCAAAAGACACAAGGAGAGAAGGTTGCATATACCGTAGCCCCCCTAACTAAACTAAATCACCGCTGCAGCAGACACAAGGAGAGAAGGTTGCGTATACCGTAGCCCCCCTAACTAAATCACCGCTGCAGCAGACACAAGGAGAGAAGGTTGCGTATACCATAGCCCCCCTAACTAAATCACCTCTGCAGCAGACACAAGGAGAGAAGGTTGCGTATACCGTAGCCCCCCTAACTGAATCACCGCTGCAGCAGACACAAGGAGAGAAGGTTGCGTATACCATAGCCCCCCTAACTAAATCACCTCTGCAGCAGACACAAGGAGAGAAGGTTGCGTATACCGTAGCCCCCCTAACTGAATCACCTTTGCGTTGTGGCAAAAGACACAAGGAGAGAAGGTTGCGTATACCGTAGCCCCCCTAACTGAATCACCGCTGCAGCAGACACAAGCAGAGAAGGTTGCGTATACCGTAGCCCCCCTAACTAAATCACCGCTGCAGCAGACACAAGGAGAGAAGGTTGCGTATACCGTAGCCCCCCTAACTAAACTAAATCACCTCTGCAGCAGACACAAGGAGAGAAGGTTGCGTATACCGTAGCCCCCCTAACTAAATCACCGCTGCTGCAGACACAAGCAGAGAAGGTTGCGTATACCGTAGCCCCCCTAACTGAATCACCTTTGTGTTGTGGCAAAAGACACGAGGAGAGAAGGTTGCGTATACCGTAGCCCCCCTAACTAAATCACCTCTGCAGCAGACACAAGGAGAGAAGGTTGCGTATACCGTAGCCCCCCTAACTGAATCCCCTTTGTGTTGTGGCAAAAGACACAAGGAGAGAAGGTTGCGTATACCGTAGCCCCCCTAACTGAATCCCCTTTGTGTTGTGGCAAAAGACACAAGGAGAGAAGGTTGCGTATACCATAGCCCCCCTAACTAAATCACCGCTGCTGCAGACACAAGGAGAGAAGGTTGCGTATACCGTAGCCCCCCTAACTAAATCACCTCTGCAGCAGACACAAGGAGAGAAGGTTGCGTATACCGTAGCCCCCCTAACTAAACTAAATCACCGCTGCAGCAGACACAAGGAGAGAAGGTTGTGTATACCGTAGCCCCCCTAACTGAATCACCGCTGCAGCAGACACAAGGAGAGAAGGTTGCGTATACCATAGCCCCCCTAACTAAATCACCGCTGCAGCAGACACAAGGAGAGAAGGTTGCGTATACC
>CM050210.1:6545127-6567627 GCA_027475355.1 Coilia nasus | reverse complement strand
TCTCTCTGTCTCTCTTTCTCTCTTTCTCTCTCCCTCACTATCCCACTGTCTTTCTCACCTCTGTCATCTGTCCCTTCTGCTTTCAATCATCTTTCTTCTTTTTCTGTTCTCCCAACTTTCACTCTCTCTCTCTCTCTCTCTCTCTCTCTCTCTCTCTCTCTCTCTCTCTCTCTCTCTCCCTCTCTCTCTCCCCCCCCCTCTCTCTCTCTCCCTCTCTCTCTCTCTGTCTCTCTTTCTGTCTCTCTCTCTCTCTCTCTGCCTCTCTCTCTCTCTCTCTCTGCCTCTCTCTCTCTCTCTCTCTCTCTCTCTCTCTCTCTCTCTCTCTCTCTCTGCCTCTGTGTCATAACATAAAGAAAAAAAACCCTCCACCACCATGTCCTCCAGGGGTGAGAGGCACAAACAGGAGTCCCCATTAATCTTTCATGTTAAAGAATAAGTTATAAGGCTGCAGACGAAGCTTTAAGTGAAGTCGAAGACCAGTGGGGCTTTTATGTCGCCCTATAGTTCATGAAAAAAGCTGCTTTCTGGACTTGCCCCCTTTCTTCCTCAGTAATTTACCACTCTTGCCTCACTGCATTCTGTAATGGCCGCCCTTGTGATTCTGCTGATGTTTTCATTTGCGTACTCTTTACAGTGGGGAGAGAAGTTGATTCGGTGTGAATGTGCAGCAGACCTTGATTAGAATCTATTACGCATTCTGTGTTGAAACGCGATGAAAAATGTCCCTTGTGTCTCTCTGTACGCTGCAAAAAGGCTACTGCAGTCGTGGCCTTGTGAATGGAATACAAAGCGGTTTGGACCAAGCTATAGTTACACAAGTAGCGTGGTTTACAGACCATGGAAAGAGGTGTTTGGTTGATTGTGTTTTTGAACGTAACATGAGAAATTGTGAGAAAAGGTGAGAACTCCACCTTTAAAGCAAGCAGATTATGGGTCTGTTGTGTAAGTTTGTTTTTTTTCCCGCTGTTTTTGTCTTGTGCTCTTAATTCTGATTGGCTGTGCCTGAGCTAGAATTGTGTGAGTTCCCAGCTTTCATGTTTAATCCCATGGGCACCACACAATCCCTCTCTAGCAAAGCCTATCTCTACACCCAGGTGCTTGGCTGTGTGTGTGTGTGTGTGTGTGTGTGTGTGTGTGCGTGCGTGCGTGCGTGCATGCGTGCGTGCGTGTGTGTGTATGTGTCCTGCTTTGCATGTGGGGAAGTTTTGCATCCATGTCCGTGTAAGGGTGCATACAAAAATGTGTGTGTGTGTGTGTGTGTGTGTGTGTGTGTGTGTGTGTGTGTGTGTGTGTGTGTGTGTGTGTGTGTGTGTGTACGTGCATACATATGTGTGTGTCCATGTCACCTGCAGATGCATGTGTGTCCCTGTTTGCTGCGTTCTGTCCCACCACTGTAGCTTCCAGAAGACATTACATCAAAATGCTCCTACTGTTGGCAGTTTCAAATTTAGACTTAAGCCTTAACTGTTCTCAGATGTTTTCTACTAGTGATTTATACTTATTTTACCTTTACCTTTTTAAGCATTTACACTTACTTCATCTTTTATGCTTTTACATATTGTTTTTTGCATTTATTAATTATGTATTTTATTTCCTTTATACTTATGTTATGCTTATTTCATCTTTTATGCTTTTACATATTGTTTTTTGCATTTATTAATTATGTATTTTATTTCCTTTATACTTATGTTATGCTTATTTTATCTTTTATGCTTTTACATATTGTTTTTTGCATTTATTAATTATGTATTTTATTTCCTTTATACTTATGTTATGCTTATTTCATCTTTTATGCTTTTACATATTGTTTTTTGCATTTATTAATTATGTATTTTATTTCCTTTATACTTATGTTATGCTTATTTCATCTTTTATGCTTTTACATATTGTTTTTTGCATTTATTAACTGGTCCCTCGGAGGGGATTGACCAGGTATTGCAATGACCCTGTCCATGTGTGTGTGTTTGTTTGTCTGTCTGTCTGTCTGTCTGTCTGTCTGTCCCCCTGCAATGACCCTGTCCGTCCACATGGGGGACCAGGTTGCCATCTCTGATTGCACTTGTTAAATGTGTCTTTTATTTACCTTATACTTATTTTATCTTTATTATAGTGTTCTTTGCTTTTATTTTTGTTGGGCACGTTGAGCAGCGTATGTGTGTATGAAATGCGGTATACCAGTATACTTGCCCTTCACTGCAGCTAAGCTGAGGGATGGTGCCGCTTCGCCAAGAAGCAATAACACAAAAGGCAGACTGTACTGTATATCTCTTTTCCTTCGCTCTGGCTCTGTGTCTTTACTCTCTTTGTCTCTCCTAGTCTTGTTTTCACAAAGCTTTTTTTCTGTTTGTTTTTACAAAAGTTGGTTTGTTTCTTTCATTCTCAACACCTTGTTTTTCTTCTGAAGGTTTTTCAAAGTAAGAACATCCTTTGTTCGAAGCACTGGACTGAATTCAAATCCAAACACGTATGTTGGCACAGATAACTAGTCAAACCGCTTTTGTATTAGAAGCACAGCATCGGCAAGGTTTACAGTACATACCGGATCTACATTGTTTACACGCAGCATATAGGGTGACCACTGGCACGAGTCTGAAAAGGAGAACATTTGCGCCCAAAAGTGAGGACAAAGGCCCAAAAGTGAGGACACTCCATAATCGGAAAAAAACAGCAGCTCCGTTCCAACAACAACAACAACAACAACAGCTCCGTTCCGTACATTCAGTGTAGGCTATCTACAAAGCAGGAGGAATATGGGCGGAGTTTTGTGAGACACGCATGCAACGGTGGTTGCAGAGGATCAGAAGTCAGAACAAAAGGGTAAAAGTGAGGACCCGCAACAGCGGTCCGGACAGACTACCGGAAACAGTGGTCCGGACAGACGAAAAACCGGACAGTCCGGACGAAATCTAGAAGAATGGTCACCCTAGCAGTATATAGTGCAGTTGTATATAGTGCAGTTGTATACAGTGCAGTTGTATACAGTGCAGTTGTATACAGTGCAGTTGCATATAGTGCAGTTGTATACAGTGCAGTTGTATATAGTGCAGTTGTATATAGTGCAGTTGTATATAGTGCAGTTATATATAGTGCAGTTGTATATAGTGCAGTTGTATATAGTGCAGTTATATATAGTGCAGTTATATATAGTGCTCTTCCAGCACTCTGTTTTCTGTAGCTGCAGTTTCTGGCAGCTTTTATAGAACACAGCACGTAATGAGGTATCCCACAGCTGTATGTGTTTCTGTGTGTGTGTGTGTTCATGTGTGTATGTGTGTGTGCGTGTGTGTGTGTGTGCTTCTGTGCATGTGTGTGTGTGTACTCCCCTTCCATTAACAGCTTATGTGCACTCTGTTGAGGGGAAAGGTCTCTTTCTCATACTGAAGAAGGCAACGTCTGTTTGTTTCTCTTCAATAACAATAGTAAGGCCTTTTGTAGGCCACTGGGCATATGGTGATCCACTTGGAACAGCGCCCCCTGTAGGATAATGTGTGTGGCCCCTGACAGTATGGAATCTGTTCCCTGGGCTCTATGCCAGCTCCGAAGACACAGTCATTTAAAGGTGGTTAGCTTTGTTGCAATAAATAAATAAATAAATAAATACAAATAAAAACAAAAGAAATCAATGCTATGCTGCATTGCTGAATATAGGTTTAATAAAATACTACTAAGACTGTGAGATGTTGGAAAGTCGTCAGCCCTCACACACACAGAACACTTAGTCCAAAGCCACTTAAAGATTCCATTGATGTTTATGTAACATGTATATTTAAATGGCAAATTAATTTTTTAAAGGATACATTCTAGTGTTAGGCAAAGTCATTTGTCTATGCCATTTCATGTAATTTATTCTATCTCAAAAAGTCTTATAAATAAATAAATGTTTAAGTCCTTGATGTTTTTATGTTCACTCGACTTTGACTGCACTTTGAACTCTGTGGGTTGCTTCATTTGTGAAACACTTCGGGTCAACTTCTGTTGTCTATGAAATGTGGTATATGAATAAAATGACTCTCAAAGAATCATAAGAACCATGAAAAAAATAACCTCATTTGTACTAGTCAGTGGCAGTGCAGCACCTCACGGTCTGAGGGGCTTTTTCATCTATCTGTTTGTCAGCCTATCCATCCATCTGTTTTTCTCCTCCATTCCATCCATTTTGAATGTATAGTCTCCCGTGCTTTATACAATATGCACAGTCCTCTCACCTGGAACGCTGTCTGTGTATTTTTAGTACGCTTTCTGGTCATGGACCTAGACTACAGTATATGCCCATTCATTGGTAACACCATTAGTTCATCCATTTTGTGCACGCCCCATGTCCATAGTGGGCTTTATATTCAGAAGGTTATTAATCTGCTCGCTCACCTAATGACACTGTCCGCTCTCCTGCAATTATGCTGGTGTATTTCATGTTTGCTGTAATTTCAGCTGATATCTATCTATCTATCTATCTATCTATCTATCTATCTATCTATCTATCTATCTATCTATCTATCTATCTATCTATCTATCTATCTATCTATCTATCTATCTATCTATCTATCATTTCCCCTGTTTGTTGCCAATGCCACGGCCGTCTCTAAGAGGAGAGGTATTTTTTCTCCCCCACCTGCTTGTCTTCTGTGCACATTGATCAGAGGTATTTTTAAAAGGATTAGTCAATACAAAACACACACACACACACACATTCACATAGAGAGAGAAAGATTAGTCAATACAAAACACACACACACACACATTCACATAGAGAGAGGGACAGAGACACGTGCACACACAAAGTCACCTGCAAGTACACACAGACAGACACACACACACACACACACACACACACACACACACACACACACACACACACACACACACACACACACACACACGTAAAATTAATTTATTATCAGAAAGGTCATAGAGAACACTTTTCTTAATTTAGCCGCTTTTCACGGCCGTAATGCCCTGGGCTCTCACACCATCAGGTGAAAGATTCGTCCTCAGTCAACCCCTCCTCACACTATTCACCACTGAGCCCAGTGAATGATCTCTGGAGCTCTGCGAAAAAACTAAGAGACCACTGCGAATTTCCCTAAAACCAGCATCTCTATATGTATGACAGCCATTCCTTTCCAGAGTCAGTCAAATTTGAAATTTGGGAAAAATGTTGTGAGCAGTTGTACAGAATATCACTTTACTCACACATATATCTATAAATAGTTAAATCAGAGAAACTGACAATTTTACACTGGTCTCTTTTTTCCAGAGCTGTATACGTAAGTGTGATATTCATGATGTCTTTCAAAAATCATGCCACAGTCCCCGTACTCTACTTATCAAAGTTTGTGCTCTGAATGCCTGGTTACAGCCTCTAATTCTGTCTGTCTGTCTGTCGGTCTCTCTGTCTGTCTTTCCTGTCTGTCCCCAGTGTCACGGGGCAGGTGTCTGTTCTCCTGATACGATATTCATGACGTCTTTCGCCAATCATGCCACAGGCCCCATAGTGTACTTATCAAAGTTCCTGCTCTCGATGCTTGCTCACGGCCTCTAATTCTATGTTCGGTCTATCTTTTGCAATCAATACGTCCACCTAATACCAGAGTGTTCCAATCATGTTCGCCGTGTGAAGAGCTGCATTTCCATTCTGTTCGTGTGAAAATTAATGTTTACTCCGTCCGGCCCTGCTACAGATTGGACAGCCTCGTCTGGCTGATGAGAGCGTTTGACTTTTGAGAGGTGATTGAGTATGCTAAGAGCGGCTGATTGCGTGCCCCTCCTCCGCCCCTCCTCCTTCCTGTCCCATGGCTGATTTTGCTGTACCCCCAAGAGACCAAGGGCAGCAAGTGTGTCGCTGTTTCTGTGTGTGCATGTGTGTGTGTATGTGTTCATGCGTGTGCATGCATGTGTGTGTGTGTCTGTGTGTGTGTGTGAGTGTGTGCATGTGTGTGTGCATATATATATGTGTGTGTGTATGTGTTCATGCATGTGCATGCATGTATGTGTGTGTGCGCGTGTCTGTATGTGTGCGTGCGTGCGTGCGTGCGTGCGTGCGTGCGTGCGTGCGTGCGTGCGTGCGTGCGTGCGTGCGTGCGTGCGTGCGTGTGTGTGTGTGTGTGTGCTCATCACTCACACTGGTCCCATTACCCCCTCACTGCCGCAGCACCTCCTCTTGTATGGAAGTGTCTCACATCTTTCTTGTCTGGGCCTATGGTCTGGCCTGTAAACTACTGACAGTGCAGAATACTGTTGAAAGGTGCTGTGTGAAGAAAAACGATATAGGCAAAGCCAATATGATTCACTGATGATCAATTGTGTAAAAGCAATGGTTACGAATGGTTAAGAATGCAATGGTTAAGAATGAACAAAGTGTTAAGTAAAAGTTAATAAATGCAACATAAATGCTTATTAGGAAGTAATTATTATAAAGTGCTACCCAAAGCCTATAATGCATGTAACAGCCATTTATCCTGAGGGAGGGTAAACAACACAAACAGATCCTTTAAGATTAAAGATTCAATGTCTGACAGGAAATATAAAAGAAACTAATTAGCTACGATTGATCAACTGTCCTTTTGTGAAAAATATTGCTTGACACAAAAGCCAGTCGGCAGTTTACTGTGGAGACCTTGAATGTTTGGTGGCGGTAGTGGTGTGGAGAAATGGCGGTAGTGGTATGTCAGGAATCCTTTTTCATCACTGAAAGCCTGTTGTTTAATTTGGTGTTAGGTTTATGTGTATATATCTTCTATTATCTGCGTATCTATACATATCTTGTATATTAGTACTTTTCTAGGTTTTAATTATGGTGCTGCTTTTTTTGCTGTTTTGTTTTTGTTTGTTTGTTTATTTAAACAAAAGTCTTCGTCTCAGTCTGTGACTTTTAGAAATATTTAACACGCCCCATGTGTCAAGATATAATACCAACTCCTGACAACACCATGTTCAATTATTTAGAAAAGACTTGTTTTTCTCAACTTGCAGAAAGAAAATGAATTTGGGACATAGGAGGTTTCCACCCGACAGCAACGATTATGCAAATGCCCGTATATTATGTGCATTATAATGGTGTTGTAATTGATTAGTTGTAAGTGATGACATGTGGATGGATTTAAGATGGCATTTCTGAAGCATTAGCTAATGGCTCAGAACGCTAGATGTATTCAGAGGTTCAGAATAGGAGCTACACGATGTGTGGATGTTTTAAGATTTCCATTAGATTCAATCACTGAAAACCTCCCTTAGAATCCACAACTATGTTTTCATCACGCAACGCTTACCTTCCCTACACTGCTGTTTTCCAGACTACAGCGAGGATAAACCAGATGCTGCTGCCTGGTGGTGAATCTGACACACACCCTGTAACATAAGCTGTGTGTGTGTGTGTGTGTGTGTATGTGTGTGTGTGTGTGTGTGTGTGTCTGTGTGTGTGTCTACGTGTCAATGGCCCTGCCTGGTAGTTATTGTAACACACACTGTACACAAGCTGTGTGTGTTTGTTTGTGTCTGTGTATGTCTGTATGTGTCTGTGTGTGTCTGTGTGTGTCTGTGTATGTGTGTGTATGTGTGTCTGTGTGTGTGTGTGTGTGTGTGTGTGTGTGTGTGTGTGTGTGTGTGTGTGTTTCTACATGGTGGTTAATGTGACACACACCTTGTAACAGCAGCTGACTGGTTTTGCTGATTGGCAGGAGCAGCTTGGCAGACAGCAGGATGTGGCGCACTGGGCGTCAGGTGTGTGTGTGTGTGTGCGTGTGTGTGTGTGGTGCGGTGAGACATCAGGTGTGTGTCGCACGGTGCGGCGGGCCTCAGGTGTGTATTGAGCTTGACGCACGATGCTGCAGCCGACGGCGGGGCCATGCAATCCCAGAGGTCTGGCACACAGCAGGCGCTCTCTCACGGCGAGACGGGCATGCGTCGGGCATGTGACGGGCGTGTGACGGCATGCAGAGACTCAGGAAGCAGACCACATGCCTGTCACGCGTGCTCCATGCTAATAAACTCAAGCAGACTGACACACACAGAGGTGCATGACAGCCACAGGGATGGTATGAGACACTGAAGAGAGCCTCAGATGGATATATAAGAAATATAATAATAATAATAATAATAATAATAATAATAATAATAATAATAATATGATAATCATCATCATCATCATCATCATCATCATAATCTTTACTTGTATAGGACAATTCATACATACAAGATGCAACTGAAAGTGCTTTACAGTTTGGCAAGGTCACCACAAGACAACATTTCTTGCAGTGCAGTGGTAATAATAATAATAATAATAATAATAATAATAATAATAATAATAATAATAATAATATTTTATAAGATTGTTGGGTATCTGCATTCTTGGACTTGTCTTAGCAGAGAGAAACAATATGAGACTTGAGAATATGAGAAATTATTTGAAATATAATTTTTATATTTTACAGACATACAAACAAGCTCTCCTGCTTTCCTAGCCCCTGAACATATGCTTTAAAAATCAATTAACAACCCCAGAGGCAACCCTACTGTAAATGTTTTGCTTTTAATTAGTTCATAATTTACTAAGGATTACTAATGCTAACATTAACATTATATTGTAAACATCCGTTAGTACAAAGTGCTACTCATTTTTTTTTTTGTTTGGTTACTCATACATGAGACGTCATATCCTTTATCATATGTTTAAAAAATCAATCAACAACCCTGGACGGTAACCCTACACGCACATTCTACCCATGCATGTAAACAAATCCCTTTGGGACACACTAACTGTGCCACATGTGCCACCGCCGGTGGTCCCTGTTGGATGACATTAGCGCTGTCCATGGTCCTGGCTCAGCACACACACACACACACACACACACACACACACACACACGCTCACACACACACACACTCTGGGAGAAGTGCATCGTTTTTCGCTGTCACCATTCGCATTCTGGAGCCAGCGCTCTCCTGAAGTGAAGGTCAGCTCTCTGGAACAAATTCAATTAGCGTATGCTTTTGTCCTATTAAGCAAATAACTTCCATCCCAATGCTGCTCCTGGCACCAGTGATGCCCTCTCCTGTCCCCCTAACTGCCACCACCCCCCACCGCCCCCCACCCACCACACGCACTGAGGTTCACAGAGCATGGTACTGTCCCTCCCCACACACACACACTGAGGTACTCTGAGTATGGTACCGCACCACCCCCACACACACACACACACACACACACACACACACTGTGCTGGGTTTCCCAGCTCTCTTATGTTACGCCGTGTCCTGTCATAAAGACACAGGAGAAACCCGGCCGGAATATTGAATTGGCATCAGTACCAATATTCAGCCTTTTTATTCAATCTCCGTGTTCTACTAGCAGATCGAATTACGTTTTCCTCTGCCACCGCTGGGCTTTGTCATGCACTGTTCCGGAACATTCCTCGCCCAGCGCGCTGATAGTATTAGAGGCCTGTAATGCGGAAGGATTGCAAGTGAAACAGGCCTTCTTAGTCTGTGTGCTGCACTTGGCCTCTGCTGCACCCATCCCATAATTTCCCCTGTTTTAGTATTTGCCAGAGCTTAGATTGGAGGCAAATAAATTCAGGAAATGTGTTACGCCCCACCCTTGGGTGGCCCTGCTGGGGCTAACAACAAAGCCAGCACTGACCCAAGTAATAACCAAATTACTGTAACCTTGTAAAATGTACCCAACCAATAGGATTTATTACTGTAGCATTAACACAAGAGACAGGGCACTACATTACGACAACAGAACGACAACAAGTTCAAATCAAAGTGACACAAAATTCCAGGTTAAGCACTGTTTTAATAGCCTGGTAAACCCGGCCCTCGTACTTCATTCATTTTATTTTGTACAAAGGGTCTGGACCGGAATATCTTGAGGGTCATGTAGTCGGCCCCAGCAAGGTGTGTTCGTTAGCCGTGACGTTGACCTTGTGTGTTACATTTGAATTGTAGTGCGTAGGTAGGCTAATTGCATATGTGACGACCAGGCGTTAGCGATTGGGTAAAGGCAGAAGCACTTGTTTTAAACTTCAGCAGAGTTCACACCTCCAGTAAGAAATGTCTGGTCCAGACCCTCTGTACAAAATGAAATGAAGTACGAGGGGCTGGTTTACCAGGCTACTGTTTTAAGTGTAGCAGCAGGGAAGGGGCTGATAATAGGCGATATGTCGATGATGGAATCTTTTTATCTTTATCTCTACACTTGTGCTGTACCAATTCATACCCTCCCTTCTAGAGCTGATGTTTGCCCAAGCCCGACGGGGCCCGACGAGACCCAACGGGTTCGGTCAGGTTCAGGCTTAGTTTCTATTGTTTTACACAGACTCGGGCCGGGTTTGGGCATGCAGGCCAAGTGCGTGGTAGCTCAAAGGTCGGGTGATTGGTTTCGATGAGCTCGAGACAGATGCGAAAATGGATGTTGCGGAGGTGAAAAGGAGGATAGCCTCTGGCAATTATGTTATTTATTCCAACTTACATGTTTGGTTCAACTTTTCACGTTTGTCATAATAAATGATGTTAAAATGTATAAATGTCTCATTCTTGACAAAAAGCAAAAGATCTGTATGCATGTGCATATTTTAATAATGTCGGGCTATAAACCGTTTCGGGCTTTAGAAAAACTGTCAAGCTTCGGGTCGGTCTCGGTCTCGGTCTCGGGCTGAATTCTGTCGGGTTTGGGCCTTGTCGGGCCTAACTTTTAAGGCCAGATTACAGCTCTACTCCCTTCATAGGGCACTTTATACTGTCTGTCCTGTATACTACAGTACATACGGCCTCTGCTGCAGCTATAGATGAACAGTGGTCATCTAAACACCACCATGGATTTAAAAGCATGTCGTTTGTCATACTTACACCCACCGGATGCTTTTAATGAAACGAATATATTCTCAACACTATTTCAGACTGCCACAGAGGAATCCTGCAGGGGTGTGATAAACATACTGTTGGAAAAATGGATAATTTATAGTTACATACACCATAAAATACTTATCATAACAGTGAGAATTGATTCCACTGAGATAATTGCAAGTGGAGTGTAAATGAAACGGTTATCTTCACTACAGAGAGGAAACAATTTGCTCGTTGCCAGATCATCAGATGGCAGACTGGAGTTTACTGTGCACTGCATTCTAGAGTAATTTGCCTCACCACTTTCATTTCCTGGTAACAAAAAAACTCATTTTTCATCATGGCTGTTTTTCAAAACATTTAATATTTATTTTCCCTCTCTTGCAGTCGCCGCCTTTAATTCCTTCCACAGTGAGCCAAGCCATAGAAAAGCAGCCGATTTAAAAATCGAATAAGGAACCCTCCTTCGCCATTGTAGTAACCCCCCAACCCCCACTTTTCCACGCGCACACACACAGACACACACACACAGCCACACACGCACACACACACACTCTCTCTCTCTCTCTTTCTTACATACACACACACGCACACAGCCACACACATACTTTCCCACACACAGCCACACATACGCACACGCACACACACACACTCTCTCTCTCTCTCTCTTACATACACACACACACACACACACACACAGCTACACACATACTTTCTCACACACATACACACACACACACACACACGCATTCACCCCCACACACACTTTCACATACACACACACACACACACACACACACAGACTTACACTCACACACACACTTTCCCTTCCTGGACGGTTGGGTCCTTTTCATTTCTCACTCAGCTGGCGAGCGTGGAGAAGTGAATTAATCCTGCCGCGGCACCAGAACAGAGCAGCGTTTGGCTTATCAGAATCTAATCACCCCACCATCACTATTAGGCAACCCCTCACAAGGGCTTGCAAAACCCCCTGAAACACAGAGCCAGATAAAGACATCATCAGCTGTTTGCCCGTCTGTGTGAGCGCAGGAGAGTTTGCGGTGACCTTTTCGATGGGGATCATGTGTGCATCTTTATTCAGAAGGCGCGACCCAGGCCAGATGGGTGTGTGTGTGTGTGTGTGTGTCTGTGTGTGTGGGGGGTGAGTGTGCATGCGTGTGCGCATGCATGTATGTGTGTGTGGATGTGCGTGTCTATGTGATTGTGTGTGCGTGTGTGTGTGTGTGTGTTTGGTGGGGTGTGTGTGTGCATCTTTATTCAGATGCCATGACCCTGGGCCAGATGTCCGGCCCCCGCGCTTAAAGGGCAACTGGCTCGTTTAGACCGCACAGGGAGGGGCACAAGTGGATGTACTCCAGGTGCTGCAGTGTGTGAGTGTGTGCGTGTGTGTGTGTGTGTGTGTGTGTGTGTGTGTGTGTGTGTGTGTGTGTGTGTGTGTGTGTGTGTGTTAGTGTGTGTGTGGGGTGTGGGGTGTGTGTGTGTGTGTGTGTGTTTGTGTGTGTGTGCATGCATGCATGTGTGTGTGTGTGGTTGCGTGTGTCTGTGTGTGTGTGCGTGCATGCCTGTTATGTATGTGTGTGTAGATGCGTGTGTGTGTAAGCACACGTGTGTGTGAGTGTGTGTGTGAAGGTGGTGGGAGGTGGGGTAGGTGTATGTGTGTGTGCATGCATGTGTGTGTGTGTGTGTGTGGTTGCGTGTGTCTGTGCATGTGTGTTTGTGTGCGTGCATGCATGTTATTTGTGTGTGTGTGTGGATGCGTGTGTGTGTGAGCACGCTTGTGTGTGTGAGTGTGTGTGTGTGTGTGTGTGTGTCTGTAAGTTTGTGTTTTTCCCTTCAATCCTGAAACTGCTGATGCACCTGACTACCTGAAGACATGCTCTGGCGGTCCCCACGCTGACCTCAGCTGTAGCCATAAGGTGAGGCGCACAGCTCCTTTTCCTCACCCCAGATCAATGGCAGGGTCAAAAGCAATCAGCGCTCACTCGCCATCACAAAGCTCGCTGGCATAAGAGACATGTAAGGCATTTAACCCCTACTGCTCCAGGGACTGTAACTGAAACCCTGTGAATATCTGTAAGTTGCTCTGGATAAGAGTGGCAGCTGAGTGTAACGTAATGTATGTTTGTAAGTAAGTTTGTAGCTATGTTCAACATTAGCGTAAGCAAGTTGTTGACCTCCCTGGAATATATTTTTTGCTGGTTGGGATGTGTGCAACTGACATGTACCCTCTTTCTCTCTCTCTCTTCCTCTCTCTCTCTCTCTCTCTCTCTCTCTCTCTCCTCTCTCTCTCTCTCTCTCTCTCTCTCTCTTTCACTTTCTTCTCTTTCAGTGTCAACATGCATGTTGTAGAGCATTTCAGCAGGGGTCTTTCTTGGTATAGGCAACATCAGCAGCTACCAAAGCATGTGGCATGGTGTGTGTGTGTGTGTGTTTTCTGTTTATGTGTGTGTATATATGTGTGGTGTGTGTGTGTGTGTGTGTGTGTGTGTGTGTGGGGAGGGGGGGGGGGGGGGGGGTGTTGTTCAAGGGGGCATTGCATGGGATGTGCTCTGTTTTCTGTTTAATGCAATCGCCTATGCAGTTTGAACAGGCTAGCAGCGGAGCAGTCACTAAATCATGGACTTGCCCTGAGCAAACGAGCTGAGGGGGTCTCCCATGCATTTTAATCCTCTGCCACTACCAGCAGCAGCACCAACACTGGTACTGACGGTTTCAGCACTGACTTTTAACCGCACTGCATTTGGAGTAAAAAAAATAAAATAATAATAATAATATGGCCATGTGATTTTGACAGTTAATTTTCCACAGCTGGATGTGTGAACAGATACATACTCACACACACACACACATACATACACACACATAAACACACACACACATGCACACACACACACACACACATACACAGAAATGCACACACACACAAACATGCACGAGGGCGAGTTTGGTGTGTGTAGATTTGCTGTAAACAGACAGCATCATAATCTTGTAATCTCGCCATGAGCAAGTCATCCATCAGGCTTATCTAAACAATACAGCTCAGAGGAATAGGATCTGTCATTGGTACCTACGCGCTCATCAGTATTGTATCTGCATGTGTGTGTGTATGTGTGTGTGTGAGTGTGTGTGTGTTCTGCCTGTCTTGGGTTTTCTGGGTGGTGTAGTCCAGAACAGTTGAGATGTGCAGTCAGCTTTTTGTGTGTATGCGTGTGTGTGTGTGTGTGTGTGTGTGTGTGTGTGTGTGTACCTGTGTATGTCTGCCTATGTGTGTATGTGTGGGTGCATGCCTGTGTGTGTGTCTGTGTGCATGCATGGCCATGTGTGTGTGTATGTGTGTGTGTGCGCGTACCTGTGTATGTGTGCCTGTGTGTGTGTGCGTGCATGTGCCTGTGTGTGTGTGTGTGTGTGTGTGTGTGTGTGTGTGCCATGTGTGTGTAACAGCCTACAGTGCACTCCTGGGCATCCCTCAGTGCAGCGAACAATGTCCTCACTCATGTGTGTGTGTGTGTGTGTGTGTGCGTGTGCATGTGTGTGCATGCTTGCCTGTGTGTCTGTGTGTCTGTGTGCGTGCATGGACATGTGTGTGTGTGTAACAGCCTACTGCCTATTATACGTGAGCAGCCCTGAAAGTGCACCCGTGGGCATGTGTGTGTGTGTGTGTGTGTGTGTGTGTGTGTGCATGTGTGTGCATGTGTGCCTGTGTATCTGTGTGTGTATGTGTATGTGTATGTGTCTGTGTGCGTGCCTGTGTCTGTGTGTGTGTGTGTGTGTGTGTCTGTGTGTGTGTGTGTGTGTGTACAAAAGCCTACTGCCTGCCCATACATGAGCATCCATGAAAGTGCACTCCTGGGCATCCGTCGGTGCAGTGGGCCGCAGTGTATAACTCAACGGGTTGGGTTGGGTCAGGTTGGGTCGGGCTGGGTCGGGTTGGGTCGGGGGCCGAGCACACGGGCGAATGCCCTTGCACAGGTCAGCACTAAAGGCCTTCAGCCAGAACTGCTCACTGGACTGGAGCTACGCGCACCCAAAATAACCAAAATACACACACAGCAAAAACACACTTACATATACACACAAACACACACATTTATTAACAAACACGCACACACACATACACACGCGCGCACACACACACAAACATGCACACCCACACCCACACACACACACACAGACACACACACACACGCACACACATACACACACACACAGACACAGACATGCACACACACACACACACACACACACACAGTGGCAGTCAAAACATTCCCGTCTGCCTTTGATCCTCCCCAAATCCCCTGGATGACGGGCAGGAGTTGGGTACCATATGGCACTCTGTGCACTGTCTCCCCCTTCTCTTCTCTTCTCTTGTCTCCTGTCCTCTCTCATCCTCTCCTTTCCTCTCCTCTCCTCTCCTGTCCTCTCTTGTCTCCTGTCCTCTCTTGTCCTCTCCTCTCCCCTCCTGTCCTTTTCTGTCCTCTCTCATCCTCTCCTTTCCCCTCCCCTCCTCTCCTATCCTCTCACCTCCTCTCCTCTCCTCTCCCCTCCTCTAATCTCCTCTCCCCTTCCCCTTCTCTTCTCTTGTCTCCTGTCCTCTCTCATCCTCTCCTTTCCTCTCCTCTCCTCTCCTGTCCTCTCTTGTCCTCTCCTCTCCCCTCCTGTCCTTTCCTGTCCTGTCCTGTCCTGTCCTCTTCTCTTCTCTCCTCTCCTCTCCTCTCCTGTCCTCCCTCATCTTCTCCTGTCCCCTCTCCTCTCCTTTTCCGCCCTCTCGTCCTCTCCTCTCCTGTCCTCTTCTCCCCTGTGCTCTGGTCCTCTCTTTTCCTTTCTTTTCCTCTTGTCTCCTCTCCTCTCCTCTACATTTCTGTCTTCTCTTTTCCTCTCCTTTCCCCTCCTCTCCTCTCTCGCCCTCTCCTCTCCTCTCCCCTCCTATCCTCTCCTCTCATATCTCGTCCTCTCCTTTCCTCTCTTGTCCTCTCGTCCTCTCCCCTCCTCTCCTCTTCTCTCCTCTCATCTCATGTCCTCTTGTCCTCTCCTCTCCTATTCCCTCCTCTCCTTTCCTCTCCTCTTGTCTTCTCCTCTTCTCTCCTGTCCTCTCGTTTTCTTCTCTCCTCTGCTCTTCTCTCCTACCCTATCCCTCCTCTCCTGTTCTCTCATCTCCTTTCCCCTCCTCTCCTCACCTCTACCCTCCTGTCTTCTCTTCCCCTCTCCCCTCCCATCCTCTCCTCTCCTATCCCCTCTCATATCCTTTCCTGTCCTCTCCCCTCCCCTCCTCTCCTATCCTCTCACCTCCTCTCCTCTCCTCTCCTCTCCTCTCCTCTCCTCTCACCTCCTCTCCTCTCCTATCCTCTCACCTCCTCTCCTCTCCTCTCCTCTCCTGTCCTCTCCTCTCCTGTCCTCTCCCCTCCTCTTCTCTCCTCTACCCTCTTGTTTTCTCTTCTCCTCTCCTCTCCTCTCCTGTCCTGTCGTTTTCTTCTCTCCCCTCCTCTCCTCTCCTATCTGCTCCTCTCCTCTCACCTCCTCTCCTGTCCTCTCTTCTAGTCTCCTCTTCCTCTCTCACTCTCCTTTCTCTCTCTCTCTCTCCTTCTCTCTCTCTCTCTCTCTCTCCTTCTCTCTCTCTGTGTGTCATGAAAGTAAAAGTCTTTGTCCCGGTATGTGCATCAATGTGATTGGCATAAACTGCCCACCCGTTGTTTTCTTTTTTACTCATCTATTTCTCTATTTACTGTTTATGTCTGTTTTGGAACCCCCCACCCCCCCAACACCACCCCCCCAACCCCCGCGTGTGGCTAACACACTGCACAGTGTGTGTCGTAAGCAGATAGTGCCATTAGGCCTCCTGCTGTATGCATTACAGCGGATGGGATAGGGAGACGGTGACGCAGCACTAGCATTAGCACAGAGCACAGAGACACTGCTGGACTAGAGCTACTAACACTTTATTAGCACAGAGCACAGAGACACTGCTGGACTACAGCTACTAATGTTTTATTAGCACAGAGACACTGCTGGGCTAGAGATACTAAGGTTTTATTAGCACATAGCACAGAGACACTGCTGGGCTAGCGCTACTAAGGCTTTATTAGCACAGAGACACTGCTGGACTAGAGCTACTAAGGCTTTATTAGCACAGAGACACTGCTGGACTAGAGCTACTAAGGCTTTGTTAGCACAGAGCACAGAGACTAGACTAGACCAGACGTCCCGGTTTGACCGGGACAGTCCCGATTTTTAGTCGCGTGTCCCGAGTCCCGACAAAAGCCAGTCGGGACGCAAAAATGTCCCGGTTTTCACCCAACACCACATCAAGCTGCCCAAATTACAGTGATAGCATATACAAAACTGTTAAATTAAAGCCTAATGAAGTTTCCAGTAATTCAGAGTCAATGTGTGTGTGTGTGTGTGTGTGTGTGTGTGTGTGAGTGACAATGGTAGGTGCGCTCTGCGAAATCTTCGCAGTCAATGTTACAATGTATCTTGCAGTATACAGCGGCCGTGTTTTAACGGTTTTCTTCGATAGCAGACTAGACTACTACACGACAATGCCCAAGAGAATGTGCATGCGCATGACGTCACACATAGTGTCCCGGTTTTAGACTCTGGAAATCTGGTCACCCTAACAGAGACACTGCTGGGCTAGCGCTACTAAGGCTTTGTTAGCACAGAGCACAGAAACACTGTTCGACTACAGCTACTAACGCTTTATTAGCACAGAGACAGAGACACTGCTGGGCTAGAGATACTAAGGCTTTATTAGCACAAAGCACAGAGACACTGCTGGACTAGCTACTAAGGCTTTATTAGCACAGAGCACAGAGACACTGCTGGGCTAGAGATACTAAGGCTTTATTAGCAAATATGTATTATATGTTTTATTGACGCCATGTTTGCAACCTTCAAAGATGAACCGTAGGGCAGTGAGGCAGTGCGAAGGACAAAGTACCTTTGAACACAGCACTAAGATGGGAGTGTTTTACTGTATTTGCTAAGGCTCAAGAAAAGCAGTGTTGAACAGTGAGCACCCCCTTGATAAGGTGAGGGAATTGGTTTCCTTTATTTATCTCAAACTGTGTACATAGTACACAGAGATATCCAGTATCATAACATAACATAGGTCAAAGCGGGGTTATTGGGCAGATATATCTAAGCTGCTGGTATTAGCACTATTATATATGTGGTTCATATATTGCACCGTATACTATACCATCTGTGATATGTTGCAGGTTATTGATTGCATGACCTATGCCACTTTTGCTTTTTGTCCCTTATATCCCTTGGGAAGTGAAGGACAGTGGAGAGAGAGAGAGAGAGAGAAAGACAGCGAGAGAGAAAAGAGAAAGAGAGAGAGAGAGAGAAAGCGAGAGAGACAGAAAGCATGAGAGAGAAAGAGGAAGAGAAAGACAGAGAGAGAGAGAGAGAAAGACAGAGAGAGTGTGTGTGTGTATGAGGGGTCAATAACCTTCAGCTGTCTGATAAAATACGCCGCCGACCTCCAGCGTTCGGCCTCGTCGTCGTGCCTGCGTTCGCTTGCTCGCTCATTCTCTCGCCCTCTCGCCCGCCGGCCGTGTGATAAATCTCCTCCTGTCTCTTAAGTCATCCGCGGGAGCGGCCATGACACCCACACGCACACGCACACGCACCAGACAGGCCCCGAGTGGAGAGCGGACATTGGGGGATTTATTCACACACACACACCCACACACACACACACAAACAAACACACACACGCACACATACACACACATACACACACTTGCACACACACACACTCTGCTCACTGCGTAGACAGGCCTCGAGTGCGGGCGTCGGGGGATTTATGGGGGCCTCTATGGGAGATGCACTTTAGGGGAATTTGCATGTATTTCACCCCCATCCATTTGGATCGATTGCAATGTCAGCCGGGCTTCTTCTTAGATTTTGCAGCTTAGATTACATGCGGTGGCAGAGCGCATTAGCCAGAGAGTGTGTATGTGTGTGTAGGTGTGTGTGTGTGTGTGTGTGTGTGTGTGCTGTGGAATGGGTTGTCTTTTTACTATGATGGGTAAGACATGGGTCCCTCAAGCACTGTTTGTGGTATGGATAAAAGAAATATGTATGATGGTCTGTACTAATCTTATGACATACACACATACATGTCACTTAGTCATGTCAAGTCACACGCAGGCCTGCTCACACACACACACACACACACGTGGGTAGGCACATACACACACAGTCACTCACACAAGCTCAAGCTCAAACTCAAACGCACACATGCTTTGTGTTTTGAGAAAACACAAGATACTTGTGCACCTCGGAAGAGCATCTTTGGGAAAAAAGATTTAAGCCTTCCTCACTAAAACCTTATTCTAACATAATATTGTTTGAGTGAACACTTAGCCCTTTAGATTTATTTTGTTATTATTCCCTGGGTCCTCAGTCAATCATCCTATTATTGGGTTTGTTTGCTAAGTCACTGAGCCTTGCTGGTCTCTGGAATTGTCTTTGAACTTAAATTCACTTGTATATCTTCTTTCTATCTCCCCATGACAACCCCCTAGCCCATATACACTACTGCCAATATACATTTACTCAGAGTGGTCAATATCTCACTGTGTTGTATTACTATAAATACTGTAGCAGAGGGAGCTCAGCTGCGGCTGGTTGTATTGCCGAGGTGAGGAGGCTCTGGAAGGCTCCGGACCAATTTAAACCCTGCACACACACTTCAAAAACACACACACACATCTCTTACAGGTGTACGAGGATGGATTGTACTTCCACTTTCTTTCTTTCTTTCTTTCTTTCTTTTTTTCTTTCTTTCTTTCTTTCTTTCTTTCTTTCTTTCTTTCTTTCTTTCTTTCTTTCTTTCTTTCTTTCTTTCTTTCTTTCTTTCTTTCTGCCCCCCCCCACATTAACGGACACACAGGTACACACACTAAGCACATACATAGTCACACCCACACACACACACACACACACATGCCCTCTGCAAATCTCTTTTCAGGTCATATGTGCACACATGTTCTCCTTCCATACACACACACACACACACACACACACACACACACACACACACACACACACACACACACACACACACACACACTCACAAAACCTGCCCTTAAATCACCTGTTCAAGCATCTGTGAAGCTTTTATTGCCAGGCTGGAATAAACAGACCTTTCATTTAGTGCTCTCCTCTTCTCTCTCTCTCTCTCTCTCCCTCCCTCTCTCTCTCTCTCTCCCTCTCTCTTTCTATTTTTTTTTGCCCCTCTGAGGCATCCTCCCATCTGCTGGCGTAGATGCATCAGTCAAGACCTTCAGATGTTAGAAGAACAAACAGCGTAGGGTCAGTAGCATGCTGTCAGCACTGACGCCTCTCCATCAGCTCCCAGGGTCGCGCTTGCATGACCCTGTGACATCACGCTGAGAAGCACTTCTGCACGTCCACCAGTACAATGGCTTCCCGTCCTCCTGTCTGATATAACCAACGGCGGCCGGTGAGTTAGAAGGTTCTGGAGGGGCCATGCAACACTCCAACAGGAAAAAGAATTTAGTAAGACTGTATTTGGGTAGTCTTTCCACAGAGACTTTATTTTACCAATGGTTTGTTGGAATTCAGTTTCCTTTTGTTTACTGTTTGCTGATTATGACCTTAATCATACCCATTCTCTGTGTGTATGTGTGTAGTGTGTGTTTCTCTACACATCTGTTAGCTTATTATGTCCTCCTTTCGTAAGTGGCTTTGGATAGAAGAGTCTGCTAAGTGTAATGTAATGTAATTCTCTAACCTTAACCTTAACAACACACAGAGTTTTAACAGATGGTTTACTACTATAATAGTCTCAGCATCACCACTGAGATACCCTTGAGCAAGGTACTGTCTCCACACGCTGCTCCCTGACAGCAGTCCATGGCTGCCTCCACTCACACAAGTGTGTGTGTGTGTGTGTGTGTGATGGGTTAAAATGGAGAGATCAGTTTCGTTGTATGCACTTTTAAACAGCCAGAGGCGGACAAACTGGATTGAGAAAGTAAAAGTCCTGCCATGTATTCCTTCTGCCTGTGCTCTTAACACAGGTGATTACACTAATTACCTGATCTACCTAGGATCAGCTGGTTCAGCGAATTGGCTGGAACACATAGGTGGCAGGGCTATTACTTTCTGAACCTGGGGTGTCTGTCTCTGTAAACAGCCATCTGTTTTAACCCTTTAAGAGGCACCCCCTATTATAACTTTGTTGTTACCAGAATGGCAATGACCAAGCTGTAATGTGTTACTAAAGACTTTCTGTAATGTCGTAGTAATGTTGTAATAATGTTGTAGTTACGTTTTTTTTTCATTCACAGTGAGTCGTTGCGCCGGCGCTAAAGGGCCACGCGCACAGGCAGAACCCTTTCCTGACAGGACTTCTCCCACCACAATTTTCATTACATTACATTACACTTAGCTGACGCTCTTATCCAGAGCGACTTACAGATATTTACAGGGTTTCAGTTACAGTCCCTGGAGCAGTGTGGGGTTAGATGCCTTGCTCAAGGGCATCTCAACCATGGGTAGGGTGGGATTTGAACCGGCAACCTTCCGATTGCAAGACCAACTCCCTAACCACTAGGCCACAGCTGCCCATTTTTCCACCTCTGCTTTTAAGTATCTTCCTGTCTTTTCCTTTTTTTGAAAAAAAGGTACACTGTGTGCTGTGTGACCACAATGACAAATGTGCTCTTTCACAGCAGCGCAAACAGGTGTGTTTTCAGGCTGACAGGTGAGACGGTTTGTCAGTCTTATCTGGTGAAGGTATGTGCCATTGTGCCTGGGTCTTTGGATGTGCAGGCACACCCTGGCGCCTGCTCCATTATGTAAATACATTTTAAATGGTTGATTAGATGTCATGAGTCCTGTCATTGTCTAATGTACTGAGCCGCATGTTAGGGTTATAAAATGCCAAGTGTGATCTCTGTCGTGGATATGATGTGGCTTGTAACATTGATCAGAGTGTGAGCCCGCGACATTTGTCAGCTTCCCCTCTGAGACACACACACACACACACACACACACACACACACACACACACACACACACGTACACACGTACACACACGGCCACAGATCTATCAATCTGTCCAACTGTCTGCCTCTCAAAAACTCAACTCACTCTTTCTCTCTCTCTCTACACACACACGCGCACACACATGCGCACACACACACACACACACACACACACACACACACACACACACACACACACACACACACACACACACACACACACACACACACACACACACACAGAGAACCTCATGCATTCTATGCCCCTCATTGTCATTCAGATGGCTGTCAGAATACCTGCTGCTTTAGAGGCAAATGGATTCAGGTGGATGTGGGCAGAAGAGAGGAAGGGAGAGGACAGAAAAAAGGGGAGAGGAGAGGAGAGGAGAGGAGAGGAGAGGAGAGGAGAGGAGAGGAGAGGAGAGGAGAGGAGAGGAGAGGAGAAGAGGAGATGAGAGGAAGGGAGAGGAGAGGAGAGGAAAGGAGAAGAGAGGAGAGGAGAGGAGAGGAGAGGGGAGGAAGGGAGAGGAGAGGAGAGGAGAAGAGGAGATGAGAGGAAGGGAGAGGAGAGGAGAGGAGAGGAAAGGAGAAGAGAAGAGAAGAGAGGAGAAGA
>CM050210.1:6522627-6542627 GCA_027475355.1 Coilia nasus | reverse complement strand
CACAGTGTAGTTAAAAGTGTAGCAGCTAACAGTGGCTTACTGCTCCCCAATTATGGAGGAGATGAAGAATATTTCCTTATCTGTCCATACAATTTCCTGGTAGCCCTTGTTAAACATAAATTAATCAAAAAAGTTGATTGGTTGTTATAAATGGTACTCCGATGGTTAATTGGCTGATGGGACGACCAGATTGGCTATTTTTTCTTCTCCTCTCCTTCTGGAGTGACACCTGTCAGCAACCCAGGGGAGCTGAACCCTTCCCAGAATGCCCAGCATGCTCGCCTCCCCTCCACTTAACCCTCTCCGTCTCGCCCCTCACAGCAGCCCAACCGGCCCAACAGCACATCCGGCCCAGTGTTGGTGATATTCCGGCCCAGTGTTGGCTCTGTTCTGGCCCAGTGTTGGTGATATTCCGCCCCCGTGTAGGTGATATTCCGCCCCAGTGTTGGTGATATTCCGGCCCAGTGTTGGTGATATTCTAGCCCAGTGTGGGCGTTGTTCCAGCCCAATGTTGGCGCCATTCCGGCCTAGTGTTGGCACTATTCTGGCCCAGTGCTGGTGCTGTTCCGGCCCAGTACTGGTGCTATCTCGGCCCAGTGCTGGCGCAGATCCGGGGCTTGGCCCGATCCAGACTTCTGTCTCCGCTATCTGGGCCAGCGCCACGGGCTGTATGGGCCAGTAGGGTGCCGCGGGCAAGCTGTTCTTCAAAGGGAAATCTGGCCCGACTGTACATGTCCAGACCCAGCACGGCAGAACCGCTCCCCATTTTTCATTCCCGTTTGGAAGAGCATGCAGGCAGTTATGCTTAATACTGAAAAGTCTCTTCTTTTTTAAATACAGCCTACTGGGGTGAAATTACCTCATCATTGCAGTAATAAATGATTGCTCATGGTCAAAGGTTGTTGCAGGATTACGTTGAACACTAAAAGTTATCTTGTTACAGTAAAATCTGATGTAAATTATTTGATGTACAATATGCTAAATGTGAAACTAATTGGGACTGTAAAATGCAGTGTTTGGGTAGGACATGTAGTTTTGTATCAGGAGAATTTATGCAGATTCTTAAAAATATAAAAGCCCAAACTCTACCTCTGCGCTCGGATTAAAGCGGGCGTGATTTGTGTGTTCATCCGTAATAGGTCAAGGCCCGAGCGTGCCGTGAGACGGTTTTACATATCAAAGAGGCGACGAGGACGAGGACGAGGACGAGAACGAGGTGGGTGCTCCTCCAAGATCTACGCTTTTCAAACTCTTTTGCCCCTGCACCACACCGCACCACATCTTCCTTTCTCCATGACATTTGTTGTCGGGGGCGACCAAAGCACAGATGCAAAGGCTTCACTCCTTTATTCAGAACCAGAACTTCCGTCTGAGACTGGATTCATGGGCCCATATATTTGTTTGAGCACTCAGGATGCTGAGTGCCGAGGGGTAATTTGCATTCAAATCGCAGAAGAGAGCATCACAGTATTACTTTTTCGTGGAATTAATTAGACGTTCCACTTAATGATTTGCAGCATTCTTTTGTTTCGTGTGATGCACTCTCACCTTGTGAAATGACAAATTAGGGCACCACTTACATTTGCAAAGTGCAATTAAATTGTTATGAATTAACTGATAGGGGCCTAATTCATTTGATACAGTTCCCATTGTACAACAGCAGAATCATTAGTTATCTGCTGTTTATTTTGAGCTCAAGAAAGATCTGAGAAATCTATGCTAGTTGATTCATTCTCTCTTCAAAAATATTAGATGAGATTAGAACTGTTTTGATGCAGTGAAGGATTGTGCACATGACAAAAGCCCTCTCTTGAATAAAACTGCGCGATTCATTTACACGTCGGAAGGCAAATTAATCACCCTGTCGCTTCTCGACTAGACAGCTACTCAGTCATAACAATTATGCTACGACAAGAAAATACCCAGACGCCGCTCCCCGAGCCAAGCCTGCATGTGGCTGATTCAGAATGCTGAACATTTGGCTTAGTGAGTCCCCACTTAAAAGTTAAAAGTGCCTTGAAACTCACGAGCTAATTGGGTTGTTAAAATTCTCTGCAAATAAATAAAGAAATAAATAGATGAAATAATCAAATAAATAAAACGTGTAGGAATCAGCAGCTCTTGGGCGGATAAGTTTGGCTCCTCTCTCTCTCTCAGCAGGCAGGCTTGGTTCCCTGCTGTTATCTGTGTAGGGGCCTTCCATGTCTCACACTTGTCTCCAATGTGATCCAAAGTCCCTATCCGCCCAATCCCAATTGTGCAGTGCAGATTTTAAGAGGAAGGCTCAGCAATTCTCCCACTCCACTCAGGGATCTTCAATGCAGCTTTTTTTATTTAGCAGATAAATGTAAAAGACAAAAAAAAAACAGATACACAATGGGGAATGTGAGCTTGTAAAATCAAATTAATTCTAAACATTGCAGATTTACAGTCATCAAAAATGAAAGTACAGACACATTTTCACACACACAATGCTCCAAGAGGAAATTTTATGGGACACTGCAGATTTGAAGAAGGTGGCTCGGCAAATCTCCCACTCAACTCAGGGATCTTCAATATTTCAGAGAATTATAGCCAGGGAGGACTATTCTGCAGATTCTGCAGATTAACGTATACATCGTTTTTCTAAAACAATGCTCCAAGGCATAACACTATGCAGTCTGGCTTTACTGATTCCTTTTTGTTTTTACATTTCAGGTGTAAACCCCCCTATTGACCATTTTTATTTAGCAGATAGGCGTAAAAGACAAAATGCCACTCATAAAACTATACACAGTGGGGAAAGTGAGCTGTTAAAATCAAGTTTATTCTAAACATAGCAAAATAAAAAATGAAAATACAGACACTTGTAAAGACTTGACACATTGTTTTCTAATACATTGCTCCAAGAGGTAACATTATGAGATTTGGCTTTATTTACACGCGCGCACACGCACACACACACACACACACACACACACACACACACACACACACACACACACACACACACACACACACACACACACACACACACACACACACACACACACATACTCATACACAACATTTATTTTCATGAAGACTGTCCATTTAATTGTGTTACGTTGGTGGTCTGGGGTTGATCACACTGACTAACTCGATTGAGCCCTGTTGTTTAAAAACGCCCTTCCCTCCTCATCAATGGCTTTTGGCAGAGCCTACTCAGACACATAAGCACATTAACTAAGCACCAGGGCCTCACTGCATCCTTTGCTTGGGACTGATAATGAAATACGGCCCATATATGGTCTCCTCACTGATAACATCAGGGGGCCAAATTGACTCTAATTTTGCTCTGACACCAGGGACAAGCAGACTGTGGGGGAAAACGGGACTTTTGTTGAAGTTTTAAGAAAGAAAAAAAGAAAGAAAGAAAAATCCAGCTTTCTTTAAAAATTGTGGAAACTTGTTGAATCAAAATAGTTAAGTGAATGTGACTATAGTTTGTCAAGTTATGTCTACTTACATCTTTACATAACTTGAAACAGAATTTGTTAACTCAATTTATTAAAATTGAGGCAACGAGTTTCCATCGATCTTTTAAGTAAGCACCATGGCTAGTGGTTTCTCCCTGTACGCACCCTTGGGTAAGCCCTAGGCAAAAACAGACTTGAACCACAGGGTTGTCGGTAAGCAGCCATACGATTAACCATCGGACTTAAATACCATAAAATATTTATCTTCGCACTGGTCACAAATGTTAGCCTGGTAAACCAGCCCCTCGTACTTCTTTTCATTTTTGTACAGAGGGTCTGGACCAGAGACTGTCAGAAACGATTTCTTCCTGGAGGTGTGGACTCTGCTGAAGTTTAAAACAAGCCTCTACCTTTACCATCTGTAACGCCTGGTCGTCATGTATGTATCTAGCCTACCTATGCACTACAATTCAAATGTAGCACACAAGGTCAACGTCATGGCTAACGAAGACACCCTCTGTTCGCTGATTGGATCGGTCTTGCTGTGGCTGACTAAATGACCCTCGAGATTCCGGTCCAGACCCTCTGTACAAAATGAAATGAAGTACGAGGGGCGGGTTTACCAGGTTAACATTTGTGACCAGTGCGAAGATAAATATTTTATGGTATTTAAGCCCGATGGTTAATCGTATGGCTGCTTACCGACAACCCCGTGGTTCAAGTCTGCTTTTGTCCAGGGCTTGCCTAAGGGTGCATACAGGGATAAATCGCTAGCCATGGTGCTTACTTGAAAAATCAATGTAGTGCTGAAAGCAAGCTGGGAAACAAAGAAAGAAACAAACAAAAAAAATGAATTTGTCAGTGTGTGCCTTGGCTCTGGTCTGCCAAGATACAAGATATAAGATATAAGAGTTTATTGCCACAGAACAAAGTTAGTTGTAATAAATAATTAATATGCCCGTCATGTCAGGCTTCCGGGCATCAGCCCATTCACTGGCATTTGGAGAGTCAGCTTAAAGGCTTAGAAACGTTGTGTGGATTTGCTGGTCAAGGAGATTTGCTCATCTGACAACAAAGTTAAGGGCCCAGGGATAAGTTAAAAACTTCAGTTGGTGCAATAACATTCTTTGTATTCCTCTGTGTGGAACAAGTTCTAACCTCCCATTTTTATGGGGTTGAATGATTCATTCAGAGTAAACAAATGTAAATAAGTGCTGTAAATAACTTTTTTTTTTTGCATTGGCAAGTACTGATGACCAGGTGATGGTTGTCAGGTGGGAGGAGAAATGTTGTTGATTGACCTGATTCCCCATTCATATCCTCATGCGCAATGCAAACACGTGAGTGTACACAGACTTGGGCCTGTGTTTGTCATGTCTGCGGCTGTGTTCTCGCACTGAATTCTCAGTGTTCATTAGCTATGTATGAGCAGCTGGTCGATGGAAGAACAGGCATCGAGGCAAAAGAGAAAGAGATGGAGAGAAAGAGAGAGAAAGAGAGAAAGATATGGAGAGTGAGAGAAAAAGAGAGAGAGAGAGAGAGAAAAAGAGAGAGACAGAAAGAGAGAGAAAGACAGAGAGAGAGAAAAAGAGAGAGAGAGCAAGAGTGAGAGCGAGAGCGAGAGAAAGAGAACGCTCCCCGTTTGTTGATGATTATACATTAGACAGCTACACAAAGTGCAGCTGGTAATTACTCCCGGCTAGTTGGGGTCAGTGCAGGAGGGGAGTCTGCACTGGATCAGCACTGGGTCACAAGCTCGCCTGTGTTTACTACCCATTAGCGCGTTTTGCATGTGATGTGATTAGATGGCGCATGGGAGGACACGTGGGCTGATTTTTGAAATGTCTCCTTCCAACCTGCTGGACGGGCGGCCAAGCCTGTGCCCTCAAAGCACCGTCTGATGCCAGTTAAAGTGGGTTCCTTTCCAGAAACTGTAGAGAGAGAAAGAAAAAGAGAGAGAAAGATAGAATCCTGGCTTCACAAGAATCCGAGGTGACGTGCTGTGAAGCCAACACCAATAGGGGGAGGGAACACATTTTAAAGTATGTGCTGAAAAAAGGGTTTTTAAAATGTAATTTTTTCTTGGATGCGCACATTTTGGAAAGCTGTCTAGTCATCGCTATCCCAGCCTGAAGTCCATCTGTTTGCTGTATCTGTGCCTACCTAGAGATGGAGAGAGAGACAGAGAGAGACAGGGAGAGGGAAAGAGGGTAGGAGAGAGGGAGAGAGGGAATGAGGGGAGGAGAGAGAGAGAGAGAGATGGAGAGAGAGACAGAGAGAGAGGGAAAGAGGGTAGGAGAGAGGAAGAGAGGGAATGAGGGGAGGAGAGAGAGAGATGGAGAGAGAGACAGAGAGAGAGGGAAAGAGGGTAGGAGAGAGGGAGAGAGGGAATGAGGGGAGGAGAGAGAGACAGAGAGAGAGAGAAAGAGAGAGGGGGAGAGAGAGAGGGTGAAAGGGAATGAGGTGAGGAGAGAGAGAGAGGAAGAGAGGGAAAGAGGGGAGGAGGAAGAGTGAGGGAATGAGGGGAGGAGAGAGAGAGAGAGAGAGATGAAGAGAGAGACAGAGAGAGGGAGAGGGAGAGGGAAAGAGGGTAGGAGAGAGGGAGAGAGGGAATGAGGGGAGGAGAGAGAGAGAGAGATGGAGAGAGAGACAGAGAGAGAGAGGGAGAGGGAAAGAGGCTAGGAGAGAGGGAATGAGGGGAGGAGAGAGAGAGAGAGAGATGGAGAGAGAGAGGGAAAGAGGCTAGGAGAGAGGAGAGAGGGAATGAGGGGAGGAGAGAGAGAGATGTAGAGAGAGACAGACAGAGAGGGAAAGAGGGTAGGAGAGAGGGAGAGAGGGAATGAGGGGAGGAGAGAAAGAGATGGAGAGAGAGACAGAGAGAGAGGGAAAGAGGGTAGGAGAGAGGGAGAGAGGGAATGAGGGGAGGAGAGAAAGAGATGGAGAGAGAGACAGAGAGAGAGGGAAAGAGGGTAGGAGAGAGGGAGAGAGGGAATGAGGGGAGGAGAGAGAGACAGAGAGAGAGAGAAAGAGAGAGGGGGAGAGAGAGAGGGCGAAAGGGAATGAGGTGAGGAGAGAGAGAGAGGAAGAGAGGGAAAGAGGGGAGGAGGAAGAGTGAGGGAATGAGGGGAGGGGAGAGAGAGAGAGAGAGAGAGAGAGAGAGAGAGAGAGAGAGAGAGAGAGAGAGAGGGAGGGAATGTGGGGGGAGGACAAAGGCAAAAAATTATTCAGATGTAACATTTGTCCGGGGTGCCATGGTGTGCGACTGTGTCCAGCGATCGATGTGTCGTCTCAGTGCAGACCGCTGGGGCTGTGTGCTGGCAAGGAGTCAAATCTCAGAAAATAACCTTCTCCCTGCCCCCTCCCCTTTCCCTCCCTGTCCTCGCCACCCCTACACCCCCACCCCCCACCCCCCACTACAGAGGGTAATGTCGCTCTGTAAGAGACAAGGACCCTCGTGGGAGGTGCCCAGTGACACTAGCTGACAGAGTTATTATGTCCAAAAATGAACACTGGGTGACAATTTGGTAACACTTCCCATGAACCCAGTCTGTATAGGACTTTATAAACACATTCATAAAGGGTTATAATGCATTCCTAACATTTTATTATGATTAAAGTTTAATTATTTATACATATTCATGATGCCATTTGTAAGGCATTATAATGCTATGTTATAAGCCTTTACAACTTTAAGTGATAATTTGACCTTTTTCATCTTGTCGTTGTCATTCTCAAGAGGTCAAAATAGCTGTAGTAATGCACTGTCACTTAAAGTTGTAAGGGCGTATAATGCTTTACAAGAGCAGTTATACGTATATATAAATCGTTGTGAATACTTGTTAACCATTACAAATCGTCATTAATGCATTATAACCTTCATGAATGTGTTTATAGGGTCATATGAATACTGGGTTCATAGAAAGTGCTATCGAGAATGTTCCGGAAGCCTTTGAGTATGAAGAATTTGAGTATGAAGAATTTATTAGCCTGATTCCTGATTTTGGTGGGGGATGGAAGGAGTCACAGAGTTCCTCTGTAGCTGCAGCTGCTGTACGAACATGTTAATTTGGTGACTTCCATCAAAGGGAAGAGGAGTTTTGCCAATCAAATGGCCGTGCTGCATGCTTGGGGACTAGAGATTGATTAAGTTCTTCATTCTGTCTGAAAGTGCTGAGAAGCATGGCTGGTCAAGTGGCTTTTCAATGCCCTTTGAAGTGTGTGTGTTTGTGTGTGTGTGTGTGTGTGTGTGTTTGTGTGTGTGTGTGTGTGTGTGTGTGTGTGTGTGTGTGTGTGTGTGTGTGTGTGTGTGTGTGTGTGTGTGTGTGTGTGTGTGTGTGTTGTGTGCGTGTGTGCTTGTGTGCCTGCGTGCACATATATGTGTGTGTGCACATTCATTTCTTTGTCTTTCAGTGAGTCTGGGTTTGTGTGTGTATGAGAGAGAGAGAGAGAGAGAGGGGGAGAGAGAGAAAGAGAGAGAGAGAGATAGAGAGAGAGTGTGTGTGTGTGTATGTGTGAGAGAGAGAGTGTGTGTGTGTGTGTGTGTGTGTGTGTGTGTGTGTGTGTGTGTGTGTGTGTGTGTGTGTGTGTGTGTGTGTAGTGTGTGTGTGTGTGATTGAGTTGGACTGGCAGAGAATGACCTTCGCGGCATGAGTCACATCCTCGCTTGACGTCAGGACCAGAATCGGCATCCGCACAGATGGAAAGTGAATCTATCTTCTCTCTCCCTCTTTTTCTCTCTCTCTCCCCCTCTTTCTCTCTCTCTCTTTCTCTCTCTCTCCCTCTTTTTCTTTCTCTCCACCTCTTTTTCTTCCTCCCTCTCTCACAGAGCACCAGCTGAAGCCATGGTTTGGGGTTTGGAGGGGGGGTGGGTGGTCGATTTAACACTCAAGAATTTCCTTTCATTTAAGACGGCCATTTAAGAGTAATAAACTTGTGACGCTCGCCTTTCGCTGAGCACAGCGAACAAAACCCAGATTTATTCCCCTCTATACAAACAAATTGAAATCATTAACTTCACTTCCGCATGCTACAGCCTGAGGTGAACACACTGGGTTGCCACGGAGATGGCAATTAGCGATAGCTGTGGCTAATGCTGACGCATGCTAATGCAGATGTGCTTGTCGGGTGGGCTTGTGACACAAAGGATGACTATTAGGAGCTTCATACAGACAGCATTGAGATTATCTGTAAGATCATTTGATCAACAGACTGTGTTGAAAGCAAGCTGGGAAACACACAAAGAAAGAAACAAAAAAAATAATTTGTCAAATTGTTTTTTGGTTAATGTTCTGCCCCACAAAGGCAAAACTACATTCACAATAAATTTCATCTAATGCGTTTACACGAGGGAGATGTACAAAGACACATTTCGTTTTTCAGACACATCCTCATCAGTGTGGAAATCTATACAGCCAACAGCAGGAAATTCATTTCAAAATCATTTATTTGCTTTTTCAGTGTTGTACAGAAAAGTGTTTATATTACAATAAAATCTGTCCAGTGCACTTAAATCTACAGAGGGATCATTATGTTTCCCTCAGTCTTTATAGTCATAACAACACTGTACATTTCTCGGCATAACCTAAAGTACCAACTGAAACTAAATCAAGGTAAAGCGTAGCGAATCCTGCTGAAGCAAGCAGTAGCAGGCTTGTCTACTCGCAGTGCAGTTGGCATGGTCTTGCAGATACTGTATGTGTGTTTCTAATAAGCATAGCTCCTACTCTCTGCAGTAGCGTCTTAAAATCGGTGTACCTGAATGGCTATTCAGAGGCCAAAAAATACAGTAATTACAGTGAATATAAAGGCCAAAGCAGCGATGCATGTGAATAGCACCATAGTGTGCCCACTATGAATAGCCCCACTGACTAGAATAAAAGTCCTGATTAACCCCACCACCTGGAAATAAAAGGCCTGATTAAGCCCACCAACTGGAAATAAAAGCCCTGATGAATGACTAGCCAGACTTACATTTTGTTTTCCTCTTAAAGGCCACCGTATATGCTTTTCCATTTGTTTTACTACTTCGTCAGTGCAATATTTAGCTTTTGTGTGTAAATGGTATGTGAAGGTTTAAAGACCCCAAGTAAACACCAGAGGGAGTAACTAAGAGAGAGCAGTGAAGCCACTTTTATCACTTCACACTTAGAAACGCTTCATTGTAATTCCAACCATTTCTCCTCGTATATTTCTACCACATGTCTTCCACTACAGTCTGTGGGAAACATTTTTTAAAGGTGTACTTCCATCGTGTTTTCATTAATTGTGCTGTGTTCTCTAGTATTAATAATTGCCCTGTGCGCTGGTTTTGATGAAAAAAATGTTCTAGTGCTTCTGTTTCAGGCTGTTTTAGTTTGGTGGAGGGGGTGGGGCCGGGAGAACGACACGATTTCACCAGAGGCGTGACACGCTCCCTGCAGCTTCCTTTGCCCCACAGTCAACTTGATAGCAGAGTAAGGTAAAGGGGAAAAGTCAACTTGACAGCGCTAAAACTGCACACAGAATGTCTTCGGAGATACAGCCTTATGTGTTTGATCCTGAATCCGAAGAGGAAGGAGAGATGGCACAAGCACAGTCGCTTCCTGACCGTTTGTCAATGAACGTTTCAGAATGGTAATATTTGCATGACAAAACAGTGCAAGTGCCCGGCTTAATGCAGTTCAGTCATTCAACTAGCCTGCTAATCTTATGCGAGTCAGTCACAGGCTAACATCATTTAAAGCCCATTCGGTCAGTTTCTCTTATATGCATTTGCACGTCTACGTCACGCTGCAGGCCCTTTTAGCATTGGGTCGTTTTTCCGCCTATTGTCTTCTTTTGACTGATATAGAAAATATGGGTAGAAAAACATTTTGATATGCAGCATGCATATGCAACTCGGGGTGACCTATCATATTTCAAAAGAGGAAGTACTAAATGGTTTCTCGTGGAAGTACACCTTTAAAGACATAACACATGAGTTTGCCTACCAGCCAGACCAGAGTGAGCCAGCTGACCGATGACAAATGTGTTTCCCTGTAACACAGAATACAGATGCACAGAACGATAAGGAGTAAGACAGATGTGTTGTGAGTCACTTAAGCATTACAATCTAGTTTAAAAGACCGCAAATATGAACAATAATAACTGCACAAAATTAGCACTTAAGTGTAACTGTAGCTATGAAGCACGAACAAGGTGCTAAATGGCTTCATGGGTCCTCCACTAGGAATGACCTTTGACCTTTAACTGCCTCTGCACACCGGCTTTGACAATACTTCGGAACACTATCAAACTCGACAATTTCGTTTGCCCCAGCACACCAGCTGTACAGTAAAAAAAATCATAGTATTCTGGTCCTCCACTAGGAATGACCTTTGACCTTTAAGGGCCTCCACACAGCGGCTTTGACACTTCTTCAGAGCACTATCAAACTCAACAATTTAATTTGCCCCAGCACACTAGCTGTACAGTAAAAAATCATAGTATTCCATCTACAGCCATTATGATAAACAATGTATTTCAATTAGCAGCACCACCAAAAATAGACTCCAATCCTTATTGACACACCGTCGGCAGCAGAGTTTAATGCTGGTGTGCGGGGCTGTATTGAAAACAGTGGCATCTAAAGTAATATAACGCTGGATAAGCAGTGCACTCCACTTTGTCGAAGCCGGTGTGTGGAGCCTTTAGGGGTGGACCATCATACAAGTATCAGGGGAATACTGGGAGGATGTTCTAAAGTTCTAAAGAATGTTAGGATCCACATAATGTACTGCAAAAGAACGCATGTGTATGTGTGTAGAATGCATTCTCTTATGCAGTGTTCCAACACTCACACCGCTAAAAGTTAAAATGTATATCATTGCTGTGTTGTGGCCTATAATATGGCTAAAAGCATCTGTTCAACAAATATATGTTCATATAAAGTTGTGATACGGCAATAAAAATGCTAATAACAACTAGGTCTTATTAAAAGATGTGCTGTCCCATCTGCACCCTAAAACACCTCCGTTTTGTAGTTAACAAGTTGATTTAAAAAGTAGGCATGTAAAACTGTCGGAGACGGGACCACGTAGTTAGTTGAAAATTGGTTTTAAATGGGTCCCCTGTTTGGGTGCCAAGTGGTGCGAATGAGCTGCAAATGGCCTCCCGTGAGCTGTGCTGGCAGCGGGCCAGAGACGCTAACAGCACGGAATAACTACTCCTCCTGTGCATTCCATGTAAGCCTAATTAATAATGACAAAAGCTGCACTGCAGGTTTAAGCTCTAAAGACGCAAAATGTGCTGAATTTTGTCTTAAAAAAAGCATACTGTAAGATTTAAAAAGACTGTGTTACTGTAGTGGCTGTATCTGTACTGTGAAGAATGTATGGCCAGGGTGGGGGTGGGGATGGGGGTGAGGCAGAAGGGGAGTAAGAGGGGGCCGACAAAAGTGTGCATTGTAGGGAACTACTAGCCTCGTAAACCAGCCCCTCGTACTTCATTTCATTTTGTACAGAGGGTCTGAACTAGCCTGGTAAACCAGCCCCTCGTACTTCACTTCATTTAGTACAGAGGGTCTGAACTAGCCTGGTAAACCAGCCCCTCGTACTTCATTTCATTTAGTACAGAGGGTCTGAACTAGCCTGGTAAACCAGCCCCTCGTACTTCATTTCATTTAGTACAGAGGGTCTGAACTAGCCTGGTAAACCAGCCCCTTGTACTTCATTTCATTTTGTACAGAGGGTCTGAACTAGCCTGGTAAACCAGCCCCTCGTACTTCATTTCATTTAGTACAGAGGGTCTGAACTAGCCTGGTAAACCAGCCCCTCGTACTTCATTTCATTTTGTACAGAGGGTCTGAACTAGCCTGGTAAACCAGCCCCTCGTACTTCATTTCATTTTGTACAGAGGGTCTGAACTAGCCTGGTAAACCAGCCCCTCGTACTTCATTTCATTTTGTACAGAGGGTCTGAACTAGCCTGGTAAACCAGCCCCTCGTACTTCACTTCATTTAGTACAGAGGGTCTGAACTAGCCTGGTAAACCAGCCCCTCGTACTTCATTTCATTTAGTACAGAGGGTCTGAACTAGCCTGGTAAACCAGCCCCTTGTACTTCATTTCATTTTGTACAGAGGGTCTGAACTAGCCTGGTAAACCAGCCCCTCGTACTTCATTTCATTTAGTACAGAGGGTCTGAACTAGCCTGGTAAACCAGCCCCTCGTACTTCATTTCATTTTGTACAGAGGGTCTGAACTAGCCTGGTAAACCAGCCCCTCGTACTTCATTTCTTTTTGTACAGAGGGTCTGATCTAGCCTGGTAAACCAGCCCCTCGTACTTCATTTCTTTTTGTACAGAGGGTCTGTACTAGCCTGGTGACCCAGCCCCTCGTACTTCATTTCATTTTGTACAGAGGCCGTGAGAAACAATTTCTTCCTAGAGGTGTGGACTCTGCTGAAGTTTAAAACAAGTGCATCTGCCTTAACCCAATCACTAACCCCTGGTCGTCATGTATGCCTACCTATGCACTATAATTCAAATGTAGCACACAAAGTCAACGTCATGGCTCTCGAACACACCCTCTGTTCTCTGATTGGATAGGAGTTGCTCGGTCCTCTTACATGCTCCTCAACAAATTCTGGTTCAGACCCTCTGTACAGAATAAAATGAAGTATGAGGGGCGGGTTTACCAGGGTAGGGAACTAGAGAGAAAATATCGAGAAAAAACAAAACAAAGTTTAGCAGTTCAGTAATGTGTCACAGTTTAGTTCCATCTTATGTGTTACATGAGCATGGGGGGGGGGGGGGGGGGGGGGTTGCTGATCTGTCAGTAGCTTTAGTGCTGTTTAAGGGGTGACCCACTGATGAACCAAAAGGGGTCAACCAAAGTTCAACAGAGTTCAGAGTTTCAGCGGTCTGCGTTCATCCTGCGCAACTTTGCGGGCAAGTTGTCCTCCGGCCGACCTCCGGCCCCGGCCCCGGCCCCGGGCAGGGGGTTGTGGTGGTTGGGTCCGGAGGGAATCGGGGTGGAGGCTAGGGGGAGTCTGTGCTGGTCGTGTTCCCCCCTCTCCAGCAGCCCACCTCCACCGCTGTTGCCAGCCTGGAGGAGGTGCGTGTCTGAGCCGGGCTTCATGGGCCTGAGCTGAAGCTGCTCCTCGCAGCCGCCCTCTGTGGGGTGGCAGGGGATAGAGCCCAGGCGCTGGATCCGCAGGGGGAGGTCGCCCGTGCTGGAGGCCTTCTCTGTGGGCTGAGCTCCTCCTACACCTCCCCCTCCACCACCACCACCACCTCCACCTCCACCACTACCACCACCTCCACCAGCAGCTCTCAGACCCTCTTTCCCATTCCTGGAGCTCATCCTCTGGAGCTTGCTGGGGAGCCTCCCTCCTCCCAGCCCCTGCTCTTCCACGTGGGAGACCCCGCCAAGGGAGAAGATGCGTTCGCGGCGACCACGGGTCTCCCCAGCCGCCAGGCTGGGGGACATGGGGGTGACGGGCGCTGGGGAGGGCAGCGAGGTCATTTCCTCCTGCTCCTTGACGCTCAGGGATGGAGTGTTGACCTCGAAGGTGTTGTGGAACTGGGAGTAGTCCACACGGAAGAAGCCCTCCTCCAGAGACATCACAGGGAGGAAGCGGTGGCCCCACAGCACCTCGTCCTCCGTGTATGACGTGCGGGCCTGGCACGTCATTCCTAAACGACAGATAGATAGATAGATAGATAGATAGATAGATAGATAGATAGACAGATAGACAGACAGACAGACAGACAGACAGACAGACAGACAGACAGACAGACAGAGAGAGAGAGAGAGAGAGAGAGAGAGAGAGAGAGAGAGAGAGAGAGAGAGAGAGAGAGAGAGAGAGAGAGAGATAGATAGATAGATAGATAGATAGATAGATAGATAGATAGATAGATAGAGACAGACAGAGAGACAGACAGACAGACAGAGAGAGAGAGGTAGCTTTCAATAATTACACAACTTGTTACGGACTTTTGTCTCGTGTTCCAGATAAGTCTATCGAACTGAATGGGCTATAGCAATGTTTGGAGGTCTCTCATTTCTGAATAGTAGACCATTGCTATGTATGGCCAAGCGCTATAAAGGAAAATGCATTTTTGTTTGCCTCTGATTCAGGTCTTTCAAATCACTCAGTAAATAGTCTGTTTGCTTTCACAGAGCCTGGTAGTTTCCGTTGCTAAGCAGCACCAGCTGATCTGTAGGCTAGGTGATGTGCAGAACATTGCCAATGAAAGTTCAAACGTACTTTTTATTTTGTTTTTGCAGGAGTCGTGTAATAAAAACCCGCTTTACGTAGGGGTACTGCATCGCTCAGTCGGGGCTTATTCCTTACTAACCATATTGTATGCTAAGCCCTTGATGAAATGTGCTACGCTCATGGTAATAATTTAAAAGAGATGAAATGAAAGTGAGAAAATGATTAAAGACAGTGAAAGAGAGACAGTGGGAGCAAAAGGCTTATACAGTATGCCTTGGCGGCCTTGACAGAAAGAGAGGAGAGACAGGAGGAGAGGCTGACAGACAGTCTGAGACTAATCAACGCTAATAAAGTGGCCTCTGTCTGTTTGGAGTGGATAATAAGAAGTTTGAAGCACGAAATCAAACACGAATGCTGTGTAATTATTGAAACTATTAAAATTGAGCACCGTAATTGGCTCACTTATCTGTTGAAGGATGTATTTTCTTTTTTTCACAGTACTTGAAGCTGTTTTTTAAACACAGGTATGTGAAGTGCTTGCAGGGATTTCACAGACAACAGAGATTATTATGGTATGTGTGTCTAAATTGCAGCCCAACGTTCTCGGCAGATACCATTCTGATATGTTGCTTTCCCCCACACAGGTTCATTCACACTGCATTTACGCTCTTACAAACGTTCTAGAGCAACTTACAGTGTTTCCTTGGAGCAGTGTGGGGTTAGATGCCTTGCTCAAGGCCACTTCAGGAGCAGGACGTTACTTATTATACCTACCTCATAGTACAATATTATTATTCACAACTTCTGTACATAGCCCATTTTCCTTTTACTGTGTATTGTTTATTATGGCCTTGTATATACTCCCTTCTTTCCTTTGTTTCTACAAAGCTTCCTCGCTTGACACTTTGACACTTTTACCTTGTACCTTTGTGGCCTTGCTGTTAAATTTCGTTGTACAGGCAACTGTTCAATGACAGTAAAGGTCTTGAAGCCTTGAATCAAACCTGTGACCCTCAAGACCAGCTCCTTAAAGGAATACTAAGTAGTATTCATCTTTGGTCACCCTACAGGTTGGAAGCAGAATTGTCTCTCATAGAGAACTACAGTGAAACGTTCGACTCCATACTCCACACTTGCTTAGTGCGGTTATAGCCCATGGAGGGCAGCAAAGCAAATTCTGAAGTGCCTTTCACCCTATTTGCAAGTTCATTAACCACTGAAACGATTTTGGAAACATTATTTTAAGGTCAAAAAAACTACTCAGTGTTGCTGGGGCAGTGGTGGGGTGGCGGTTGACGTACTGGACCTGTGACCGCAGGATCGCAGATTTGAATCCCAGGTCACCAGTAGCGCCACTGAGGTACCCTGAGCATGGTACCATCCCCACGCACTGCTCCCTGGGTGCCATTGTCATGGCTGCCCGCTGCTGTCGAATCCCGCCCTATCCATGGTTGTGATGCCCTTGAGCAAGGCATCTAACCCCGCACTGCTCCAGGGACTGTAACTGAAACCCTGTAAATATCTGTAAGTTGCTCTGGATAAGAGTGTCAGCTAAGTGTAATGTAATGTAAAATGCAGAGGTGAATTTTGTTGTGTGCTCAGTGTGCTGTGCTGTGCAGTGTGATCACACTGACCAAAATGAGACTTTCACTTTCCAGTTTCACTCAGGTTCGCGTCCTCTCTGGTCAAATGTCTGTCTCACCTGTGGTCTCTACGATGCCCTCCAGGATGACGACGATCTCGAACTGCTCGTTCATGAGCGAGCGCTTGGACAGGTCGAAGAAGGGGCTCTTGGGATTGATCTCGTGGCAGATGGTGAGTGGCGAGACCAGGAAGAGCTGATCGGCTCCCGTTCCAAAACCCACATCCAGCTCACGTTGGTCCAGTGGCAGAAACTCACCCTCTGGAGTCTGGCGAGACTGGGGACAGAGAGAGAAAGAAAGAGAAAGAGAGAGAGAGAAAGAGAAAGAGAGAAACAGATAGAGTGAAAGGGGGAGAGAAGCATGGGGAGAGAGAAGTGAGAAGAGAGAAGCAGAGATTGAGTGAACAAAAAAAACAAAAGAGAGAAGCAGAAAGAGAAAGAAGCATAGAGAGACATAAAGAGACAAAGAGAGAGAGAGAGAGAGAGAGAGAGAGAGAGAGAGAGAGAGAGAGAGAGAGAGAAAGAAAGAAAGATAGAGTAAAAGGGAGAGAAGCATGGGAGGAGAGAAGTCAGAAGAGAGAAGCAGAGAGTGAGCGAACGAAAGAACAGAAGAGAGAAGCAAAGAGAGAAAGAAGCATGGAGAGACAAAGAGAGAGAAACAGAGAGAGAGAGAGAGAAGCCGAGAGAAAGAAAAAAATAGGGGAAACAAGGGTTAAATGTCAACGTGATTAAGTAAAAGTATGTGATGAAGTAAAATACTTTCATATGACATATGTCTGTGTGCCCTCTCACAGTTTCTCCCAGTGAGAGATAATTAGGAATAAACAGAAAACAACAGACAAGCAAAACACATAGCCTGAAGACAAGCTAGTGCCATTCATTTGTGTATTTCTCCCTATGTTTTACTTAGTCTTTTACAGTAACTTGTCTTTGGACAAAGAAACAAGAATTTACTTATGTGGGACTGTCAGTTAATCTGTTTTTAAATATTCATGTCAATTAAAAGCCAAGTAATTAATCAAAATTAATCACACATATTAATTTGCTGCAGGAAGTTATTTACACATTTTTCGGGATTTGTTCAGTGACTAAGTCAGCAGGTCTTGGCGTTGAGTAATGAGCACCACGCATGAATGCCAAACAACAGACAACTAGCTTCAGTTAAGTTTTTCGTTAAGATTAGCTTAGACAACCAGCTTCAGTTAAGTTTTTCGTTAAGATTAGCTTTGCGTTAAAGAACAGATTTTCCCTCGTTCCGGCATCTGCACATCTGGCCAGGGCGTCAAGGGGCTTTGAGTTTTTACACTTTTTTCTGTAATTAATTAAAAAGACAAAAAAGGCAGTTATGAGACAGCGAGCTAAAATGAAAGATTTTATTTAGGATACGCTGCCCTTTCCCTCTGGTTATTCAGCATGGCGGCCTGAGGAGGGGCGTGAGGAGGGGGGTAGGGAGGTTGGCTTTGCCCTGGCACCATGGTGCGGATGGCATGATGGCATGATGGCATGATGGCCTGAGCGCACAGCTAAGGGACGCAGATGGTGGACAGACTGGGCAGCTCACACTCACTCACACCGTGCCATTCTCCAAAAGGGGTGTGTATGTGTGTTTGTGAGAAAGAGAGTGTAAGAGAGAGAGAGAGAGAGAGAGAGAGAGGGAGTGTGTGTGTGTGTGTGAGAGAGAGAGAGAGAGAGTGTGAGAGTGTGTGTGTGTGTGAGAGAGAGAGAGTGAGAGTGTGTGTGTGTGTGTGTGAGAGAGAGAGAGCGAGAGAGTGTGAGAGTGTGTGTGTGTGTGAGAGAGAGAGAGTGAGAGTGTGTGTGTGTGAGAGAGAGAGAGCGAGAGAGTGTGTGTGTGAGACACTTCACAGGGCATGGCACCACTGAGTGCGTGCACCACCCAGCCTCCCACACATGGTTTACACATGGAGCAGACACACTACACACACAACTCTCGGCACAACACGTCAGTGTTAGTCTCAAGAAAAAGCTTGGTGTGTGTGTGTGTGTGTCTTGGCACATTACGTCAGCGTTAGTCTTATCGGTACTTTAGGTTTTCTGCTCGAGCCAGCTCAGGCCTAGATTTCCATGATCATACGTGCCTAATACGTACGTTTTAAAAAAAAAGCTGTAGCTTCTTTGATTACTGGTATGTGTCTCATGGTGTCAATGGTGATGTCATGATTCTCACAGCAGTATGGCTACAGAGTAAAAAGATGGAATATATTGAAAAGTCTGCTTCACGGTAATGTCATCATTATCAGTATTATCAACCTCACAAAAAAGAAAAATCAATTACACTCTTTTACGATTCTTTTTTTAATGTATCTATCTACACGTGATATTATGTCACTGTACCTACTATACACAAACCCTAACCCTGTGGTACAGTGTAAGTACATAATGTTACATGTTGTTACACACTTTGCTACACTGTATCTAACTGATGTAACAGGGACAGTAAAATAGGCGTAACCGCAAAAAATCCATACACTTGTTATCCTCACCCTTTACTGCCAGCACTGTTGCCAGGATCAGTTTCCCTACTGCTATCTAGTTTCCCTATTGCTATTCCATGACCATGGGCTGTGCTGTGCTGTGCTGTGCTGTGCTGTGCTGTGCTGTGCTGTGCTGTGCTGTGCTGTGCTGTGCTGTGCTGTGCTGTGCTGTGCTGTGCTGTGCTGTGCTGTGCTGTGCTGTGTGTTAACTGCTAAGGGTACAGGAGTAAAGTCAGGGCCACAAGAGGAGGGGGTGTGAGCTAACTCGTGTTTAGCTAAAAAACACCTCGGGGCGAAGCAAAGCAGGGTGTTAATTCCATGCAGAGGAAGCTCCAGTCAGCATGTTTCATGTGAACATATTAAAGAAGGATGGTGGGTGGTGTGACAGACGTCTGCGATTCATGAATGATAAAACGAAGAACGTGGGCGGAGTGTATGTATAAGACACAGAAAAGAGAGAGAGAGAGAGAGAGAGAGAGAGAGAGAGAGAGAGAGAGAGAGAGAGAGAGAGAGAGAGAGAGAGAGAGAAGGAGAGAGAGAGGGAGAGAATATAAATGTGCAAGACAGAAGAAGAAAGTGTGTGTATGTGTGTGTGTGTGTGTGTGTGTGTGTGTGAGAGAGAGAGAGAGAGAGAGAAGGAGAGGGAGAGATTATGAGTGTGCAAGACAGAAGAAGAAAGTGTGTGTATCTGTGTATGTGTGTGTGTGTGTGAGAGAGAGAATGTATTAAAGTGTGCTAGACAAGGGGAGAGAAAGAAAAAGAAGGGGAGAGGGAAAGAGAGAGACAGAAAAAGGCAGAGAGAGAGAGAGAAAGAAAGAGAGAGAATATAAGAGTGAACCAGTCTGAAGAAGCGAGAGAAAGAGGACAGAAATGCGAGTATGTGAGTAGGAGATCAAAGAAAGAGTGACAACCAGACACAGGGAGAGAAAAAAAAAGGAAACAAAAACAAAAAAAAACCCAGAGTGCCGCTGACAGACAGTGCTCCATCTTCCATCTTCAAAGGCAACTCTGAACAGTTGGAAGCTATGTAGCTCCGCTCCACTCTGCTTGGCTCTGCTTCTCCTTAGGAAAAAGTACTACTATAGAGTACTATAAGAGTCTTATAATATTATGGGACATTTTATTACAGAAATATTATAGAAATATTACAGATACTATAAGAATCGTATAGTATTTTGGGACATTTTACTTTAGCAATAATATTAATAAGATTGTACTACAGGAACACTATAGAGAGGAAAAGAATTCTA
>CM050210.1:6477627-6517627 GCA_027475355.1 Coilia nasus | reverse complement strand
AAAGGTAGATGGAGAAAGGATGGAGGGGATAGGACAGAGAGAAAGAGAGAGAGAGACAGACAGAGCGAGGGAAAAAAGAGAGGCAGGGAAAGGTAGATGGAGGAAAGGATGGAGGGGATAGGACAGAAAGAAAGAGAGAGAGAGAGAGGCAGGGAAAGGTAGATGGAGGAAAAGATGGAGGGAGTAGGACAGAAAGAAAGAGAGAGAGAGAGCGAGAGAGAGAGAGCGAGGGAAAGGTAGATGGAGGAAAGGATAGCGAGGTCGCTGAGGGCTAAATCACTGGTCTGAGACATAGTGCTTACGCTGCAGATTGCAGCCAGAGAGATACTGTGCCGCTGCTCCTGCCACGGCCAACGCTTTGTCTGCTTGACAAGGGGACTTCAGAGGGCCGTATCTGTGTGTATGTATGTGTTTGTCTGTGTGTGTGTCCGAGTGTGTGTGTGTGTGTGTGTGTGTGTGTGTGTGTGTGTGTGTGTGTGTGCGCGTGCATGCGTGCGTGCGTGTGTGTGTGTGTGTGTGAGAGAGAGAGAGAGAGAGAGAGAGTGAGAGAGAGAGTATGTGTGTGTGTGAGAGAGAGAGAGCTTGTTTGTTTGTGTGTGTATGTGTGAGAGACAGCTTGTTTGTTTGTTTGTGTGTGTGTGTGTGTTTGTGTGTGTGTGTGTGTGTGTGTGTGTGAGAGAGAGAGAGAGAGAGAGAGAGAGAGTATGTGTATGTGTGAGAGACAGCTCGTTTGTTTGTGTGTGTGTGTGTGTGTGTGTGTGTGTGTGGTTGTGAGAGTAAGTGTTGCAGGACAGCAGATGTGGAGGGGAACACAGGCCAAAGGTGCTGCTGAGATCAGTCATGAGTCATCTGGTTGACGCACAATCACACACACACACACACACACACACACACACACACACACACACACACACACACACACACACACACACACACACACACACACACACACACACACACAGACATACGCACATACACACACACACACACGCACACACACACGGCAGAGAAGCACTCTTGGGTTTACGAAGCCCTGCAACCACTGCACACAACAACAACAACAACAACAACATACGTACATGCACAGATGCACATGCACAAGTACACACACAAATTCAAATATGTATCAATGCACACATGTGACATAAACAAACTAAAAGGTGCAGGGACATTTTACTTCAAAGACACACACATACTTCAAACATGCTTCCTCTGTGCACTCATCATGCGTCCTCTCCCTCACACAAATTTAGTGTTAGAATCACTCTCACATCACAGGAACCCCCTAACACACACACACACACTTACACACACACACACACACATACATACTTCACACATGCTTCCTCTGTGTCTCTGTGTCATGCACTCTCCCTGCGTCCTCTCCCTCTCCCACATGCATATTTCGTGTCAGAATCACTCTCACATCACAAGAACACCCCAACACACACACACACACACACACACACACCACACACACACACACACACACACACACACACACACACACACACACACACACACACACAAACACACACACAGACACACACACAGACACACACACACACACACACACACACACACACACACACACACTGTTGCCTGGGATCCGTTCCTGGCGGTAGTGGAGGCTGCTCCGTCTGTCAATCACACTCCTTGCTACTCTTTCCCACATTCCTTTTTTCAATCCCTCTTTTCTTTTCCCTCCTTGATCCCGCTGTCTCTTCCTTCCTGTTTCATCTCTGTCGCTTTTTCTCACTCTATCTCTCTCTCCCCCCCCTTTCTCGCTTTCTCCCCCTCTCTCTCCCCCTTTCTCGCTCTCTCTCTCTCTCCCCCTTTCTCGCTCTCTCTCTCTCTCTCTCTCCCCCTTTCTCGCTCTCTCTCTCTCTCCCCCTTTCTCGCTCTCTCTCTCTCGCCCTTTCCCGCCTTCTCTCTCTCTCTCTCTCTCTCTCTCTCGCTCTCTCTGTGTGCTGTTTTCTGCCAACTCTTCACTCTGTTGTGTTTCTCTCTCTCCACTTGGGAAATGCATAAATCGACCAGGCGACGATACTGTGCTGTAGCAGGCTGCAGGCTGAAGTGAATACTGCGTTTGGAGGTATTAAGTTGCTGAGGTCAGATTTGTCGGTGACACTTTATTTGAAGGTGTCTACATAAGGGTGACATGAGCCCTTTATAAACATGACATGACACATATTATAAACATTAATGACACTTTATTCATGTTTATGACTGTTGTCATTAAGTGTCATTTGCTTTTTTTTTACAATGTCTGCATCCCAAAAAAAATCAACTTAACATTACAAAAAACAAATGCCACTTCATGGCAACAGTCATAAACATGAATGAAGCGCATGTCACTCTTATGAAGACAACTTTAAATAAAGTGTTACCAATTTGTCTTATCTATCTTTCACTCTTATTTATCTTCCTTTCCTTCATTTTGTACAGAGGGCCTGGAGTCGCTGCTGTTGAAACTCATGTATGAGGACCGAACAACTCCTAGCCAATCAGCAAACAGATGGAGTGTTCTTCAGCCATGATGTTGACTTTGTGTGCTACATTTGAATTGTAGTGCATAGGTAGGCTAATTGCATACGTGACGACCAGACGTTAGCGATTGGGTAAAGGCACAGCCACTTGTTTTAAACTTCATCAGAGTCCCCACCTCCAGGAAGAAATCGTTTCTCAATGCAGCAACTCCAGACCCTCTGTAGAAAATGAAATGAAGTAGGAGGGGCTGGTTTACCAGGCTATTGTTGACTGGCACTCAGACTGGCACTCAGACATTTAAAAAAAGAAGGATATGTAAATTATGTTGGACATTATATGACTGACATACCATAGCAGCATTGTGTCAGTGACATTACATGGCATAATCATAAGTCAAGCTAACTTGAAAAATTGGTGGAAACTCATTGCCTCAAATGAGTAAATGCAACTACTGTATTTCAAATGATGTTTACTTACATCTACACCTGAAATATAAAATTACATTTACTTAATTCATTTTCAGAAATGGGTTTCCACAATTTGTTCAAGTAAACTGGACATACTCTCTTTAAGAGTGTAGGATGACTTAGGTGAAAAAGCTGCCTCACACACCATGCACACTGTAGGGTACACTCTCAGAAAAGAAGGTACAGAATTGTACTTTTAGGGGTACAAAGCTTGTCACACTGGCAGTACCCTCAAAGGCACATAACTGTACCTTTTAACCACTGTTTTACAACTAGTTTGTACCTTCTCCAGGGCTGAATAGGTACACATCAGTACCTTAAGGTCCAAATATTAGCCTTTCTTGGTACATTAATACGTATTGTACCTTAAGATACAGATTTGTACCCCTACTGTCCCCATATTTCTGAGAGTGTAAGTACTCCTTGACTGGCAAGGTGCGAATGAGAGACAGATTTGCATTTACTGGCCTTGCCTAGCACGAACCACAGGGCAGAAGAGGTGGAATGTTTTCATCTTTATTTTAGTTTGTGGGTACACGTGTGTCTGTAGGCTGTGTGTGTGTGTGTGTGTGTGCGTGCGTGTGTGTGTGTGTGTGTGTGTGTGTGTGTGTGTGTGTGTGTGTGTGTGTGTGTGTGTGTGTGTGAACCTCACCGGATTTTGTCCCTTGGTGATTGCAGTGGCTTAAGTTTTATTTTGTTCTTACATACCATGTGGAAATGAATGTCCTTGCAGTATACAGGGTATCCCTTTCTGTCTTCCTCTTCTCTCTCCCTCTCTCCCTCTTCTCTCTCCCTCTCTCCCTCTCTACCGTTGCCTCTGTCTTTCTTCCCATAGGCACATTGTTGGTCTCAGCGGAGTTTGAAGCCACAGCCTGTACACTCCCACTGACACTCAGCCAGAAACAGAATCAAAACTGCAGTGTGGATTAAAAAACAAAAAAAACAAACAAAAAAAAACAAAAAACAAAGAAGAGTCTAACACTTTTTACCGCAGTCTGCTTCCCACACACCTAAGTTCAAGTTATTCTCCCAAACTCAAACAAGGACTCATTAGTGCTATTCTGTGCCATCAGAAGGGGGGGAGGGGGGGGGCAGGTATATCTCTGGACAGACCTGCTTTTATAGGAGTAAATATTTTATGGGATATCTATACTTTTTTATTGTTCTTAGAGTCTGTGACTTCACAGTCTTCTATGTTATTTACTGATGTCGTTTATGGCCTGTTTTTAATGTGTGTGGGGCATTATGTGTGCAGAAAATCAGTCCAAGGAAAATTTAACTTTGGGGCAATAAAACATGTCATATCATATCGTATCATATCGTACCGTATCATATTAGAGTCCTTTAAGCTGAACTGAATGATTTACAGTTTTTGCCCATTGCTTAAACACATTTTGTTGAACTTGGCTCGCTGTGCCAAAACTCTACATACAAGCACATAAGACACAACACTTGGAAATAAACCATTCACATCTATGTCAAATTGAAACTCTGCAATCAAAACCTAACAATCCTTTGTCAAAATGTCACTCTGATGACAAAATTGCATACACTTGCATCTTATGAAAACACTGTCACATAAGCAGCAACACACTAGTCTACTTTATATAAAACACTGTTTTTTGTATTTTGAATAGATGTGTTTTGCCAATGATACATCAGTATTTCATTTTTGAACGAAGTGTCTTATGTATGAAATAGTGTGTAGTATGCAGGAGCAAGTGTGTTGCAAAAAGGAGCAAGTGTGTTGCAGAATTGCAACTAAGGTGTAAAGCAGTGTTTGTGTTTAAGGTATGGTTACACTGTGTTTAAGGCATGGTAACACAACTTCAAGTTATGTTACTTTGGTTTAAGCATATGTCTATTGCGTTCAAGCAGTGGGCAAAAACTGTATTACCGAAATGGGGCAGCCTGATGAACCAATACACAAGTATACAGTCTGGAGCAAACGCAGTCCTGATGGCTATTTGTGTATGAGTTATTTGACTACTAGAGGACTAACAGATTTATAGAGTGCAGAGGACAAGAGCTATTGCTTGTGCTGTGAATGCTCAAGAACACGAGAATGAATTATCCCCTCACAATGAACTCTTTACGAAGCCCCCTTGTTCTGGAATTTGTAGTTCTGCTCTGATGTATAAGTCAACTACTGTGAGATCATAAATTCTTTTTGCATCCAATAACAAAAAGAAACATTGCATTTCCTATTCATTACTTTATGTTACACTTAGCATACACCTTTATCCAAAGCGGCTTGCAATTGAGGAAAACAATCAAGGTACAACCATCAAAAACCTCTTCAAAAAAAATCATCATGACAGGTTTTCGGTATCACCTGACCCCCTGTCCCCTCGGATCACTACCATCTGACCCCCACCCCCGTCAGAATAACCCCTGTGTGGGAAGAACATGTTCCCCCTTCCTCGATAAGCTCGCTGCGGTCCCTCAGGCAACATCAATGCGAGCATATTGGCTTCAACCCACCTCTACCTGGACTCACTGGGGTACACACACACACACACACACACACACACACACACACACACACACACACACACACACACACACGTGTTAGGCATCCATCAAGGCCGAGGCCTCATTACAGGGAAGGGCCCAGTGCTGACGGGGAGGTAGGAATGACTACACCAGCATCCAAGGAAGCGCTCCCATTTCACATCCGCTGTAGATCAATGTGTGTGTGTGTGTGTGTGTATGTGCTTGTGTATCTGTGTGTGTGTGTGTGTGTGTGTGTGTGTGTGTCTGTGTGTGTGTGTGTATGTGCTTGTGCATCTATGTGTGTGTGTGTGTGTGTGTCTGTGTATGTGCTTGTGTATGTCTGTGTGTGTGTGTGTGTCTGTGTATGTGTGTGTGTGTGTGCCTGTACATGTATGTGTGTGTGTGTGTGTGTGTGTGTGTGCGTGTGTGTGTCATTGTTTGTGTGCTTGTGCATGTATGTGTGTATGTGTGTGTGTGTGTGTGTGTCGGTGTAAGTGTGTGTGTGTAAGTGTGTGTGTGTGTGTGTGTGTGTGTGTGTGTGTGTGTGTGGTTGTGGTGTTGGTTGCCTTCCATCTCTTGTATTTTAAGAAGCCCACAGGGGTCTCATTATGACTGAACATACTTATCATAAATTGGCTAATGATGTTTTTAGTGGTGGGGGTTGGGGTTGGGATTGTTGTGTGATGATGAAGAGGATGGTTCCTAAAGTAAAATTCAGTGAGATAATGAGGGTGGATCTATGCTTCTTTACTCATTGTTTAATTTTAATATGATGGTGTAAAACTTGTTGGTTGGTATTATTAATGAATGTGGTTTGTCAGCATTATCACATAAATGCATAAATGGGTTCGTTTTCTAAAACAGAAGTGTTAAAAAAACATTCTCTCTCTTCTTTCATTCAACACTGGTCTCATTCCTGCTTTATTAGAGAAAACAATGTTATAACGTTATGCCTTACTCCTCTAAGGAACACCTAACATAATGTAAGCCTGGAAAAAACTAAAATGTTACATTATTCTGTAAGAGTTTCTTTTATCTATCCCCTCTATGCCAACGCACACAGCTCCTGGGATGACCGGACCTGTATTTTCACATTTTGAACACGAGGGATGCAAAGTGGGGGACACAACTATTACATTATACTGTAAAGTGTATGAAATCCTACATGCAGCGCATTTTACCCACCTTGATGAGTTTGCACCTGATCTGTGCCGACACCATGTGGCTGTTCCTCAAGTTTCCCACGCGGAACATGAGGCAGAGTTTACCGTCCCGCTGCGAGATGACCGCGTCCTGGCTGAACATCAGTGTCTCCGCCCGCTTCTTCGGCTGGGACATCTTGATGAACATGCAGCCGATGAGAAACGCGTCAACGATGGAGCCCAGCAGCGACTGGAAGAGGAACAGGATGATGCCCTCCGGACACTTCTCGGTTATGTATCGATAACCATAGCCTATGGTCGCCTCGGTCTCGATGAAGAATAGAAAAGCCGAAGGGAAGTTGTAAACGTTGGCGACGCATGGGGTGTAGGACTCGTCGTGGCCATGGTTTAGGTCCCCGCGGATGTACGCGATGATCCACCACATTGATGCCATGATAAGCCAGGCGACGGTGTAAGTCAAAAGAAAAATCAATAGGTTCCATCGCCACTTCAAGTCCACCAGCGTGGTGAAGAGATCCGATATGTACCTGCTGGTTTCACCGCCAAGGTTACCATGCTGAACATTGCAGCGACCGTTCTTATCTACGAACCGCTGGCGTTTCCGCTTGACAGGAGCAGAGAAACCCACAGCTTGGTTGGTGTTGACAACCTGGTAATCATCCCCAAATTTCCTTCTGATCGCAGACATAATGACTTGACTAAGAACACCACAGCCTTTGCCCAACCCGGGTGCTTGTTTATTTTGTCGTGGAGGAAAAAAAAACAACAATTACTACGGTCTCTCAGTTACTGGTGGCATCTTCAACTCAGTGAAAATTGAAAACGCTTTCCTGGCAATGTTAAGCAAAATCTTAAGAAAAAGGAGCAACAGCGAAATAGCACGAAGTGCTGAGATGATGGCACAAAAATGCTTTACGCAAAGTCGTACAGTCGTTGCCTTACTCCAGAACTTTTTGTCGCAGACATAATAAAAGCATGGGAGCCGCAGTTGCAGTGTCTCTCAGCAACATTTGCAAACATACAAACTGCACCAAAGCAAGCTGCTCAGTCGTCTCTCCCGTGCGTACTGATGGCCACTCCGATAGTCTGTCTGTCAGGGTCACCAGTGCGCTGTTCAGATAGAAAAAGTCTGGCAAACTGCGGCACTCTCTGGCAGCTCGTGTAGGCTATGCGATGCTTGGTGTATGTGAGAGTAGTTGTGGGAGGGAAGGGATGGGTGGGGGGCATTGAATGCTGGTCTTCACCCAAACCAATCAGGTACCCACAGGCCGAGCGGAGCGAGTTTCATCGGATCTCATTGGGGATGTAGGGATGTGAATGCCCAAGCTGATGGCGCCATCTACCTGAAAGTCACCAGGTGTGCACTTGGTTTTATCCTTTAGTGTGGCGGTAGTGTGGCTGCATGGTAATGTACTGTATACCAAAATGTCGTTGTCATTGTATTGTTTCATGCGTCTTTGGCAGTTTGAAGATAGTCCCTATGTCTTTGTGTCCATATGTTCTTTTTTCCCTGTTATTTTTTTATTCTTCATTTTTCTGCAGAATGCTGTAACATTCCAAACTCAGGTAATTCCAGTTAGTGGACATGTCCCAGTGAAAATCGCCTGACATTATTGCCCTGAATGCCAAAGCGCAAAGATGCAACATCTAGATAAATTATCTAAATGATGCACAAAATCAGTGCTTAAAAATCAAAATCAAAACTGGTCTTATCACACGTAATAGGCGTATCCCTCATGTCGCAGAAGCATCTGATCGTGATTTCATCACAGCACTTTGGGTAAGAAGGTGAATGTGGTAGAAAATACAGATAGGTGCTAGGCAACCAGCCAACTATGAGACAGAGTCCGCCTCTTATTTAATGAGGCTTGGGTCTTTTAATATGCACAGTAAGATGTTGCATGCAGCATCTCTAGCAGTCTGTAGTGGCCAGTCCAGCTTTCTTTCCAGCCATCTGTTGGGGTGGCAGCAGCGGAGACAGTGACACTGAGAAGCTGAATAAGCTGCTTATAAAGGCAGACTGTGCCAGGCACTGCTTTAGGGCCCACTGAGGAGGTGTCAGACTCAGAGACAGAATGATGGTGCTCAAACTACTGAACAACATGGACAGCACTGCATATCCCCTGCATCAGTGGTTAAATTAGCTTATGTAAGGAAATGTAGCCTTTTTTGTAAGGAGGGGGAGCACTTCTTTACCCACAGTGGTCAATATCACTCTATTGTGTTACTGTAAATACTGTAGCAAAGGGAGCTCAGCTCTGGCTGGCTGCATTGCTGAGATGAGGAGGCGGATCTGAGCTCTGTAGGGCTCCAGCTCAATTTGAAACTCTGTCCTGCATGACTTTGGCTATTTCACTTACCGTATGAAACAATGATTTCTGCAGTCATTTGGGCTATTCAGGCAACAGAGTAACCATATAAGACTTGTGGCAGTGATAACGTCATAGATTATGCAGTAATTTCTTCCCGAGTGGGAGTGTATGTATTTCAAGACAATATTTTATTAGGTCTATTGTGTTTGTACCTACCTTATTCTGAAATATGTATGTATGTATGTATGTATGTATGTATGTATGTATGTATGTATGTATGTATGTATGTATGTATGTACGTATGTATGTATGTATGTATGTATGTATCTGTCTGTCTGTCTGTCTGTCTGTCTGTCTACCTGTTTGTCTGTCTGTCTGCCACATGCTTAGCTCAAGACTACTCTCTAAAGATTTCTGGGGTCCAACTTGAAAATGGTCTAAATTTACTCTTTAAATTTACAAACTAATCATGCAATCAGTGTAGCCTAAATTAGTTTTTATCCAAGTCTGTTCTTCACATGACTTGCAACTTGCAACATTTTTTTAGTTAGGAACTAGACATTTAGCATTTTGAAAAACTACCTTCAGTCCCCAACTACTCGAGGCAATGGCAATTAGTCTTGACTTTGCCAATGACTTTGAATGAGCAAACGATGTAGAGGGTGCCCTCTGGTGTTAGGTTAGCGTTGCGCAGCTACACCAGTTGTCTGTCTCCTCTCACGACCCGTCCGCCAAACCCATAATTCCCCGCGCCCAGACAAGATGGAAGAGAACAGCAGCCGCAGGAGAACAATGTTTTGGCAGTAAAAACTCAAAGGAACGATTACGGGGGGAAACTAAACGCTAAAGAGTCGGTTGCGGTCATGTATTGGTGAGTGTAGCTGAACATTACTTTTTGCTTAAGGTTAAATGTGAATATGTATCGAATAGCGTAGGATGTAAAGTGCAAAATCAGATCACAGTCGCTCAAGCGAGTGATGCATTCAATGCCAAGCATCATTGTTTCGGTGTGTTGCATGGGCCATTTAATGCGGGGTTTCATATTATATCAACGTTGCTTGCTTAGTTTACCTTAAAATAACTGCTTAATTGCCTCAATTAAATATCTGCTATTTCAGTATGGTGAACGGGCAATGGAAACTTTGCGGAATGTGTTACTAATATGTAGTCGTTGGAAATAGCAAGCTATAATTAGAGTTATAGCTAGCAAGCAAACGTCTTTAGCAGCCACCTAATGCTATCGCTAGTCAGTTAGCTGGCGAGGCTATGCATTTCTTTATCCACGAGAATGCATGTTAGCTAGCCAGCTAGTTAGCAACCCGTCTTTCAAAGAGAGTCTGCTGGATTGCAGGCATTAATAATTAAGTATTTTTGTTGAAATCCATGCTTTCTCGAAATTCCAATGCCTTCCGCCAATATGAGATTAAATTACCTGGTTTCTGGCGCTAATATATGTGGGGTACCCTAATGTAATATGTGTACATTGTCTGCGTGCTAGCCATGTTGTAACAAGTGAAGTCATTGCTTTGATGCGATGAATCACTTGGCCACACTGTAGCAGCGTCTCGTGTGTGGTATTCAGCTACAAATTATAGCTTCTGTCGATTTCTAGGTCAGAACATCATTGAGTGTTGTGGAGCTATCTCAAAATATTTTGTATTGACAATGTTTTTCAGATGATGAATAATTTAAGGTAATGGAATTACGGGAATAACTGGCTAGCTGGTTAGCTGGCTGTTTTAGCTCACTTGAATGGGGTAGCTAGCTAGTTAGCTATGTTCATCACAATAGTCGGCTTCGCCGACAATTCAATGCCGTCTAACCAAATGGTCGTTTGACTGGACAATAAAACTCGCTTGTTCTCACCTCCAAGCAAGATTTCTAAAACTTCACTCAGTGTAATTGCCTTGGACGTATGTTCACCACTTTCATACCATGTGGTGAATCGCTTTATCATGAAATTTAACACTAAGATGGTTTCAGATGAACAGAGCTGAAGTTATCAATATGCGTAGTGCACTTGTCCCCTGAGAATTTGGAATATTGCATTCCATCCTAAGGACAGCCCCTGTCTTTGTGTTCAGTTTAACTGCCGATGCCTTATTTGGTTGTTAAGTTAAATGGATTTTAGTGCATTTCTGTCAAATGTGTAATTTGTCGATGCAGTCTATGTCAATGATTTGTAACAGACCAGCACGTTGGCTGTCCCAATAATCCTCAAATGCTTAGTATTAGTAATGCGCTGTAATCGCCCCCTAATGTGTCTAGGTTTGAGGGTTAGAAAGTAACGCCATCACCAAAACATGACTGAACATGTTATGGGGAAAATGGTCTGTTTACATTTTGCATTTCAGTATAGCTCTATAGTGAACAGAATCGTCGTTATTTTATTGATTTATATCTTATGACTTAACGGATAGCTTACAAATGTTGTCACAGAAACTCAATAGTTTTAAAAAAAGAGAGTAAGTCTTGTGTTGGTTGACTCCTAAAGTTCATGTAATATTTAGATAGTGTTTTTTATAACTGACTGTATTGAGCCTATATGGTGCGTATTTCTTTCTTGGTGGGTCAGTTCACCTGACCCCCAGACTAGTATTTGATAGGTTGATTTCCTGCAGTCAGGAGGTTAAGCCCTTACAGTCTAACTAGCTTACACAGCCCCTAATCCTCCCTGACCTACCCAGACTTAGGCTAATTTTTGCACACAGAGGCCATGATATTGCCATGATTTTTGATAGCCTCTTGTGACACACAGGTGTACTTACATGCGTATACACACACACACACACACACTAGGAGCTGACTTGTAAATGACTCATGCAGCCTCCCATGTCAATGCTGGCCGCACAGAGTGATGGCTGTGATTTGTAAGAGGTAGATAGACACACTTGGTCCATGTGTCACTTTGAAGGGATACCCCAAACGCACTGATGGCTATTGCAGAGCATCGTAAAGATAGGCCACAGCAAAACATTTTGTTGTAGCTGGTTGTTTGGTAATTCATTTTTTTGTTAACATGTCTTTCAGACAGGTGTTTGTTGCAATGCAGGCCCGCCCTACCACGTTGCGTGATTATTATTTATTTTAATATAAAATGTAGGACATCAATTAATTTGGGTGTGAATTACAGTCTGATACATTTTAATTCAGAGTATAGCCTATTATTAGTGGGCTAAATAGATTGATTTTGCTGTCCTCAGGCAAAAGTAAAAGGGCAGGCGTTTTAATAGACACCCTATAAACAGGCCACCATTCCTTTGTGAGATCACATGACTAAGCTTGCTTTGGGCTTGTTTAAAAAAAATCAATCTCCTTCCCCTCCGGTCCCAATGTGTAGCAATCCTGTCGAGTAAAGCCAGAGAAATCCAATCAAGCAATTAATGCTGAAGCGAAATGAAGAACTGACTGCATGTATTTCTGTCTGAGTGTCTCATTCAATGATGTGCCAAGGCGGTCCTCACCAAAGTTAAATTGGGTCATGATCTGTTCGCGTGTCTTCAATCCTGAGAGGATACATAATCAACCATAAATAAATAAACTTTTCCCCCTGAAAAGGTAGTGGTGGGACAGTAACTGGGCCACACAGTGAGTCATCTGAGTAATCATTTATTTCCTTTTATTTTCAGAAGGTGTGAGGGAATGGGATTGTGTGAATGCGGTGAGCTGCGTGTGGATCGGTGACGAGTCTGCTTGGCTATTTTGAGCGGCAACAGGGCTGCCTCGTCAGCGACGATTGTAGGGCAGCGTTTCAGAACTCGGAGAAACTCTCTCTCTCTCTGTCTTTTTTGACACAGCATGAAATAGAACAAAAGCTTACAAAGCCGAGCAAGCAAGTTTTGCTGTAGTCTCGTTTATCTCGGTATGAATTTGTATCTAAATCAGTTTTTACAGGATGCTCATTCAAAACGTGGTCTTTTAAAGCATCAGGGACAAATACAAAAACTTTGAGGCACTCCTGTTAAAAGTGTGATGAGCTTTATACTGTTATCAGGAGTGACATGAAATAGTTTCTGTATTTAGAACAGTACGTTTGCTTTGCTTTGGTTTTAGATTAAAATAAACCCAGTTTGTATCTGGTTTTGCAACTGATGTCACTTCCTTTGCAACTTGTATATAGGCCTACAAGTGTTTATTTTTAACATGTATTTATTTAATTATCAATATTTGTATTCATTAAATCTATCTTTTCTTTCTGCACAGTGATGGAGTTAACCAGTCTTCATTTCACTGCAAGTTGTACATGTTATACCTGCGTATGTGACCATAAATCCATCGTATCTTATCGTGTTTTAATGCCCTTGTCTCTCTCTCTCTATCTCTCCCTCTTGTCTCTCTTTGCAGGATATCCCCCTTGTAGTGTTTTTCCATTCTCTCCCTCCCTCCCCCTTCTTTCTTCCCCCCATCCCCTTTTCGTTTTCTCTTGAATGAACGAGCACCCTCTCCTCCATCACCACGCTAGCAGCACCGGTAATACTAGCACCTCCTACTCCACCTCCTCCTTTGCCACGATGAGCCTGATCCAGGACAAGCTGGGCAACGAGTTCCTGCGCAGCAACGGCGCCATGGACCCCAACTTCGCCCCCACCAGCATGCTGATGTTCAGCCACCTGCCGCCCGTCACCAGCTTCACCCGCCTGGCGCCGCAGTCCGTCATGGCCGACCTGCCGCAGGAGATGATCCTGAAGAAGGAGCGCGACTCACCCGAGCACGGGGGCCTGGGGGGCGGTGGCATGGGCGCGGGGGGGTTCCTGCACGGCATGGGCATCAAGCAGGAGAAGCTGAGCGAGCTCGACTACCGCCTGCCCCTCTACGGGATGCCACCCACCACCGCCGGGCACCACGTCACCAATGCAGCGCCCGGCAACATGGCGGTGGCGCAGGGCATGGGCGGGAAGGGGCCTGGCAGCATGGACATGCTGGACATGTCGCTAGGCAACCACCAGAGCATGCTCCTGCACGACCCCGGCCTTAGCAACGTAAGTGACCAGGCGGGCGTTTACTCTCTTAAAGCAACACTACACATGTTTACAAAAGTGGGTGGCTCCAATCTGTAGTTTATATGAGACATACGAATGACAATTTTGCTTCCAATCTGTAATGTGACGAAAGAGGAAAAGTGCATTTAGTGTTGCTTTAAGCAAAAGAAAAAACACCATTCGTTGGGAAGGAGGAAGGCATTTATGGACATCGGAAGGTATTTATCTGTGTTAAAAAAAAAAAAAAAAAAAAAAAAACTCCAAAATCCCTCTGCACAGCCTTTTTAAAGCCCAGGTGGTGATGTGCATCAAAAGTACCTCATAATAGTCAACGCACACTGGTATATGCTGGTAATTTTTAATTTGCTGAACAACAAGTTTCACTACTGATTCATCAGGTTTACTCTCCAGGAAAGTATCCAAAAGGCCTGATTGCTAAAAGCTGGACACACACACAGACACACACACACAGACACACACACACAGACACACACACACAGACACACACACACAGACACACACACACAGACACACACACAGACAGACACACACACACACACAGACAGACACACACACACACACAGACAGACACACACACACACACAGACAGACACACACACACACACACACACACAGACACACACACACACACAGACACACACACACACAGACAGACACACACACACACACACAGACAGACAGACAGACAGACAGACAGACAGACAGACAGACAGACAGACAGACAGACAGACGCACACACGCACAGACAGACAGACAGACAGACAGACAGACAGACAGACGCACACACGCACAGACAGACAGACAGACAGACAGACAGACACACGCACACACGCACAGACAGACAGACAGACAGACAGACAGACAGACACACGCACACACGCACACACGCACAGACAGACAGACAGACAGACAGACAGACAGACAGACAGACAGACAGACAGACAGACAGACAGACAGACACACAGGTCTTCCTGGGTTCCCACAGTGTGTACTGTGCCATGTGTGTGTGTGTGCCGCGTGTGATGAGGTTCCTCTGTGCTCTGTCAGCAGTTCTCGGGCAGGCTGGGGAAGGAGCCGAAGGAGGGGTCGGGCCGCCGCAAGAAGGCCAACGGAGAGGGACACGAGGGCAAGGGCCGCAGGAAACGCGGGGATGCTGCAAAGGTACACACACACACACACACACACACAGGGCATAAATGCGGAGTGCAGATTTCCTTAGGGTTCTCCACCAAAAGTCCCTTTTTCCTGCACCCAAACAGGGCATGTAATACACACACACACATGCCATGAGTGTGGAGTGCAGATTTCCTTAGGGTTCTCTCCCACAAAAGTTTTTTTCCTACACACACACAATTACAGGCACAATGTCAATGCTTACTTACCCATCACTATAACTACAGCAGTCTATAACTACACGCATGCAGATATTTCTGTTCTGTCACACCATACACATGCACAGTTGTTCTAACTCGGTGGCATCTACAAAGCAAAGCCATCCTGTCTCAGTCTTAATCTCACACACAGCTTCTATCCCTACTCTCCACACGAACACATACACACACACACTTTCCATTATTGGAGGGTCTCAGATTTGCCTGCAGCCTGTCCTTGAGGCAAAGCAGCATTCTGTCTTAAATGGTCTTTTGTCATCACTTGTCCTTGCCAAATGCTACATTCAAATTGGTTCTTCTCTGAGATCTGAATAGTGTGAAAACGTTGCCACGGGCAACCTGTTCTTGTTGACGTGTTTGCACTAAATTGCAAATGTCAACTGTTATCGCAGCCTCTTTTGCGGCATTTATCACCGTTAAAAGGTCTATTTTATTTACTTATTTGGATGTACTCTTGTATGGCTACGTGTTCATTTTACATGCATATCTTGAGCAGTGCAAATGGAAATCACTCAAAGTAAGAATATATATATATATATATATAATTATTTATTTGCTTGTTTTTGTTTGTTTGTAAAATAAATATGTATTTTTTATATAATTTTTTCTTTAGTGGATATGAATTTGAACTGGCAGTTCATGAATTTGAACTGAATGGGCAGCTGTAGCCTAGTGGTTAGGGAGTGGTCTTGCAATCAGAAGGTTGCCGGTTTGAATCCCACTCTACCCATGGTTGAGATGCACTTGAGCAAGGCATCTAACCCCACACTGCTCCAGGGACTGTAACTGAAACCCTGCAAATATCTGTAAGTCGCTCTGGATAAGAGCGTCAGCTAAGTGTAATGTAATAATGTTATGTAACTGCCCCTTGGTGGCGCAGGTGGTATGGGTGCCGTTCAGCAATCGGAAGGTTGCAGGTTGGAGACCCGCTCTGCCTAACCCCATCGAAGTGTCCTTGAGCAAGACACTTAGCCCCAAGTTGCTCCCGGTGGCAGGTTGGCGCCTTGCGTGGCAGCCTCCGCCACCGGTGTGTGAATGTGTGTGTGAATGGGTGAATGTGAGGCATATACTGTAAAGCGCTTTGAGTGCTCGGAGGAGTGGAAAAGCGCTACATAAAATGCAGTCCATTTACCATTTACCCTTCTGTGTTGTTTGTGCGTAGGCACTGATGCTGGACGGGGAGGAAGGCCCCCTGTCCCCCAACTCCAAGCCCCACATCTGTGAGCACTGCAACGCAGCCTTCCGCAGCTCCTACCACCTGCGCAGACACGTGCTCATCCACACAGGTGAGACGCGCTCTCTGGTGACACAATACACACACACACACGCACTCTGACACTTACACACACATGCACACACACACACACACACACACACACTCTCGTTCTCTCTTACACATGCACACATTCACAAGCACGCGCTCTCTGGTGACACAGTGCACACACATTCGCGCACACATTCTTACACACTCTCATGCACACAGAGCACTTTTTTCTGTGTCCGCCATTAAGAGGGGGAAAATGTAGTTGCCTTTGGTATGTCACACACTCTGAACACTGCGTGTCTGACAACTAAGGTCTTCACCTTAGTTAATGTGATCGTATTTTTGTCCCCTACACCCCTCCGTAGCTGTGCACATAACCTGTATAAACTGCAGTCCCAAGTGTCTGCTTTCTGACTGGTTATGTAAAATCATGTGTGCATAGCCTTGGACCCTCAGAAGTCCCACAGACAATTGAAAACGTAAAAAGCAGACAGTCCAATGTGTGTCTGCGTGCGTGTTCACATGTGTGCATGCTTGTTTGTTTGTTTGTGTGTTGTTTGTTTGTTTGTTTGTTTGTTTTTTTATTTTAAAGCTGGGCTGTGTGTAAAAAAAAAAACAATTTTCTCTGGTTGAAAGCAGGTTATTTGACTCTAAAAGGTCTTCCTCTGTGTGTTTTTTTGTGCTTCTTTTCTGTTTAATTTAATGCGGGCCCTGGTGCTTGTGTTATTTCTGATGGCACAGGGGAGAGGCCCTTCAGATGCAGTCAGTGCAACATGAGCTTTATCCAGAAGTACCTGCTACAGCGGCACGAGAAGATCCACAGTGGTGAGTGTCTTACACACACACACACACACACACACACACACACACACACACACACACACACACACACAAACAAATATGAGAAGATCCACAGTGGTGAGCGCCTTACACAGAGACACACACACACACACACACACACACACAAGAAGATCTACAGTGGTGACTGCCCTACACACACACACACACAAACTTTGCAACATCATGCAGTGTCATAGGGGTGTATCAGGCTGTATCATATTTAAGTATATCCATGTCGACTACTAGCCTTATTATAGTAAAGCATAGTCTAGTACTTTTACCAAAATGGGCCTTGGGCTATTAATGCACAGTGTGCTATTTAGAGAGGCCTGGGATGCACTGAAAGAGTTTGTGTGTGCGCCTGTGTGTGTGCGCGCCTGTGTGTGTGCGCGCGTGTGTGTGTGCCAATCAGGAGAGAAGCCGTTCAGCTGTGACCAGTGCAACATGCGCTTCATTCAGAAGTACCACATGGAGAGACACAAGAGGACACACAGTGGAGAAAAGCCATACAAATGTGACAACTGCCAACAGGTAACATTTGCACGGAGCGCGATGGCCTTCTGCACTCATTCATATGTTTTATGCATTCGCCATCTGTAGATATCTGAGATATCTGTAGAGATCTGCTTTTCTTGTGATGTAAATGCACCATACATTTGAGTTTCCCATACATCATACATTTTCACAAGATGGATTGGTTTTGGCCCCTACAAAGAGCAAAAAAAAAATTTTTTATCAGCAGTAATGTTAAAATGGATAATTTAACCTATTTGTCAATATTTGGTAGTGTTCAGACTGTCAATCCAAATCAATTAATTTAAAATAAAATAATAATAATAATAATAATAATAATTTATTGCTGGCCCATTTAAAAATTTGGTGGCAAAGGGAGAGAGATTTATATGGCAAAGGTCAAGTTCACTGTAATCTCAAACACAGGTGAACATTCTATTTCTAGGTTGGCAGTTTGGTGCCAACTTTAAGATGGATTCAAAGAGATGCTGTGCTAGAATTCAGTCCAAGTCATAAGAAACACAAAATCTCAGAAACCTCACAGACAACATTATGGGCATTTGTAAAGTGAAGTGAACACATTCTTTGCATAGATCAATCTCAGCACCCTGAATTGTGGTGATTTTTTTTTTTTTTTTTTTTTTTTTTTTAAATAAAAATTTAAACTTCCTCTTTCCTCCAACCCACTTTCTTCCCCTTGTGTTCAGTATTTCTCACGCACCGACCGATTACTGAAGCACAAGCGCACCTGTGAAGAAGCCATAAAGAAGGGCCTGGACCCGACCATGCTGGGGCTCGGGGACGATGACCTCGGCCAGGGCAGCTACCTCCTCACTCAGGGAACCCCCGCACCCCCACCCCCCTCCAGCGGGGGGCGCAAGCGAGGCAAGGGCAAAGCGGAGGGCGGCGGGGAGGGCCGCCGGCGCAAGAAAGCCGCCCCTTCCTCCGCCACCTCCTCCTCTTCCTCACTACACATGCCCCGAGGCCTGGGCCTGCAGGACTACGGCGGCGACCTCCCGTCCGGCTCGGGGTCCGGCCAGGCCGGGGGCCCCTCGTCAGGGGCTGGCAGTGGTGGGGGTCACATGGGCCGCACCCCCAAGCTGTTGTTTAAGAAGGGCCGCAACAAGGGCCTGGATAAGAGCCTGTTAGCCCTGGGTGCAGGGGATGGGGCCGGCGGCTCTGGCTTAGGGCTACACGGGCAGAAGCTGTCTTCTGGAGGAGGAGGAGGAGGAGGCGCGGGGCTGGACGGTCTGGGCCTCATGCAGCACTCCTCAGGCCCCAAGCAGTCAGGCACCAGCAGCAACTACGACGACGCCATGCAGTTCCTGAAGAAGCGACGCTACCTCCACGCGGCCAATAACAGCACAGGAGGAGGTGGAGGAGGGCAAGGAGGTGGTGGTGGAGGAGGTGCAGGAGGAGGAGGCGGAGGGGGTCAACCAGGAGACTACGGGCACTTGCCCCCTCCGCAGCCCCAGCAGAACGTCATCCAGAGCGGCCTGCCCGACGAGCCCACCCTGGCGCTGCTGGACACCTCGCCCCTCATCAGCGTGGACCTCAAGCACGACAAGTCGGGCATCCCCGACGAGGTGCTGCAGAGCCTGCTGGACCACTACAGCCACAAGCCCGACGGCTCGCACCACCACCACCACCACTCCCACCACTCTCACCACCACCACTCGCATCACCACCACGACGACGTGACCTTCGACCTCTCGGGCAGCCACCACGTGGAGCTGCAGCCGGCCGAGGTGGTGGACGAGGACGAGGAGGACTCGGCGGGCGTCCACGGCGGCGATAAGACTGTGGTGATGAGCGAGTACTCCAAGTTCCTGCTGCAGACGCTGGAGCGCACCAGCCACAGCTCGGGCTTCACGCTGGGCCCCGCCGCACCCTTCCCCAGCCTCCTCACCAGCAGCAGCCCCGGGCCGCCCTCCTCCTCCTCCGCCCTCTTCTCCGACAAGCACGTCTACGCCACCTCCCCGCTCGACTGCGGCTACACCACGCAGCCCGTCAGCTCGCCCCTGGCGCCCTCCTCTTCCTCCTCCTCGTCCTCGGTCACAGCTGCGGGGGCCGTCGGCAAGTCCCACTTCAGCATGCTGGTGTCGGCGCCCTCGCCCCCGGGACACGGGTCGGGCTCCTCGGGCGCCTCGCAGGTAGGGGTGTGCAAAAATATGCTTGGGTCGGGATATTAATTTTCACGATATAGTGATATATATATATCGATTTAAACATCGTTATCGCAGTGTATCATGACACTAACTTTCATATGATATACTATATCAATTTAAACATCGGTATCGCACCGTATGATGATACTAATTTTCACAATATACTATACTGATTTCAACATCGGTGTCACAATGTAACCTGACACAATATACAAAATCATTTTCTGATTCCAAAAAAAAAACTTTTAAAACATTGTTTAAACTTATATTACAGCTCTGTCCTCCAGTAGTTTATCTTGTAAATCCTATGCACTTTGTTTTTGACATCAATGTGTCCACTGGTTCAGTTTGTCTAAGAGAATAAATATTTTCGTTGTAATGGCAGCTACCTGAACTATGTAGAATATTGCAATATATTGTATCGCAATGTATCATGATAAAATTGTATCGTGAGAAATGTATTGTGATATGTATTGTATCGTTAATGTCCTTGTCAATACCCACACGTACTCGCAGGCCGCGTACCACCTCAGCAGTCTGGAGCCGGCTAGCCACCAGCAGCTGACACCCTCTCAGGAGCTCACGGAGCAGCTGGAGAAGCAGCACTCGCCCCCCTTCCAGCTCACCTCCGACGAGCCCGGCGCGGCCCAGAAGGACGGGAAGGGCGGTTCTGGGCCAGGCTCGGACGGTGGGTCGGGCGTTGCCGCGGGAACCAACGGCAGCTCTGCGGGCAACAACGGGCCTGTGTACCCGGACCTGGCGTCACTGGAGCCCTCCAAGGAGGTGGAGCTGCGCTCCACATACCAGATCGAGAACTTCGCCCAGGCCTTCGGCTCGCAGTTCAAGTCCGGCCGCGGCACCCCGCTGTCGGCCTACGGTGGCGGCGGTGCGGACGACCACCACCTGCCGCGGACTCCCGTCTCGGAATTCTCAGGGTATACTAGTCTGTTGGCAGACGTCAGCGAGCCCGCTAGCTCAGGATCCAAAACTCCCACGAGCCAAAGCTACAGGTAAACCAGGGCGGCGGGTGGGGGGGGGTGGGGGTTGTTTAAGCCAGGAGAGCCAGGAAGGAGTGTGGGAGGAGTTGGGGGGGGTGGGGGGTGGTCTTCCAACCTCAACGTCAACATTGGAAACCTAATCGACCCTCTCTTCAAACCCTCAACCCCCCTCCTCCTCCACCACCACCACCACCAAACCCCTTTTATAACACAAAACAAACAGACTTGTTACACTGCCATTAAATGTTAACGAGACTTTACCAGGGAAGGTCTGCAAGACCTCATGCAATTTTTTTCTATAAAAAAAAAAAAACAAAAACAAAAAACGAACAAAAAAAGTACTCCTTTTTAATATGTATTCAGTCCCTATGTCTTTATTTTAAGGAAAAAACTAGTGTAGTGCGTATGATATTTGTTTTTCTTTTTTTTTAAAAAGGTAGGTTTTACATGTAATTTTTTTCTTCAGTTGAAATGTAGAGGGTAGCTGGGAACTCGCTTGTGTTCCTAAAAACCCCCTGTGTGTTTTAGCAATCACGATGCATTTGTAAAATAGTGATGATGATGATGATGATGATGATGATGATGACTTACAGTGATATTGTGTCAGGGAGAGGCCCAGTATTCAAAAGGCAAAAAACCCTATGTATTGTCTGTTACAATAATGAAAAGTATTACTCAGGAAACAAAGCAGCGAACTAAGAGGTTACTTTTTTGTTCATATCTTTTTTTTTTTTTTTTTTTTTTTTTCCTCCTTTCATGATGAGATGCAACTAGCACACTTGTTTTGACCGGTTAACTCATCATGAACGTTTTATTCAAGCTTTTTCGATCTTTCTCTTTCCCCCTGGAAAGAGAGTGTAGCCAACCACGGATCTGTGCATTCAGTCACTAACAGACCTTTTCCACTGCTAGTGGTGGAGATTATGGTACCTTATTTTATTTTATTTTTTTAAAAGCTAAACACCCCCCTCTCATTTCTCTACTTTAAGGCCACAAGTAGTCTCTGACACTCTCTCTCTCTCTCTCAAACACACACACGCACACACAAATAGACACACGCACGCGCACACACAAATACACACACACACACACACACCCATATTTATGCATCTTAGGTGGCCACAGGTGGATGAGGGGGTGTGGTGAGCACTAATGGGTTTGCTCCCATCTTCCCTTTCATACTGTCCGTTAACGCTAGTCTCTCTCTCTCTCTCTCTCTCTTTCTCTCTCTCTTTCTCTCTCTCTCTCTCTCTCTTTCTTTCTCTCTCTCTCTCTCTTTCTCTCTCTCTCTCTCTCTCTCTCTCTCTCTCTCTCTCTCTTCCCCTCTCTCTCTCTCTCTCTTCCCCTCTCTCTCTCTCTCTCTCTTTCTCTCTCTTTCTCTCTCTTTCTCTCTCTCTTTCTCTCTCTCTCTCTCTCTCTCTCTCTCTCTCTCTCTCTCTCTCTCTCTCTTCTCTCTCTCTGTCACACTGTCTTCCTCTCTCACACTCTCTCTCTGTCGCTCTCTTTCTCTCTCTTTCTCTCTCTCTCTCTCTTCTCTCTCTCTCTCTCTCTCTCTCTCTCTCTCTCTCTCTTTCTCTCTCTCTCTCTTGTCACACTGTCTTCCTCTCTCACACTCTCTCTCTGTCGCTCTCTCTCTCTCTCCCTCCTCCATTTGTATTTATTTTCCTTTTGTTTGTCATCCTCTTGTTTTGCAAGGAATCAATGAGCACTTTTTTAACCAATTGTTTTTAACCATTGAGGAAAAAAAAGAACTGATTCAATCCAGACTCATGTTTTGATTTTGAGAAGAAAAAACAGTTTTTCATTCTTTCTTTTTTTTTTGTGGAGAAAGCTGTGAGTTCAGGAGGGGGGGGAACGGGGTGGCTGTTTTGGGAGGGGTGGAGGTGGGTGTGGGGAGAAGGGGTGGGTTATGATCAAGGGCATTGGGGACAGGGAAGGGCTTGATGGGGTGGGATCAGGGTGGGGGGAGGGACTGGATGCTATGCCATTATTGTTTGTAATATTGCTATGTAGTGGAGCCTTGGGTTCAAGTTACAGGACCTTATTTGTATTAAAGTGTATTTAAATATTAATGTTTTTTTTCCTGTTAGTTTTATATACTTTAATTTTTTATTATTATTTTTTTGCGCCAAGAGTGGCTACAATAGCGCAATCCTACCTCTCCACCTCAAACGCTGGCTCTGCTGTGGTCAGTACATGCAACCCAAACGGGCTGGTCTTTTTTATATATATATATATGAAATTCAATCCCCTGCTGACCCAAGGCCAACAAGGACATGCCGTCATTTTGCAAATGAGAAACAATACATGCGAAAAAGAATTGCATCCTGGACCTAAAACCTGTGTTTTTAATGTGTTCGTTGGCTCTTTTGGAAAAAAAAAAGAATGAAATACAGACATTTGAAAAATCAGGAACATTGTGAGAAGATGGAGGAATATGGACATTTTGAGATGCAAGCTTAAGTGATTGTTTTGCCCCAAATCTTCCCCCAGTTTTCCCCCCACCTACATGGTGATGCAATTTTGATAACTCTGCGATTGAACACTACTTCACTGTGTCTTCCAATGGGTAGATCTTTTTATTTTATTTTATTTTATTTTTTTTTTGGTAGCTAATTGTCACTAGTGGCCAGAAGTGTGAAGTTTTAAATTTTTGGGGTGCTGGCCTGTGATTTGTTTCCTCCAGTCGCACCTCAAGACCTGTTGGGTGAGGTTGGTAATGACTTGGTTGGGTGAGATGTCACCAGAGGTCACGTAGCCCCTTTTAAAAAGCCCCCCCACCCCCCCACACTTTTGTTTTGCCACCTCAATTATGCGCTATTTGACGGGAGAACATTGCAGTGATGAGTAGCAAGAGTGATTTCAACAAAAAATACAGGATTGAACAGAATATACCTCATATCATACATACATGGGAAAACAAGGATAAGGTTAAGTTGTTTTCCCCTGAAAACTCCAGGGACAAGTGTTGGGGGGGTGTATTTAGTTTATAGCAATTGAGACTTGTTTTGAGGAAGAAAATAAACCCATCACAGGCAGTGGTCCACTTTTGGGTGAATTCTGTCTTGACCCCAGGGGGTTGTTAAAAGTGTGTGGTTTGTAGTGGCTAGCCCAGAGAGGGAACCTCTTTCAAAGAAGAAAGCGGGGACTTTATTCTTGGGGCAAAACGAAGCCAAAAGGCTTTCTTTTCTGAAGAAGAAAAAGGGCCAGGGTGGGTACTTGCTCTGAGCTAATGTACTTGTTTTGGCCACTAAGCCACACACTTGCAGTACCCCCCTGGTACGGACTCATCCCGGAGTCAGGCTTTACCTCTGGGTTAAAGCAGGCCCGATCATATTTTTTCCCCCCCAACATCTCCTGCATTGGCTACTCTAGAGGAGACAAACTTTACTGGAAGTGCAAATGAACATGTTTGCTTGTTTATTTTGCTTTTTCCTTTTCACTTTTTTTTTTTTGTTTTTTTTTTGTTGTTGATCCCTTGAGCCATGCCAGGCAGTGTTGCGTTCTAGGTCGAAACCCCCCTTTTTTTTTTTAGCAAGAGTCTCCATCACCCCCAATCCCCTGCCCAACTTTTGTTACCTGCCATACAAAAATGTGTTCTTTTGATATGATGTCTAGAATGACTTTTGTTTACAATGATGTACAAATACACTAAATGTGTGTTATTTTTGATTCTGAGGTTTTTTTTTCCTGATATGCATGATATGAAGTTTTTTTTTTTCCCAGTTGATTTTATATGGCTTGTCTGTCATCACTATCAACACACCACATTTTTTTTTGTAGCGAATCTGCCCCCATGTCCAGGTCCCCCTTTCCACACAGAGCTTATTCTGCAAGGTTCTGCCCATCAGATGACTTTATAAAATGATTAGATAAGCCAATAAAAACCTTTTTTTGTTATGAGCGTACCAGCAGTCCAGTTTTCCATAAAGAACTACAACAGACATGCCACAGAAATGTCTATTTTACAGCCATACAGCTATTTTACATTTCACAGATTAAATCAGTGTTGCCTGTTTTGCATAGCAGTGGCATTATTATTATTATTATTATTATTATTATTATTATTATTATTATTATTATTATTATTAATAATGATGATAATAATAATAATAATAATAATTGTATTTTTGGTATTTTTATTGGTAGTATTATCATGAACAATAATAATAAAAATAATAATCATAAACGTTAATGACTAGACCTGTAGGCCCTATTGGCACATTACGAAGCAAGAGGAGCGTTATAAGTGCGTTATATCTGCGATAAAGATGGAAGACACAAGGGGCATGTGGAATCAAGTTGACCATAGCACCCATAGGGAAGTTTTGCAGGAGATTTTACTGTCTTGCTACAAGTAAACAATCTGATCAAAACACCATACGTTAGAAAATCAATCATGGTCTTTGTATAAAGTTCTTTTTGTGTGAATGGTTAATAATTGATCAGGAAAGTTTCCTTACCAACAATGACAAAGCTTTGCCATTGTTGTCATGTGAAGGAATGTTCGGTTATGATGACACATCCCAAAAGACCAGGTTAAATCTCAACCATGTGTTTGAGCAATGGCAGGTCAACGGGAACTTTGGCAATCAGATCATAAACTCGGAAGGTTGACATGCACGCGACCACGTTGCAGGAAGTGATTCAGTGTGTGTCTAAAACAAACAGGTTTCTTAGGGCTCATTCACACCAAACACTCTCCGTATTCAGCGCGTGGCCGTATTCTGTCCGTACAATATGTTTCTATGGTGATGGAATACGCTCAGAACACGGTTGCGGTGGGAATGGTCTCATCTGCCAGCGTGCATTCTAAATGAATACGGACAGAATACGCTGAGAATACGGCCACGCGCTGAATACGCAGAGAGTTTGGTGTGAATGAGCCCTTACTCTGTCTAGCACAGTGGTTGTCAATCTAGGGGTACTTGGATCAATTCTAAGGGGGTGCACAAAATACGTGCGTGAATGGGTTCTCAGCCCTTTACCAGCATAAAGATGCAGTTCAAGTTTGAGTTTACTTAAAACGAGGACAATGCACAGTAAACATGAATTAACTCGTAAAGCGAGAGAAGAGGCCGGTTATGACAACATTTGCTAAATTACATCTGTAATCCCTGGGCAGGTAAGACCCGATGAAGACACAAAAAGTACAGACGTGAAGATCTCTCATTCAAACCATCCCCGCTACAGGTTTATGTACCACATAACACGCGTTCCCCTGTTGTTTTATGTAGCAGTATTTATGTTAGAATATTATCAGCAAGGGGGGTGGGGTGGGGTGTTGGGACTATTTTAAGGGCCCCCCAGAATTTACAGCTGCCCTTTCAGAGCACTATTAATATTATTATTGGGGAGGTGAATTTGGCGGGTGAAATTCCATCCATAAAGCAGAGGGCCACCCACTTCAGCTCTGATTTCTGCTTTTCTTCACGTTTCTCAGATGATCAAGTCTAATGAAGAGCAGTAGGCTCGAAACGTCACTTGGATGAGGAATGTGAATAAAAGTGAATAAAAGTTCAAAAAAGGAAGCTGAAGTGTGTAGACCTCTCTTTTATGTCTTGGATTTAGATTTAGATTACGAATGTGGGCACCCTCTTTTTTTGTTTGTTTTTGAAGGGGGCTGAAATTCACATGCAGGAAATGTAAAGGTACATTTGTTACTGACAAAAAATGGGATGAAGTACATGTACAAAGGTCAAAACCAGGTGTGCTCTTACGTAAAGAGCGCTAATGGTAAATGGATATAAATAGTCTCTTGCGTGATTTAGGATTATAGGATGGGGGCTCACAAAGAAAGAAGCTACAGAAATTGCACCATCATTGGCAGGAGTTCAGGAGTGTCCTTTTTTCTGGAAACCCATACAAGGGTGTGGTACTCCGTCACGGGTGAAACTATGACTGAGCTATTGTTGGGAAATCAAGATATTCACATTTTATAGCCGAGGGCCGTTATAAAAGACGAGTGAGCAAACACATGTTCAACCAGCGAGAGTTTATCAGGACTTAGGACAAGTTCCTGACCTAATTATGGTGACATTAAAAAAAAAAAACTATTTTAAAAATGCTTATGAGTCAGTCTGGTTCTGAATTTGTGTTAGTTATACAAGTCACAGGTGCCTGAAAAATGACCTGGATAATTATTTCCTCATGTTGAGGATGATCAAGGCTATATGTACTAGGTCATATTAAATATATGCATTTTTGGACTATCAGGTACACAGGAACCATAGCTCTTTTTTGTCTACTATGCTCACAAAACAATTTCAAATTTCTGCGATTGAAAATTTGCACTGATATAATACTGTTTTATTATAATGTGTTTGTATTTGGACGGTGTGGATTTATCAGCCACTGGGGGGCAGTACAGAGCCCAGTAGAGTGAGTGAGAGGAAGTCCCAGAATTTCAGGATTGATAACCGTTTCTTTAGTCCTCCATGTACTGCAGTACTTTGTACTCTGCTGTCTGAGTCTTAAAGATAAACCAACTGCTTTCCAAGTTGTGTTATGGAACAAACGTTCAAATACCTGGAAAACCGCCCAAGATAGTGTCGAATGTACTTTGGGGATATCTCATTACATTTTGCCAGAAAAGTCTTTTTTTCCATGTCACCTCCCATTGTTCAAAAGTGAGTAGGTGGATTGTCCAACCCTTTGGAAAAAACGTTACGTAACAATATCCAATGTTGATTGAAGAAGAAGTGAAAGATGTCTGCCTGTGTGGCATACTTAGGTATAGTCTCTGGTGTCACTGACAAGCGATTTACGGTCACTAATCCATTTATGCCATGCAATGTCTGTGACGTACTAACAGAATGACTACTTCATCAGGTACTTACTGAAAAGGCAGACATATTCATTTTGTGTAATTATTTTTGGTGTTACCTCTGATGTTGTCATTTTAGTGCCAATTACACTAAGGTACTTTCAACAGTTTACCTCAACGTGTTATATAATGGTTATTCAATGGTGTTTTCTTCATAACATTACAGTAATGTTTTCACTATATATGGTGTGCAGCTGTTACATAACAAGGCAATTTCAAAGCTGTTGCAAGTCTGTTCCAGGAGTTAGAAAGTGTTTCAGTGAATTAGTACACCAGTAGTCTTGCATTTTATGGCCGTACCTTATACCTGCCCTGTATGAGGACTAAATAGCAATGGCAGGTGTGCCTAGGACTTGTCCCTGACAATATGTCCATCTCTTCTCTATAAATAGCATTCACTGTTTGCCACGTCTTCAAGTTCAACACCAAGACTATAGCATTGCTCAACATCGATCAATTCCTCAAGGAGATAAGCTCAAGTGAACAGTCACTGAACACGTTTTTTTTTTTTTCCTCCTTTAAAACCATAGTTGTTGTGACATTACTGCTGTATCTTCCTTCTGATAAAGGCCATTTCCATGACGACAACATGGGACATTCCAAGGTGGGGCTGGCTATGGCACACCACACCGAGAATGAGTAACCTTCCCCCAGAACAAACGAGATAAGTTTTCCACACAAATGTGGCAAACCCTTAAAGTGTCCTGATGTGTCTTTGGGTGTTATTGGGGCACTAGGTGTGACTGTGCAAACCAAAGTGCTCGCCTGTCAGAAGCTCTGCTTGGGTGTGTTTTGGGTTTGTCTCCATTTCCTGGCTAGGCCAAAGTGTCCTTGAGCAAGGCACTGAACCCCATACTGCTCCCTCCCGGTGTGCTGATTGGCGCCTTGCATAGTAGCCTTCGGCACCGGTGTGTGAATGTGTGTGTGATTGGGTGAATGTGAGGCATTCAGTGTAAAGCGCTTCAGGTACTCTGCACTACATATATTGTGCTATATAAATGCAGTCCACTCCTTGGTTGTGACCTCGTGTAATGCATTTCAAAAAGGACAAGAGAAATACTGAGGTGGAAAAATCAACAATTTATTCAGAAATTAGCTGCCTCTGAATGGTTGTGTTCATAAAATCATAGTTAAACATCTTACAATGGGATGAATAAAAACAGCTGGTCAGTGTCTCTTCTATTGAGTTACATGAAGGTGAAGGCCTGGTGATGCAACATGTCACCAACTCACTATAATAACTTACTGTCTTACAACTAACTAATGTGAGCTTGACTGGCAGCAGCTCATGGTGGGTAAGCAGGTATATTTATTAGACCAGTCAATCAAGGACATAATGTTGTCTGATTATCATGTTATGTCATGCAGCTGTGACCTCATGGTTAGTGAGTTGGTCTTGGGATCAAAGGGTTACAGGTTCGAATCCCATACCAGTAGGAAGATTGTTGGTTGGGCATTACTATATAAAGAGTGCTCTCCTGCACCCTTATCCATGGCTGAAGTGCCCTTGAGCAAGGCATCTAACCCCACATTGCTCCAGGGACTGTGCCCTGTACCTAAATAACTGTAAGTCACTCTGGATAAGAGCATCAGCTAAGTGTAATGAAATATTAACATGGTCAAGGGACTACCCCAAAGTATGACTACAGTTTTTTCTTTTTTTTTTAAGTTGCTTATCTTGATTTAAAGGAATACTCTCTGGAGCGGGCTGTTCTTTAGTAAGTAACAAAACAGATCACATCAATCATAGCTAGGTAATGCAGAATATTCACATGCTGTTCCAGTGACAAACCTACAAAGTCTCAAGGACCCCAATCTCAACATCAGAAGCATAAATCCCATCCATGGAAGGTATTACTTAAATCAGAATATATTTAATCACAGTCAACATCATTATCAAATCAAAAGCAGGATGATATACTATACTATACTATACTATCATATAACATACTATATTATAATGTAATGTAATGTAATATAATACAATATAATACAATATAATAGAATAGAATAGAATAGAATAGAATAGAATGTTAGAATGCCTTTATCTCTATTGGCTTCGGGTGTGTGTAATGGCAAATACCTTTCAAGTCAATCACACCCTTAACCTTCAGTGTGAGGTGACCAACCTCAATTTATTGTAGTCACTTATTACAAAAGCTTAACCTCAAAAGCGAGCACAAGAGTGAGTGACTGTTTATTCATTGCTCAATAATGGGCATTGCTTCCCTGATCGTGTTTGTTGGGAGGAAAAAGAGATTTGAATCTGAAATGATATTTTTACATTGTTGGTGCAGTTCAGATTGAATAAAGCATGTGTGATATGATTGGTGTCGGTCTATTTCATGTTACCTATAGTTGCAATTGTGACGCACAAGTTTGCTGTGTTTTTACCCTGTCTTTATGTTTGTGCCTACGACTGACTCAGAACCAAACCCTGGCCTGTCTGTGGGTCTGTGTGCTCAGCCGCAGTCTAATTGTAACCCGATATTCTGTTCAGTGTGTTAACACCCTCCAGTCTGTGATGTGAGTGATATGCGAGACAGGTTGCAGTTGACCCAGACCTGCCCAGAGACATGGCTGGGACCCTGAAAGGATCCAATTAGTGGGTCCCCCCTCCCCCCAAACAAACCCTATGGTTTTTCATTGAATTTTCAATTTTGTTCTGCCGCTGTCCTCTGGCTTCGATGGTGTCTTTAATGTTTCTGATTCCCATTTAAACATGCCCCTGTAGCTTACAAATCACATCTCACAAGTAAAATGAATCCTGGCATTTAAAGAGACAGAGTTGATGCAAACTGCCCTTAGCAGCTGATTCCAAGTATGCACACTTCATATATGTGTGTGCGTAACATAACGTAACGTCCCTGGCGTAACGTAACGTAACGGCCCTGGCTACAGGTGTGTCTAGGGGGTGTGTTGACAAGGATATGTTTACATCACCTGAGTTCAGTAAAACTCTAATATCCCCAGAAAGTACAGATTTCATAGTAGCAGAATACAGACAGGTCTTGTTAAGTTGGAGTTCTGTTATCCTGCTCCATGCTTTTTGATCTAGAGCAGGTATAGCCAAGGCCACCGCCAGTTCCATGGGAGCCTTTTTTAATGGCACCACTGATATCACCCATCGGCATAGAAACACAAACAGAAGCTCGCAGGCGTAACCTGCTGTAAAGGCATAAATGACTTGGCGTGGCTCAAGAGACGACTGAAGACGTGAGATAGATGACTTTATGGGCCGATTAGCCAAACTACTCATGCCTCAGCGGTGTACAATGGTTTGCCATTCCCAGTGACATAAAATTTTCCATAGAGAGTGCCCCCAAGTTGTAATCCATAGGAACACTGCAATTTTTTTGTGCAGGATGCAATGTTTTCGTGCCCAAAATATTGCATTCTGTAGTAACGTGCAGCATTTTTGATAAGCAATGTCCAAAATAATACTGTTGTATACTGCAGCAATAATGTAGTAAAAACTGCAGTACAACGTAGGATATTTCATACTTGCAAGCCTGCTCGTAATGCGGCAAGCGAGACACTAATATCCATGGAATACCATTGTGGTAACTGGTTAAGTAATATACTATGTGCACCCTGAATATAGTACCCCACCCCTTGATCTACCTCAGAACTGCACACCTGAACTTTTTTAGAGAACTTATCTTTTTCTCACAACTGTGCACCTCACCTCACCCCATCCCTACCATTACCTTGTCTTGTACTAATAATTACTTATTCATTACAATAATAGTTCTTCTCTATTGGTCTGGCTCATTTCTAGTATGTATGTATGCAGGTATGTGCAGTGAGTGATATATTGGATGTCTTGGTTTTGTGCAATATGTGTTAGGTGTACAGTATCTGCTGCTGGACACTACTACTCTACTCAATGTGCAAGTTTACGCACCATGCCTGGAAACACATCGATGGCACAATAGGGCAAATGACCCCTGTAAGTTTTTGTTAGATGATTTACTATTTGTCGGGAAAGGTGTCAATCATTTCTGGCAAGCCTGAGTCATACGAGGAAGTAATGTTTGGTGTTTGGTGTGGTGGATTCCAAATAAAATTCTTTGGATTTCATAGAGGAAATTATTCACCTTTTTATCGATGTATAACATTACGTGTAAATTTGCATTGGTTGATCAGGACAAGTTAGAGAAGGTCGCGGTTGTTTGTGGAAAATGATGCTGTTCTTGATGGCATAATTAAGCAGATAAACGTTTTTTGGACCATACAACCAAGGCCGTCAGATTATTGTAGGATAAATGAGGGGTATTATGACTTTATTTGAGCTTACCTAATATCTTAAACCCATTTAAAGAGCTGTGTTTTAGGACTGTATTTTCTGCGTAATTGAATGAGAATGGCTACGCTAAGCTAATATTGCTAGTTCTAACGACTGCATGAGGGCACACAGTGACATAACATAAGATAAATTGTCATTTTAATTGTGTTTTGAAAATTGGAGATATATATGAGCAGCAAACGTCAAATTTGAATCACTATGCAATAATTCCAATGGTATACATTTAGGGATGCAACATGCCCAATTTGATATTGGATCACATCCACAGCTCAACAATCAGGATTATGGTTTAGACATGTTTCAGAGTGAGGTAGGGATCAAAATACGCTGGTAGACCTATTAAGAATCACAATACAATATTTGCAATGTGTACATTTATGATGCATTTTTTTTACCAGGGGGTTGTAACATGCCCAATTGTATCTTAAATCACATATAGCTCTCAAGCAACCAGAAAATATATAGTTTACACATGTTTCAGAGCTGCCCTTATGAGGTAGGGATCAAAATACGCTAGTACTGCTAATAATTTGATACTGGATAGAAATAGGTATTCCCGGTAACTTCTCTGAATGAACATAGCTGGAGAACCTTTCTATAGGTCTATTGTAAGAACATGTGATCAATTTATATGTTTTTAAATACATACCCGTCTACATATTTCCACTCAAAAGGTGACCATATAATAGAATTCATACAAACTGCTTTTGTTTCCGGTATAGCAACCCTAGCTGAGGTTACCGGGAATACCTATTTACTGCAAAATTCTACTCAAACTCTGTAGCCTACTGGTATTATTTCCAGCAATGTCTTTCATACATATGCCAAACTAAGACTTTATTCCCCCTTTTAAAAAAAGAAATAAATAAAAAGGCTTTATTAAAAACAGTGTTTGGTATTTTAAAAGGTTACCGAGAATACTTATTTCCATTTTTTCACCACTCTAAAGGCCTAAAAACATCATACAACCACAATTATGTTTTATTTCTAAACATTACTACTGCTGTGGTGACCCTCAGTGGTTTTTACTCACAAAATCTTAGTGAAAATTGTGTTTTAAGCACCTATATGGAAAGGTATGGATAGGTATTCCCGGTAACCTGCCATCAATATATGAAATGTAAATATATTTGAAAGTAAGCGCCCAATTCCAGTGAAACTCATTTTGGTTATTCAGTAAGGCCTTCGGATTATGCCATAAAAAAATCATGCAAATACCATTGAAATAGAGAAAGTTTTGTCTTATAATATTTGCACTTTGATTTAGGCTATAGGCAGACTTAGACTTATAAACCTTCACCCGATTTTTTCTTCAAAATTGGGACATTTTTTGACTTTCGGTAGAGAACTCAAAGAGAATTATTCTTAGATGTTTCATGATTATGCTAGCCATGCAAATCCAACAAAACATTTTTATTCTCACTTCATTTTGAAGAAAGAGTAAAATAGGTAGGCCTATTCCCGGTAACTTGGCTAAACTTGAGTTACTTTATCTCCTCTGCCCACAACTCCCCCCCCCCCAAAAAAAATAAATAAATCATTTTACATCCATGACAACCATTCCTGACATTAAAAAATTGTTTGATCATAATATATTTGAAAACCTGGAAAATGCTGGCTTATAATAAGGTTACGGGAATACCTACTTTACAGCTAAAGAGAGAGAGAGAGAGAGAGAGAGAGAGAGAGAGAGAGAGAGAGAGAGTTGTGCACTAAATTAGTGTTTGAGTTACCCTTTTATAAAACCACGTGCTTTCCTATAAGGAACGTGAAAATATGTTGAAGTGGTAGTAAGGGAAGTCAAGGCAAACGTTGATTCAACATCTTAAACTTAACTTCAGGGAAAGGGCTTGGCGCCAGGACAGAGGGAGGATGCTGAATCATTGCGAAGTGGCCGTTTGAGACTCGCTGGCACTGTGGGGGTGTGGCTTCTGCCGTTTGGGTCTTCAAAAGGTATAAAGACCATCCACCGACTACTTCGCGCGACATCCTCAAGCCTCCTGCGGATTCTACGTTGCCAACAAGTTGTCTGTCATTATAGACAGGGTAGTATAATACGATTTTAAACTCGGTTAATTTCGTCTCCCTTTTATTAGGGACCAATCAACGATGAAGAAGTTGGCTAAAGTTGTAATGGTGTGCTGGCTGGTAGCTTCTTGGGTACAATCAGAAGGTAAGACGGAAAGTGTTTTCTGAATTGGTCAGTTTTAAGCTGGTGAACATGTAACATAATGATTCGCCTAATAATAATAATAATAATAATAATAATAATAATAATAATAATAATGAATCACTGCTAACTAACTTAGCAAATAACCCTGTAGGTCAACAGAAAATATGTTCTCTAAAGACAACTACGGACAATAAAGAGAAACGGGGGATCCAGCCATCCTCTGTGTTTTTATTGGCATAGTCGCATCCTTCCAGTTGTCGCACTTTGCGAGAAGAGAGAGCGACATCTCAGAACAAAGGCGGACCAACCAGCCGACCAAATTTATCCCAGAATTAGCGAACCATTTAATGTGTCTCAATTGTCCGTGTTACAATTTAAGCCTTGGGTCGGCAATCTGTGTACCTAACCTCAGTCACAGGTTAACGTGGTAGTTAATTTTTCACCCCAAGTGGGGCTTTTGGGACGGTCGTTAGTGGTGGGTCTCTGACCCCATCTCTTTGGTTGGTGTCAGTGATGTCTGACTCATAGTGTTCCTTAAAGTTGTCCTCGACCTCATTTACAATGTATAGGATCGTAGAGGGCCATCTAGCCTTGGGCTGCATTCCAGATTTCTTTCCAGGTGGTAGAGAGGGCCTGAGTTCTTCCCCTGTTCAACAGCCTACGCTAAGAGTCCATGGGGTGAATACGTGACAGTTTTATCACAAGGGACGGAGGCAGAAAATTTTAAGTTTAATGGTTTTCTGTGTATATTTTGTGTATATTTCCTATATTTTTTAAAGATGCCTGTGAATGTTGAAAAGCACAACCTAATGTAAATGAAAATCTGTTTTAGCCTAATCTGCGGCCTGACTTTGAGCAGTCACAGCGGCTCTGAGCGTAGAGTGTGAATTTACACACCTGTGTGAGGCCACATAAGTTGACGCATTTAAGTGTGTGTGTGTGTGTGTGTGTGTGTGTGTGTGTGTGTGTGTGTGCATGTCTGTCTGTCTGCTGCACCTGCTCTGCATCAGAAAGTTGCGGTCAGAATCTCACGGTTTGGGTGCATTGGAAAGTAAAGAGGAAGGCAAACAGCCTGTGGTTTACAGTCCATGGTGCGGATGTGGCTCCTTGCTCATGCACAGCACATTCCTGAAGGAGCAGACTGTGTTTTTGTATTTTGGGGTGAATTTCCATCGAAGTAGAGATCCTTTAAGTGTGTCTTTAATTGATGACTTGCCGTAAGAGCAGTGGTCTTGCCAGACATTTTGGGTGCAATGAAAGGACATTTTTGTTGGGGAGTCTGCACCATTTGTCTTGACCTGTTTACATCAGTGTTTCGCTTGGCGTAAGTGCCAAGAAGTACACAGTGGAGTCACACAAATGGAGACACTGCACACACACACACACACACACACACACACACACACACACACACACACACACACACACATACACACACACACACACACACAAGGGCAGATGTAATTAAACAAAGATTGTATGCAAGGTCATGTTTTTTTTTTGTTTTTTTTTGTGACACGACTAGATGCTAAGGGAAAATATAATGTCTCAACCTGTCGCTAATAATAGCAATGTTGGTTGTAATATGCTATATATTACAGCGAGGGGCCCCCTAGTCTGTGCAGGGCCCCTGTAATTGCAGTGACTGTTCCTCATCTCAGGGCCCCCTGCTGAAGAGTGTCAGGCTTATGTCATTCTGTTTCTCGTCAGGGTGCCGTTCAGAAGCGTTCATTCTGTGCTCTCCTTATGTTAAACTAGCTCAGTGCTTCTCAAATAGTGGGGCGGGCCCCCCTGGGGGGGCACGGTGTGATGCCAGGGGGGGCGTGTGTGACTTTTTTTGCTGTACTAAATAAAGTAATAAAGTTATTCTTTGTTCTTAAGTTGATCTGTATTTCTTTTTTGTTTTCCTTAATGTGAGTAAGGATACAGTGTTATGCAGATGTGCATATTCCAGATGTGCATAGAGAAATGATACTATTACAGTTATGGTGGAGATTAGGGGGTTGGGGCGCGAAATGTTTTCTTCTTCCTAGGGGGGGCGTAACAGAAAATAATTGAGAAGCACTGTACTAGCTCAACCCTTATCACTTCTTTGGGTTTTGGCAGTAAGGCGATAATGCTAGTGCATGGTCCTCACAGCATACGGACTATCAGACAAGGCTTGTGTACTTAAGTCAATCTTTTTTTCTTTTTTTTTTGAAGTTAATTTCCTTGGTTCGGCTCCCGTTTCACACGAGCAGGGTGCTATCTGACAAGTAGTCCTTGACCGGAACTTTCCGGTGTGGTACCGCTTGATGGGCCACATGCTATTCCAGGAATGTGTCCTAATCCTTTCCTGAGTAAGCAGATGTTTCCACGGTAACTCCAAAGCGCTGTGCCTGGACCTTTGTGTGTGTGTGTGTGGGTCAGGCCCCCCTGTGACTCAGCAAGTGTGTGTGTGTGTGTGTATGTGTGTGTGTGTGTGTGTGTGTGTGTGTGTGTGTGTGTGTGTGTGTGTGTGTGAAAAGTGTTCTAGAAACAAAACATCCCATCTCAGTACTGCTGAGGAGTTTACTTATGTCCTCTTGACGCCAGGAAGATCAATAGATGGTGACGCTACTACTGTATAGGAGCCAAGCCTACTTACAGAAAGTGAGGCATACACACACACACACACACACACAACATGGAAACACCAGGTCAGCCCATTTAGTTTAACGAAGCTCTCTCTAGAGTTGTGTAATATTTAGGGCTGTAATGTAATGTAATATTTAGGGCTGTAATGTAATGCAATGTAATATTTAGGGCTGTACTATATACTGAAAACATTGCAATATCAAAGTACTGACAAGCAGAACATAGATATTACAGTACATAAAGCTATACAGCTAGTCACTTTCAGGGCTCTTGCAGTCAACACAAAGCTGAGATTCTTTAACATTGTATTTGTAAGTATTTGTTTATTTATCGCAAGTCGTATCGTCGTCGCAACATTCAGCAATGTTATCGCATATCGTACATTTTCCAGATGTCGTGCACAGTCCCTGCACTAATCTTGTTTACCTGAACAGTGAGGCACAGCACTTGCACTTGCCCACTCAGCACGGCTAATATCTTCTGCTGCATGCCAGGAGGACTTGCCCACTCAGCATGGCTGGTATCTTCTGCTGCATGCCAGGAGGCTGGTAGTGGACAAGTGCTGTTTTAAGGCCTTTAGGACACACAGATTAGGGCTGGGCGATATGGCTGAAATCTGTATCACGATATAAGTGTTTCATATCGGTTGATATCGATAATTATTGAAACATTGTGTGACCTATTTAAAAGTAACAGGAGGGAAAAATCTATTCATTTTAATTTTTTTAACTTAACCTTCCTCTGACAGGCAATAAGCATTCAGGCAAAATGACTGTCAAAACACGTTCAATGTTACGATCACAATGAAAACTGAGTGATCCGAGAAAGCTCCGGCTGTCTGAACAGTGTGAACACATTAGGATAAGTGGTTTTGATAAAGTGGTATTGTATCATTGAAAATATATCGATATGGCGATATAGTGTCAAATACATATCGATATAAATATTACGATACGATATTACGATAATATCGATATATCGCCCAGCCCTAACACAGATACACACTTTTAGTGAGGGCATTTGTCATATCAGCCATTTGGAGGACAAGTGCAGCCATTACCTGCAAGAGCACAACAGGGGCCCTGCTGTTCCAGTCTAAATTGGCCCCATTGTTGGGCGCTTGAATCGGGGTTTCCTCTGAGCAGGAGCGGGGGGGGGGGGGGGGAATACGAGCTTACACTGGGTCTCTCTCTGTTTTTCTTTCGCTATCTCGGTTTCCCTCTCTCTCTCTTTCCCCCCTCCATCTTATTTTATCTCCCCCTGAGTGTCCCTCCCTCTATTTCTCTCTCCCCCCTTCTCTCTCTCTCTCCCTCTCTATATATGTCTTTCCTCTCTCTCTCTCTCTCTCTCTCTCTCTGTCTCTCTCTCTCTCTCTCTCTCTGTCTCTATCACCCTCTCTCTCTTTCCCCTGTACCCTCTCTCTCTCTTCTTCTATCTTTAGCAAGGCCCTCCCACCTCTGTATCATTCTCTCTCCTCCTTACATACCTCTCTCTCATTCTCCCTGTCTCTTTCTCTTGATCTCTTCCCCCTACCCCCACTCATTTAGTGCTCTTCCAGAGCTGCACAAAGAGACCCTATAGGTGAAGAAACAGGGGGAGAAGGTGGAGTTTGGGGGGGGGGGGGGGGGTTGCAAGTGGTAAATGATGGTGCTGGAGTTCTGTGTGGTCCTCTCCTTTTTTATACAGGTTATATTATAGCTTATAGCTATTTTTTCCAGCTTTTTTATTTTATTTTCCAGCTTGGGATCAATGAAGTATATCTATCTATCCATTCATCCGTCCATCCATTTATTTTTGTAGCTTGGCTGTCACACCAAGCTTGCTTCATCTGGCAAAGATCCCATAGACAGGAAGTTCTGACAGGCGAATCGACGGGCATCTATTAAATACCTCTGTATACTACTAGACAGACCACTGAGTCTGATGACGTATGCATAAGCTCGTTTTTCATTGGTTCGCTATTTCAGAGGCAAAGGAACAGCCGGAAATAGGCCGGTTGGCCAGACTTACTTGAACATGAAATTCTATGCAGCGCCACAGGCAGTATGGTCAGGCCCAGGTTAATACGTTTGTGCCTTTGGGGCTTTTTGGGCTTTTTGCCCTTAACTGATTTGTCGTATAGGTGGCTTAACCAACTGCACGCCCCCCTGTATGGTCCCTTTTCTTGAAAGCTGAGGCCATCTCCTCGACTCCTCATGGGTCACCTGACACTGGTCACTGGTCACCTGACACTGGTCACCTGGCATTGGTCACCTGGCACTGGTCACTGGTCACCTGACACTGCTCACCTGACACTGGTCACTGGTCACCTGGCATTGGTAACTGGTCACCTGACACTGGTCACCTGGCACTGGGCACTGGTCACCTGGCACTGGGCACTGGTCACCTGACACTGGTCACCTGGCACTGGTCACTTGGCACTGGTCACTGCTCACCTGGCACTGGTCTCTGGTCACCTGACACTGGTCACTGGTCACCTGGCACTGCTCACCTGGCACTGGTCTCTGCTCACCTGGCACTGGTCACTGGTCACCTGGCACTGGTCACCTGGCACTGCTCACCTGGCACTGGTCTCTGCTCACCTGGCACTGGTTACCTGGCACTGGTCACTGGTCACTGACTGGTCACTAACTGGTCAGAGCAGCTCACAGGAAGCAGTAGCCTGGGTTGGTACTTCTGCTGTTGGGCACTTGTGGGTGGGGTTTGGCTTTGTGAGTAATGAGCCTGGATCATTATCAGCATGTTGACAGATGGTGGCCATCAATTTAATGTGGGTATTATTGCTTTGGTGTGATTTATGCCGCTTTGGTTTTAGTTATAGCTGCATCGGGAGGAGTTCCCAAGAGAGAAAGTAAATGAGTAACAACTGGTATATAAGTGGTGGGCAGTTCAAATTCAATAGTCGAATTACTGTTACGAGAACTCTATGTTTGGGAACTTGAAATGAAAAATTCTTGAAAACACACAGCACAAC
>CM050210.1:6365127-6472627 GCA_027475355.1 Coilia nasus | reverse complement strand
TCATTGCAATAAAACAGCTAATTTGGACACACCATTAATCTAGTAATTTAGTAATCTAGTAATTTCATTTAAGAAAAATAAACAAAAAACAAAACAGTGAAGTAAATTCACCACCAGAAACTTAAAATTCACACCGGCTCTGTGGAGAGCCTTAGCGGCCACCAGTGCCCTTTCAAAAAACACAGACATAGTCACACTGATATATTGGGATTGTCAAAAGATTGTCTATGTTTTTGAAAGTTAACAATTTGATTGGGATTTATTTTTGAAAAAGAAAAAGCACTAAAAGATATGAGCAGTGTCCACAATGAACTCAAGGACATATCTTTTTTAAGCCCATAATGCGTATTAACTCCAACTTGAGAGTAAATAAAACTACAGGTCTAATTTACGTCTTCTTTTTTCTCCACTCAAATTCTCCAGCATCTGTTAGTCCATCTCCCGACACTACTCCAACTCCAGATGCCAATACTTCAGCTCCTGAATCTCCAAAACCTGAAACGTCAGCTCCTGACACCCCAAAACCTGAAACCCCGACAACAGAGCCTCCAGCTTCTGGCACCCCAAAACCTGAAACCCCGACAACAGAGCCTCCAGCTCCTGAAACCCCAAAACCTGAAACTCCGACACCTGAACCTCCAGCTCCTGAAACGCCAACACCTGAAACATCAGCTCCTGAAACCCCAAAACCTGAGACTCCAGCTCCTGAAACCCCAAAACCTGAAACTCCGACACCTCAGACTCCAGCTCCTGAGTCTCCAAAACCTGAAACGTCAGCTCCTGAAACCCCAAAACCTGAAACTGCAGCTCCTGAAACTCCAAAACCTGAAACCCCAAAACCTGAGACTCCAGCTCCTGAAACTTCAAAACCTGAAACCCCAAAACCTGAGACTCCAGCTCCTGAAACTTCAAAACCTGAAACCCCAAAACCTGAGACTCCAGCTCCTGAAACTCCAAAACCTGAAACCCCAAAACCTGAGACTCCAGCTCCTGAAACCCCAAAACCTGAGACTCCAGCTCCTGAAACCCCAAAACCTGACACTCCAGCTCCTGAAACTCCAAAACCTGAAACCCCAAAACCTGAGACTCCAGCTCCTGAAACCCCAAAACCTGAGACTCCAGCTCCTGAAACTCCAAAACCTGACACTCCAGCTCCTGAAACTCCAAAACCAGAAACTCCAAAACCTGAAACTTCAACACCTGATGCAACGACTTCCACCCTGAAGCCCACACCTGGTATGTCAATGTACTGAATTGTCTTTCCACCATCAAATCCCATTGCTCACTGAGGCCTGTGAAAAACCTTGACTTGAGTACATTGTCATGCAGTTATGGGCAGCCTGGCATCTGAATCCAGTTTGATGTATTTGTTTAACCCATTCACTCTAGTTCTCTATGAGAGACAATTCCACTTCCAACCTGTAGGGTGGTGGAAGATGAAAACTACTTAGCATTACTTTTAAGTTATTTATCTTGTTTCCTCTTACTGTTCCAAGATCCCTGTCTCTCAAACCCATGCCCCGAGAACAGTGTGTGTGAACAACGTTTCGAGAGTTACACTTGTGTGTGTCGACCTGGACTAGTACTGCAAGATGGCATCTGTAAATCAGGTAAGTGTATATTGTACAGAAAAACACCAAATATATTTGGTACAAAAAAAAAAAAAAACATATCTTTATGTTGTTGCTACAAACCATGCCAGGATATATATATATATATATATATTTCTGAGAGTTTTCTGAAGTATTGAAAAGGTTATTCAGTACAAAAATTAGACACTCTAATACTAACATCTCACCCTGATACATGTACCCTAAGTAATTTATAAAGAGGAAATTTAGTTCTTGCAAGGAATTTAAATGTCAGCCATTTTCTCACACATGTTTTTTGCTCCTGTACTGCAGGCAAGGTCTTCACTGGTGATTTACGGATTAACAAACCTTTCCAGTCAGCCATGGCAGATACGACAAGTAAAGAATTTCAAGCGACTGCTGATGAAATAGTTTCTGAGGTAAGTCTAACTCTATACATATAGAAATATTAAATACTGCATATTACATAATAATTTTGAGCTGTGAACAGTACATAATCAGTCTTGTCAAGATTTGTAATTTAGACTAAAGGTGTTTTTTATCTAATTTTTTAATATATTTAAAAGAAAGGTAAATTGTTTTGTGAGCTGTGAAGGCACATATGGAATGCTATATAATATAATATAATATAATATAATATAATATAATATAATATAATATAATATAATATAATATAATATAATATAATATAATATAATAAAAATAGTAATAAAATATAGGCTGTTTTACTCCTTCTTTGACTGATAGTTAGCATCATGTACATTATTGTTGTTGAAAAATAGCCTGAAATTGCTGAAGTTAATTTGTCTTTCAAATCTTAGCTTAAGAAAGTTCTTGGTGGTCAGGAGGGATATATCACTTCCACTGTTCAAAGCCTAAGGTGAGTATATTTTATAACTATTTAATTCTTTCAGATAATCACAATTTACACAGATTGGCTTTATTAATCCCTGCTAATAAAAAGCTAAGAAAATGCCTTCCATAAACAGAGCCCAGTACACAATAAACACCATCTTCAGTAAAGCACCTTTGTGACAAAACACATGACACGATCAGCACCTCAGTAAGAAAAGGCTGTTAGAGACTAACTTTACTTCTGTAAATTCCTAATATATCAGAAATTATAATCAAGATAATTAGGAGAATTGACATCACCTGATGCTTCTAATAACTGAATACTGATCGGTTAAGGCCTACAGCGGGTAGCAACAAAGCCCACCACAGATAATGGAACAGAAGCACTAAACAGGAAGAAAATTAATTAACTTAATTAGCCAGACTCAATGGTGTAATTTTAAGAGACATACATAAACAAACATGGCATATACATACAATATATAATATATACACCAGGCACACATACACAAAAAGATAATAACACATACAGAGGTTTGTTCCAGACAATAGTATACATCAAGTTGCCTTTTGATCCCCTGCTGGAGTGCCCTCTCCTAATATGGCTGCCCTTTACCTTCACAGGCAAGGCAGCGTGGTCGCAGAGGTGGAAAATCTCTATGACCTCTCTTCCAAAATCACTGCTAAAGAGATTAACAATGCAGTGGCAGAAGAAGCAAAATGCACCACTGAATGTTTATTCGCAGGAGCAACCCTGAAAGGTACACATGGTTCACCAAAGTGGGGTGGGGGTGGGGTTGGACTAGGGCTGGTGTATTGTCTTAAAGTACTTAAAGTAGGATATATCAGATATGATATGTAACTAGGAAGGTACTCAGAGAGTGCAGACCACTGCCGTTGAAGCAGTTCAGTCACCACTCCCCCCCCCCCAACACACTTTTTTTCCATCAATGGGATCAGTGGGATTTCCCATGTTAATTTTCCAATTTTTTTGGGAGGTAACCAATGAACCTAATTTTCACCCAAAAAAAATCACCTTGGGGCAATGACAAAACTGACATACTGACAAAATTTCAAAACGATACGTTTGTGACTTTTTGAATTATTTTGCTAACAGACAAACAAACAGAAAGACAGATAAATGCCAGCATAAACATGACCTCCTATAATTGAAAGGAATAATTGGACATCATGTGACACTTGTGGAACCTAACTTGACTTTTTAAGAACACACTAGGTACTCTTGATCATTTTTTAAAGTGTAGGCTACATAAAAGATGGCATTGATCTCATGTTAGATGTTTAAACGGGTAAAACCACAAGATAAGTATTCTTATTACTACACTTTTTTTTTACATTATAGTTAGCTGACACTTATCCAGAGCAACTTACAGTTATTTTACAGGGTGTCACTTACAGTCTCTTGAGTAGTGTGTGGTTAGATGCCTTGCTCAAGGGCATTTCAGCCATGCATAGGGCAGGATTTGAACTTGTGACTCTCTGATCCCAAGTCTAACTCCCTAACCACTAGACCACTGCTGTCCCTGAATTTTAATTGTATTGGGTAACATAAGTGAGCCCCTTTGTCCCTTTACACTTGGACCCCACCGGGGTATGATTTTCGGGGTGTCATCATTGTCAACACACTGCCTATTTTAGAAATCAAGAAATCAAGGATTAAGTGAATGCTGAAAATGTCATCAAATGTGTCAGAAATCCCTATGGGGTATTATCCCTTAGAGGGTAGTTTTTTTTTTTTTTTTTTTTTTCAGAAAATGGCTTGGATTAAAAAGCTCTTTGAATGAGTAAAAAAATCCTGCTAATTTCTTCCAGATACAAACCCGTGCGACGCTGAGAACGCCTGTGATTGGCTCACAACAACCTGCAGTGCTCCAGAAGGAGTACTGAGCTGTGACTGTAAGCCAGGCTATGTGAAGACTGACTTTACTTACGCCTCCTGCTCAGGTTAGTAGTTTCACTACACTGCATATAGCTGACGCTCTTATCCAGAGCGACTTACAGTGAATTAGGTGCAGAGAAATTCAGCCTGGGGTTAGATGCCTTGTTCAAGGGGCACTTCGGCCATGGATAAGGGTGCAGGAGAGCACTGGTTATTTACTCCGCCACCCACATTTTTTCTACTGGTTTGGGATTCGAACCGGCAACACCCCAAGTGGAGTGGTTTGAGTGTGCAGTCAAGACGTCGGACTGATGTTTCTATGTCAAACGCCAAAGATAGACAGAGTGGACAAAAAAGTGGAAAGCAAACCGCCCTCCGTTGTGGCTTGGTTGTTATAATGTCTGGGTATTACTTCATACCATCTTGCTTTACGTTGCATTAGACCGTCATTACTATTTCAATTATTTTTTTTTATTGAGTTTCACACAATAACAATGACAATTTACATCCAAGTTGATCCAAAAAACAAATACATTTGCGAACAGATACAGCAACACACACACATACACACACACACACACACATAGACAGCAACCCAACTACATAAACACCCACACTTGCTTTCAACAACACATTCTTGATAATAAAATAGAAATATAAGTAATGTGTAAGACTGGAAATAAATACATTAAATTAAATTAAAGTAAAAAAAAAGGAGGGGGCTGGGGAAGGGGTTAGAAGGGGGAAGGGATGGGATGGGATTGAGGCTTTAGTTTGCCAGACTGGCAGAAGGGAAATTACTGAAGTATTTTAGATAGACCGTCATTACTAGGTGGAAGTATGGCAGTTGTTTTGCTGTTGTCAATGACATATTTACATTTTTGTTGCTGTGTATGTATTGTATGAAACCTCAAACAGGTAGTATATAACAACAGTTTTCTATAATAAAAATGTTCCTGTCTCACAGCGCCCCCTAGTTGTGCCATACTAGGGCCATATTGACCGTCATTACTATTTCAATTTTTTTTTTATTGAGTTTCACACAATAACAATGAGAATTTACATCCAAGTTGATCCAAAAAACAAATACATTTGCGAACAGATACAGCAACACACACACATACACACACACACACACACACATAGACAGCAACCCAACTACATAAACACCCACACTTGCTTTCAACAACACATTCTTGATAATAAAATAGAAATATAAGTAATGTGTAAGACTGGAAATAAATACATTAAATTAAATTAAAGTTAAAAAAAAAGGAGGGGGCTGGGGAAGGGGTTGGATGGGGGATGGGATGGGATTGAGGCTTTAGTTTGGCAGAAGGGAAATTATTGAAGTATTTTAGACAGACTGTCATTACTAGGTGGAAGTATGGCAGTTGTTTTGCTGTTGTCAATGACATATTTACATTTTTGTTGCTGTGTATGTATTGTATGAAACCTCAACAGGTAGCATGTAACAACAGTTTTCTATAATAAAAATGTTCCTGTCTCACAGCGCCCCCTAGTTGTGCCATACTAGGGCCATATTGCTTCTGCTATCTAATACTGAATACTGTCAACAGCAGGCGCACTGTCTATATTATATAATATGTTTCAGTTATACGCACCAACTAGGTCTCTGAGATCACTTCATAAAAATTTGTTGGTAGAACCTGCTGTTAGAACAAAATGTGGTGAAGCAGCTTTCAGCTGCTATGCTGTAAAGCTCTGGAACCGACTTCAAGAAGACATTAAAAATGCTCCTACTGTTGGCAGTTTCAAGTCTAGACTTAAGACCAAACTGTTTTCAGATGCTTTCTGTTAATGATTTTTACTAAATTTATTTTTATTTTCTGTGTGTTTTTTATGCTTTTATATCTTTTTATGCTTTTACACTTACTTTATCTTTATCTTTTATGCCTTTATATATTGTCCTTTGCTTTTATTTTTGTGAAGCACATTGAATTGCCGTTGTGTATGAAATGCGCTATACAAATAAACTTGCCTTGCCTTGCCTTGCCTATATTCTGTGTGCGTCAGACTCTGAGATTCTTTTGACATGTGCACACCCTAATTCTACCTCATCTCTGTGTCTGCAGTTTGTCCTTCTGGATCTAAGGCTGAGAACAACGAATGTGTAAAGTGAGGCTCTCACATTTTCACTCTCTGATAGATTAACTCAAAAAGAACTGTTTGATATACAGTAATGTGCAAATGTTCTTCTAGGTATACTTGCATAGAGGTTTTGAAGGAACTCGGCTGGTAGCTTGCACCAAACATCTTGAAGAACTAACTATAGATCATCTGTAGATGTAGCCAATTTGCTGTAATTGGTTGATCATACACCTGACTATAATCCTGCAAAATCCCTGACTTTGTGTGAACCCCTGCATTTTGTCAATTGATGAACATAAATGATTAACACTTCCATTTTTTAAGGCATTCCTAGTTGACAGCATTTTTTCACACCTGCCTAAATTTTTTGCACATTGCTGTACATATTAATCATGTGTGACACATCCTTTTTTTTGTTTCCTTGACTGAAATGTCATTGTTTCCTTGTTTCAGCTGCCCATTTGGCTACTCCGGAGTGAACTGCAATGAAAGTAAGTAAATACCAACAACACCAACCTAGCTCTTGTGTGTTTTTCAACTTCTTTGAATGCCACCTACATTGACAGTTATGTGTATAAGTCTGTGTGTGTGTGTGTGTGTGTGTGTGTGTGTGTGTGTGTGTGTGTGTGTGTATGTGTGTGTGTGTGTGTGTGTGTGTGTGCAGTGTCTAGGTGTGTGTGTGTGTATGTGTGCGTGTGTGTGTGTGTGTGTGCGCGCGTGCGTGCGTGCATGAACTGTGACTAGTGCATACAGTATATCAGCATTTATGTCTGTTAGGTAACGTATCTCACATGGTCTTTAAGTGGACTGTTCGGCGTATGTGGATGTGACGTTTGGCGTGTGTGTACTTGTGTTTGTATTTGTGTGTGTGTGTGCGCGCATGCGTGCATGCATGCATGCATGCATGCATGCATGCGTAGTAGTGACTAGTGCATACAGTATATCAGCATGTATGTCTGTTAGTTACCGTATCTCACATGGTCTTTAAGTGGACTGTTCAGCGTATGTGGATGTGACGTTTGGCGTGTGTGTACTTGTGTTTGTAGGTTACCTCCTGGCAGTGGTAGTGATTGCCTGTGTCTTGGGTGGGCTGTTGCTCATTCTCCTGATAGTCCTGATTGTGGTCTGCTGCAGGTAAGACGACAACAATACAACGGAATTGTCGTGAAATGTCCTGAAATGTGCTGTGTTAAGTTTTTTAGATTTTTTTTGTTTTGCGTCAATAATTGTTTGTGCTGTTTTATGTTATTTATTTATTATTACTTACAGAGAGGGTGATCCCAGCTTCAGAAAGTAAAAACCCTGCTGTATATCCCCTTTGCCTGTGCAATTAACAAGGGTGATTTCACTAGTCAGCTGATCTACCTGTCTCATGTTTGCCTGTGCAATTAACACAGGTGATTTCACTAGTCAGCTGACCTACCTGTCTGATGTTTGCCTGTGCAATTAACACAGGTGATTTCACTAGTCAGCTGATAGTTGGATCAAATATGTGGCAGGGTTTTTACTCTTGGAAGTCTGGATTTTCACCTCTGACTATTTGTTATCAGGGCAGCTGTGGCCTAGTGGTTAGGGCTTTGGTCTTGCAATCAGAAGGTTGCTGGTTTGAATCCCACCCTACCCATGCTTGACATGCCCTTGAGCAAGGCATCTAACACCCCTCACCGCTCCAGGGACTGTAACTGAAGCTCTGTAAATATCTGTAAGTCGCTCTGGATAAGAGCGTCAGCTAAGTGTAATGTTGTTTGTACCGCTGTGGATACCCCAACCTTCACCATTTCGTCCATCTTATTGTGTGTGTGTGTGTGTGTGTGTGTGTGTGTGCTTGTATGTGGTCGAAATGACAGTGAGGTTCACTTTGACTGACCATGATTGGCCTTCCTCTGCAGGAAATCGAAGAAAGGCTCTGGCAGTCTGGCGAAGGGCAGCCCGTACGTGGACATGGACTTCGGGAACCAGGCGGTGCCCAAGATCCCGCGTGCCAACGCCAGCAACAAGGGCTGGGAGCCCGCCAACCTGGAGCTGGTCGAGAGCGGGAGCACCCGGGCATTGGTCACTCCCAGCAACGGCATGGTAGGCACCTTGTGTGTGTGTGTGTGTGTGCGTGTGTGTGCATGTGTGTGTGTGTGCGTATGTGTGTGTGTGTGTGACCCACACATGGTAAGCATCTTCTCCTTAGACCCTGAGTGTGTGTGTGTGTGTGCGTGCGTGCGTGTGTGCGTGTGTGTGCGTGTGTGTGTGTGTGTGTGTGTGTGTGTATGACCCACGCATGGTAAGCATCTCATCCTTAGCCCCTATGTGTGTGTGTGTGTGTGTGTGTGACCCACGCATGGTTAGCCTCTCATCCTTAGCCCCTCTGATTTTGTGCGTGTGTGTGTGTGTGTGTGACTCATGCATGATAAACACCTGCTACTTATCACCTCTATTTTAGCAATTGTGTGTGTGTGTGTGTGTGTGTGTGTGTGTGTGTGTGTGTATGTGTGTATGTGACCCCCTGTGTGTATTAGCCCCTCTGGTTTTGCCATTTTTATGTGTGTGTGTGTGTGTGCGTGTGCGTGCGCCCCCTTCTGTGTGTTGACTTCATTACTTTTGTAATCTGATAAATGAACTAATTCTAATCTCTACTTGCAGAAACAATACAGGGACCAGAACCTGTCTGGCATTGCTTACCGGACACACGGCCAAGTCAACCCCTACTACCAGCACAACGAGGAGCAGCAACGGAGATACTGAACATTCTGGAAGCCTGAGCTGTTCCACATTCTAAACCCAACACAGAATGGCCTGAAAGTTCTAGGCAGTTCATGAGCCTGACTTGAACTTGAGCTAAGGTGGCATGTGGGACAATTGATCTTATGGCCAATTTTTATTTTATTTTATTTTATTTCAAAATAATTTGTACATAAACATGTTGCCACACAGATAATGCTTGAACACAACATTTAAAAAAACAATTAATGTTTGTTTTTTTTGTCAGCACAGACTCTTCGGGGTGCCTTATCGACATGAAATCATTTTATTTATTGTATTTTGTACCTCTGATTACGGCCAGCTGTTGGACGATGACCTTTTACAGTCCTATGCAGAGGCGTAGCCAAAAATCGTAAAATGGGTGGGCCCAGAGAAAAAAACGCATAGGTTATCTTTATTACTAAAACAGTCAATCAAACTTATAGTGCCTTCTGATTGGGTGGGCCTGATTGTCAAGTGGGTGGGAACAGGCCCACCCCAGCCAATCTGTGCCTACGCCTATGCTACGATGGACAGCCCGATAAGTAATGTGGTTATGCTGGCTTTGCTTCACAGTCTATGTAAGTTCCACCCACACTGCAAGTAATAACTGTGAAGATAGCTTTAATGATAGTTTTAGGTAAGACTAACCCATAACAATGGAAATATTCACACAGCACACTACTATGAGAACTATGTGGCAAGCAATGTCATTGAACGTCACCACCAGGTTGGCTGTATGAATTACAGTTTCGACTGGCACCTGGTAGGTATGGAGGACAAAACAAGTCAGTCTGAAAGATTTAGACATGAGAAACTTCCTGGTTTCAAACCAATCAGCTACCTCGTGGGAGTCTGCACAGAGGTCAGAGGTCAGTGGGTGAAAACAGCCCTCCTGCGGTTCGAAACTTAGCCCAGGTAAATTTAGCCCAGGCAAACTTAGCCCAGGTAAACTTAGCCCAGGTAAAGTTAGCCCAGGTAAAATGTGCCCCAACCCTCCCTCTGCTGTCTAGTTAGCCACCAGGATGGGCTATCCTAGCCGAGTAAACCAGCCCCTCATACTTCATTTCATTCTGTACAGACGGTCTGACCATGCTGCCATTGACACTGCTGTATTAGGTACCAGCCAATCCTAGCCAATCAGCGAACAGAGGGAGTGTTTGGGAGCGATGACATTGACTTTCTGTGCTACATTTGACCTGTAGTGCGTAGGCAGGCTAATTGCATAGGTGACGACCAGGCGTTAGCAATTGTGTAAGGGCAGAGCCACTTGTTTTAAACTTCAGCTTCTCAATAAGGCACTGCCACTACAAAATGAAATGAAGTATGTGGGGCTGGTTTACCAGGCTAGGGCTAGCCTGCTTTAGACTGAGGTTAGGACTGCCAATCTCACATGCACGCAGGCATGAAATAGACCAGAACACAGATTGGCTCATACCATTTTTATAATGAGATGTTGATAAAGTTGTTGTTGGCAGAGCGTTGCCATAGTTACTGTTGGAGTGGTGATTGTTGGGAGTGTTAAGGTTTCGATTTTACACACACCCTGTGGTGTCGATTAGGTTCTCTGAGTTGTAACTCAGTTGCTGACATCGACTGTCATTGTAGTCAGAACCCACATCTTGTGTAATAAGTATAATATGTATTTTTCTCTTTCTTTTTTTGTCTGTTTTTTTTTTTCTAAGTAAGTTGTTAAACCGAACATTTGTAACTCTTAAACCCATCTGATTTATCATGTTCCCTATTTATAAACGTGTGTTTTGCGCTTTTAATTAAACCAGATTCAACCTGGCACTATGGGCTGGTACCCAGTTAGGATTAGGGATCGGAAGGGCTTCTGTGCAACCAGGTGTGTGTGTGCAGTGTGTGATTAGTGTCTGTGAAGATTCTCATTCGTCCAGGTCATGGTAGTAGTCAAAGGAGTTCAGTTGTAAGCAACTGGGCTTTATTTTAGAACTTGAAGACGTTTCGCCTTTCATCCAAAAGGCTTCTTCAGTTCTGGCCTGATGATGAGAAAGCTGGGTGTGTGATTAGCATGCTCATCTATGACCTTACGTACAGTAGATGTAATGTTAGTCCTTGAGAAGTCATCCCTCTCAGATTTTCCATGTTGTGTGTGTTTATGCCAAGACCTTACCATACATTTAAGTGATATGGGAATGAAAAAAAGGAAACTAATTTGTACATAAAGTAGGTTTTCAGTACGACATTTTTTTGTAATGAATGAAGTTTGTTTTAAACAAGATGAGTAATTTTGAAATAAAAGACAAATCAATGATTAATGGCTCTTGTACTATATGGCTCTGATTACACACACACATGCATGCACGCGCACACACACACACACACACACACACACACACACACACACACACACACACACACACACACACACACACACACACACCATACACCAGCCCATTTCAGCACATCATCACAAAATATGAACAAAATGTAACAAGATAACAAGATGTATTCTCACAGCCTTGAATTACAAATAAGTAAATAAAAAAGGGTAGATCTCTGACATTTGTATAGATACCGTATCTAACATCTGTTAGTGTGACTGGCAAAAGGTTAATATTTTCAAAGTTTTTAGTAATTAAGCTTCACTTACAACAATGCCGCATGCTAACTGCATTTTAAAACACAAGCAATTTCCATATGTGTTTGATAAGAGCCTTTCACACGAACTAAATCAGAGACTGTAGAACTGTAGGCAGTAATCAACACACACAATCCATACTACATATAAATGGGCATGCTTGCTCTCTCTCTCTCTCTCTCTCTCTCTCTCTCTCTCTCTCTCTCTCTCTCTCTCTCTCTCTCTCTCTCTCTCTCTCTCTCACACACACACACACACACACACACACACACACACACACACACACACACACACACACACACACATTACTAACACACATGCTCTTTCTGTATTGTCGTTCTTATTATTGTTTTATTGTGGTTCAAAGTGCATCAAAGTGCCCATCAAGTATTTCGTTTGGTCTACAGTATACACAAATGTGAGGTGCGATCTACCGGTCTAAAAAATCAGCTGTGGTTTTGGAGCTGAGAGCACTTCTGCCTCCTCAACATGGGACAAACAGTGTTCACACTGCTGGCTCTGCTTCTCTGTTTGAGCCAGTGCCTGGCCCAAGGTAAGGAAACAAATTATATTATCTCTGATCGTCTGTATACATGCCGGTTTTACTCTCACACACAGGATTTATGATACGTAAGAGCCTAGATACTTTTTAGGCCCTGCCAACTCCTTTAAGGGTTAGCTTTAGCAAAAGTGGCTACATAATGAAGTGGCTTGGAAAATAATTCAATAGAATTTCATTTTTAGCACTTTAATGTTGCAGTTTCTCTCACTCTGTCTTTTGTGGCTAGTTTTGCAAGTTTTGGCTTTTCGTTCGTGTTGACTCCACTTTAAACTCATAATTACAGCCCCCCAGTACAGTGCTAATGTTTTTCTGATTATATATTCTTAAATCGTTTTACTAGACTGTGGATGAGAAAAGTGTTGATAGGGAGCCACTGATTCATTCCTGCATCGAGTGGTCATTTAGTAAATATTTAGGTATGAAAAGTATTTAAACAATATGAATAATATGAGTATGAATAACTCAGACATACAAACTCTGAGAATTGTCCACTCTGCCATTTCACTTTATAAAGGATCTTTTACTAAGTTCGCAATGAGAAATACGTAGGGGAACTTTGCTTTGTACCGGCCATAAATTTTGCAAACAATTATGGCTTTTCAGGGCAGCACCCTATATCCTTTTCAGTACACTGAACAACTTTTAGCAGGCTACAAGTGAAATCTCAAATTCCATTTTACCAGGAAGAAACTAAAGAGATACTATTCACAGAAACAAAATGTCCTTCAAAATGTGCTTTCTGTCATATTCACGGTTTCATGGTATTTAGTCAAGTTTATTGGTAATAAAGAGCAGCCTTTCTTTTCTTTGCCTTCTTACAAGTTACCATCAGTTTTAAGTAAATATTTAGGTAAATATTTGTCAATGAGGGCACTGTAAAAGAAAGTGTGATGTTTGTAAGATTTACATGTAGATGTATCTACTGTTGGTCAGTTTATGGTGTTATCTACCTTTAACAGATAAATATTTGAAAATTAAGGCATTGTAAAAGAAAGTGTGTGTAAGGTGAGTGTAAGATTTAGATGTATCTACTGTTGGTCAGTTTATGGTTTCAACTGCTGCTGGAGTTTATCGAGGGCAGCCATGAACCCAAAGTTGCATGGCGGCAGTGTCATGATTTTATTGTCTAGAGTGTTTTAGAAATGGCTTAAGGTTAACTCTGGTGTTCTGTTGAAATTTTATTGAGTTCCAAAGTCCAGAATAATGGAACATGCTGTAAGCTGGTGGATGTTTATGACATGATTGCAGGTTTCCTTACTGGAAGAATAAAAAGATAACATACGGTAGATTGCCCTCAAGTAGGACTGGAGCTGCCAAAATAAGATGGGCTACTTTATTTTAAGCCTGTTTCAGCCTGTTGTTCTGAGTCAACACTGCAATTGAGCTGACTGGATTTTTACTGAAATTGGAACTGTTTATGGTTAACTGTTTATGGTAATAGAAACTTGTGTACTTACATGTGTGTCTAGCTTATTTTCTGTGTGTGTGTGTGTGTGTGTGTGTGTGTGTGTGTGTGTGTGTGTGTGTGTGTGTGTGTGTGTGTGTGTGTGTGTGTGTGTGTTGTGTGTGTGTGTGTGTGTGTGTGTGTGTGTGTGTTTGTGTGTGTGTGTGTAGACCCTACAGATACACCATTAGAGTCCCCAAATACAGCTGCACCAGACATCACAACTACGGCTGCAACACCAAACATCACAACTACAGCTGCACCAGACATCACAACTACGGCTGCACCAGCAGACATCACAACTACGGCTGCACCACCAGACATCACAACTACGGCTGCACCACCAGACATCACAACTACAGCTGCACCAGCTACAACTACAGGTGTAAAACCAGACGCGACTACAGGTGGAAAACCAGACGCAACTACAGGTGGAAAACCAGACGCAACTACAGGTGGAAAACCAGACCCTACAACAACAACCAAGTCTCCATTGCCAGGCACTACAACAACAACCGAGTCTCCATTGCCAGGCACTACAACAACAACCAAGTCTCCATTGCCAGGCACTACAACAACACAGGGTATCAAACCCTCTACTGGCTCTCCAGCAACAACAACTCCAGCCCTCACAACTACAAAAAGTGACCACTTTTCTTCTCTACTATCTGACATCTCCTGCTATTTAAACTACCAGAATACAGTTTAATTATATAAAATGTATTTTTAATACCTTACATACAAGACTGCAGCCACGTATACAGAACAAAAATAATAATAATAAAAAAAACCTTTTTGGACAAGTGTATGAAAATGTATGTATGTATGTATGTATGTATGTATGTATGTATGCATGTATGCATGCATGTATGTATGTATGTATGTATGTATGTATGTATGTATGTATGTATGTATGTATGTATGTATGTGTATGTATGTATGTATGTATGTATGTGTGTGTGTGTATGTATGTATGTTTGTATGTATGTATGTATGTATGTATGTATGTATGTATGTATGTATGTATGTATGCATGCATGCATGTATGTATATATGTATGTATAAATTAGAGGCGGGCCGTTATCGGCGTTAACGTGCTGCGTTAACGCGAGACTCTTATCGCGCGATAAAAAAAATATCGCCGTTAATCTATTCTCAAAGTTGGGTTGGGAGCTGGGTTTATACTACACAAACTATGATGACTTTCACCAAAGATCTTAGATTCTACAAAGATAAGCCAACATAATACGTTACTATGGGACCAAAATGCCAACAAATTCCTATTTCGAACTCTTAGAAAATAATTTAGTGTGTCTGTAAAGCGAGCTAGCAAGCTAACGAACTAGCTCTAGCTCATTCAAGTGAATAGTAGTAACTATAACAACATCATGTGCTAAACGCTAACAGCGATTGGGCTCACCTTGAATTTAATACATTGCTGTAGCCCTATAACTTTATATTACTTTGTCTGCTTACACTATAACCAGTAACAGTATCTAGGTGGGTGTTAGTGACAGCTTTCAATTCAAAACATTACGTTAGCGTAGTTCGCTAGCGTTAGCGCGCTAACAACCACATAGTAAGTGGTTGCTGCCTGACCTGAAATAAAGCTAATTTTCTCAAAATCCAAACAGTAACAACTTACACTATTAGGCTTGAAATTATTACAAATAGTTGCAGATTGTGACACATGATTCCAAAAAACCCTTAACAACTCCAGAAAAACGTAATGACCAATTTATTAGTTAAACTCCACATGTGTCCCGTTCATTTCAGTAAAACGAACCTAGAATCTGCTCTGCACTGCATAAAGGGGGATTCCCCCCTCCCCCTTGCGAAAATAGAACACGGAAGCAAACGGCTCCCTTCCTCAACACTTTCTGCTTTCACCTTGATATTTTAGCGCGGATGTATACCCTACCTCTATATTTTAATGCGGATGTATACTTAGCCGAATTGCACTGAAGGGGACTCCTGCCACAACTGTCCCATGCGAGAGACTTTTTTCTTTAGCAGGCCATATTGTGCAGAAAAGGAGATCTACTTTGCCACCAGAAAATGTGAACAAGCTGGTCTGCCTAAGTGACTGGTGGAAGAAGGAGAAATAGAGCTTGGACTGATTGACACAAAGCTACTGACTGTAAACAGTTCATCACAACTTCTTATGTAGGCTTACAGTTCAAAATCCACGTTTCATGTTTCATTTAGTTCATGTTTAACTAAATAAACAGCTAGTAAACACAAGTACATTTTATTGAACATGATTTATTTCCATCACCAAGTATCAAAGTAGAACAGCTTTTTCAAGCAGTTAGTGATGCATTTTGGAAACAGGAGATGAGCCCCTGGTCTACTGTGCCACCTGGCTTAAGAAACCCGTTCTCAAAGACTTACTTTATTTAGGTAGCACACATATTCTGAATGCCTTCGGCAGAATTCAAATGAGCCATTTTAATCTAGATTAATCTAGATTAATTTTATGATTAATCTAGATTAATCTAGATTAAAAAAAATAATCTATGCCCACCACTAGTATAAATGTACATTTGCACCATATTGCAATCCAGCCGACCATTTTTTTTTTCTCCTAATAGACCCATGCCTCGCCTGCCCTGAAAACAGCAGGTGTGAGGAGCGTGTTAATGGAATTGTCTGTGTGTGTCCTGCGGGTTTTGTCTACCAAGAGGACGGCGACAAAAAAGCTTGCAACAAAGGTACATTTTCAGAAGGGAAGGGGAGAAAGACAGAGAAAGGGAGAGAGGGAGAGAGAGAGAGAGAGAAGGGCAGAGGCAAAGACAGATAGAGAGAGAGATAGTTCACAATCTCAAGGTACTCACAAGGCTGTAAGGCTGTAAGTACACCCCTAACGAAAATGGTCATATAAGATTTCTATAGTATGAATACAAGTTTCATGATACCTTTATGGTGTCCTATAGTATTGCTACTATCCCTCTATAATACTTATAATACTTATATAATACTTATAATTTTCTTCCTCCATGTAGTGTCCCTGTAGTAAAGTCTTGTAGTGCTATAGTAAAATGTCCTAAAATATAGAGATTATATAGTATCTGTAGTATTCCTATAATATTTCCATAATAATATATCCCAAATACTATAAGATTTTTATAGTACTCTATTGTACGTTTCCCTAAGGGACTCTAAGGGCTACTTCACTATGCTCTTCAAAAGATGTTACTCTGGATGTTACTGTACTGTATGTTAATATTATTTAAAGTATTCAGAAACCAGCAGCAAAATTACATACTGCTACAGAGGGGGTGCTATGCTTTGGGGAGTGTGAAAAAGAGCTGTGCTTTGTGTCGTTCTTTTGAAAAAATTTTAGCAAAAGTCTTCACTGGTGCCCTGATCCTGACCATGGAATTTGAGCCTATAATGGGGGACAAAACCTCTGAGGAGTTTAATAAAACGTCGGAGACAATTGTCGCTGCAGTAAGTCATCCCCAGCTTTTTGGCGAATGTTCCCTGTCATTACTGAAGATGAGTCTGCTTTTGTCATGACCTCGGTTTTTCATTTAACAATAAAGATGAATTCGTTTTTTTTAATGACAAAAAATGTGTAATTCGACTAATATGCACGGTCATTGCAGGTATTAAATTGTTTACTTCTAATAATTATTCATATTTCTTATTTCCTCCACCTCAGCTTGCGGCAGCTTTTAAAAGTGAAAAAGGTTACATCTCCTCAACAGTGTTAAGTCTAAGGCAAGTCACTCCTGTAATCACTCCTGTAATCACTCCTGTAATCACTCCTGTAATCACTCCTGTAATCATTTCAAACACACTACAACGTTCTGTACATACACACCTACATAGTTACACTACAGATGATGTTAACAGCACTCAGAAAATGTTAACAGCAAATGGCACTACTTAAACGAAATTCTGCACAATCTATATCTGAGAGCTCTGGCACTTCGTCTAGCAAGTGATGCCTCCGACACCTGCACTGGAGTAGTTGTGTTTGTGGTGTTTGTGTCTGAGAAAAATGTTGTTTCTAAGAACTGTATTGACTTTGTGTTTCAGATAAAACCACAGTCTTATATTTAGTTGACTTGTGTCTTTTTCTCTTAAAGGGGATTTAGGAAAAACTACTATTCAGAATTCAGTAAGATTTGTTTCATACTTACTAAAATAAACTCCTAAGAAGCATGATACTAGTCCAGTGTAAAATCTTAAAAAAGTCTAAAACTGTTATTTTTCAACTTAGAGGATTTTAATAGAAATAAATCACAAGTCAATGAAATCTTTCTTTTTCTGAGACACAAAGATAAGACTGTTGTAAAAAGTAATATTTTTCTCACACACCCCTTGTTGCCATGGAGAGGGTGCTGAGATAATGCCAGAGGTGGAAACCTCAGATTCACAGAAAGTCCCACTATGTGTCCATTCTGCTCAAGAACTTGTAAACAAGTGACTTCACTTATCAACCTGTAACCTAACTGATGTGTTGTACATGTTCTGCAAATTAGAATCAGCTGATTGTAATTAAGTGAGTGGTTGCAATAAAAATAACAAGTTTCCCTCCTCTGGTTACCCAGGTAGCAAACAGACGTTGTGCCAACATCAAATTTTGTTGGCCCAATGTTGGATAAGGTGGTTTTAGGTTGGAATTTGAAAGATATGGTTGGACCGACGTTGGCCCGCCAGACAAAATGACGTTGACCCAACACCGGCGCCCAACGTCGGCCCAACACGTAAACAGGATAACGTTGGGCTAACACTGGACCTACGTTGAGCTAACACTGGACCAACATCTGTTTGCTTCCTGGGTACTGCCTCTGACACCTGTGACCACACAATTGTTCTAGCTATTCACTAAACCAGATGATTGTAATTAGCAGAACTCTTCAGTAGATGAGTGACTGATGATTGGTAAAATCACCAGTATGAAGTTTCAAAGTTTTATTTCCTCAGGCCCAGGTGCCCCACATCTTGGTTTAAGACAGAGATTATTATTATTGTTATTATTATTATCATCATCATCATTATTATTATTGATTATTATTATTATTATTGATTATTATTATTATTATTATTATTATTATTATTGTTGATTATTATTATTATTGTTGTTGTTGTTATTATTGTTATTATTTACAGGGCAGCTCCTGCTTCAGCTGTGATTGTCTTCACACAGCCTGGTGTTGCTGCTGAGGTTGAACACAACTTCAAAGTCGACTCTGAAGCCAGTCAAGAAACAGTGAACACGGCAATTGAAGAAGCGGCTAAAGATGAAGATAGTGTTTTAAATGGGGCCACGTTTAAAGGCATGTACTCGTCCTCAGTCTGGCACGCTTACCATTGGAGGTTCCTTCTCCTGTCCTTGCACACAGGGTCAAATCCTTGTCATGGTAACAGGGTGGGACAAGAAGACTGTTTGCCATTTGACCCTTCTAGATGTCTGGTTTTTTTTTTCTTTAAGTAGGATAAAATATGATAAAATATGAATATATAGGTGAAGTTTGTGTTTGGGTAAGCCAGGCCCATCCTGGTCCCCCTGTACACCTAGGCTCGCCTGCCCAAAAGGGTATCTGTGTGTCCTCTACATGTTGTTTCTCTAGGGCCATCTCATTGTTATATAATTTAGAATAGCTTAATTTTGTGACAAGACAAGCATTACTGCTTACACCAAGCACCTGATAGATTTTGATACAGTATGTTTCTTTCCTTTTAGAGTAAAAGAATAGCAGAACAGTATTTTAAGATATAACACACAAGTGCAGTTGTCTTCAACTTTTTTTAGCTGATGAAGACACAGCAGAAAAAAAAAACACATTACATTTAATACATTACTGTTAAACTGGGCAAGCAATAATTAGTTGGGTGACATACAGTGCCGTATAATAATAGTGCTTTATATTAGTATGGTAACTAAAAAAGACATCAAAGTGATTATTTTTGTAACATAAAAGGTGAAGAACAAGTTGTCCTTCCATTGTTCTTTTTTAACAAGACAATTTTAATTCATGTTACTTCCTGTTTCCTGTTTAAGCTGCATTAACATCCTAACATCTGACGTGCTGCTTACTTTTATTCTTTTGACCTCAGAGTCTAATCCTTGTGATGGAGATCGACATACTTGCGTTGGCTTGGATTTAACAACATGCCATTACAAAGATGGCGATGTGACATGCCCCTGTTTAGCAGGATTTGGGAGAACAGAGGACTCAAAATCCTGTGGAGGTGATCAGTTTTATTATTACATTACACTTAGCTGATGCTCTTGTCCACAGCAACTTACAGGGTTTCAGTTACAGTCCCTGGACCAGTGTGGGGTTAGACACCTTGCTCAAGGGCATGTCAGCCATGAGTAGGATGGGGTTCTAACCTATGACTCGCTGATCGCAAGACCAACTCCCTAACCACTAGACCACAGCTGCCCAGTTTTGTTTTTGTTTTGTTGCGATTGTCTTCTTCAGTCGTGAGTTTTTTTTTTTAATCATCTTCGTTAAACATATTTAAGTCCTCTCTTCAGTCAAGATGTTATTTCCACAGGGGTTCTGATGTTAATAGCTCATGACCCACAAGGAAGAATGACTTAAATAGATTGATTATTTCATGATATTTAGTTATTTATTACATAATTTAATTATTTTCACAAGTAGTTTCAGTTTGCATTTGCATCCGAATTCTGCCAACAGTTTTCAGATTTTACATATGCAGGGTTGTACACTGCTTTTATTTTAACGTGACAGAATCAGCACCATATATATGCATATATCACAACATATATATGCTGTCTATCATAGGCTATGATTGATGGGTTAGCATTCTTAAAGGAACTTAACACTTTTTGGAGAAATAGGCTTATTTTCCAACTCTCTTATAGTTAAATAGTGAAGTTTTAATGTATTTGAATCCATTGAGACAATCTTTATCAGTAGGATTTACGAATTTGGTAGTGGGACTTCAGCTGTTATCCTACAGTAGCATGAAATCATTGAATTGGATGAGACCAGCAGCGGCTAACTGGTCCAATCCAGTTCAATGATTTACGCTACTTGTTATATACAACTAGATGGGGTGGTTGTGGGAAAAAAAAATGTTACTCAAGAAAGTGTCATTACCGACATTCTCAAACTCAAACTAAGCTCGTCAGAATCTGACTGCTGTTTCCTTGTGAAGCCAGGTGCATGCCAGGAAGTTAACTGTGTTTTGCATGTCTATTCCAGTGTGTCCAAGTGGTCAAAAGGCAACTGATGGAGAATGTAAAAAGTGAGTCTTTTCTTTTGATTTTAACTTCTACTGTTATCATTGGCGTTTGTTTGTTTGTTTGTTTGTTAGTTAGGAACATAACTCAAAAAGTTATGGATGGATTTTGATGAAATCAAGGAAGTCAAAAATGGGCTAACTTAAGGGTGATTAGATTTTGGTGGCGATCTGAGCTGCCCTGGCGGAGGTCTACGCTCTCTGGGTGCTTTTGCAGTTCCAAATGTTAAATCAGTTTGTAAACAAGCAGATATGTCGGTCACACTTTATTTGAATGGTCCTATAAATGGTCATATACTGGACTGTGTACATACACTGAGGCTTTAATAAATCATCTGCTGAAACTCTCTCATTAAGGTTAGGCTTTAGAGGTTTGGTTTGATTATGGTGATAGCAAGTAAACTATAAACAAAATAAACTGAATTTTAACAAACCATCTTTAAAGCAACATTAAGTAGTTTTTTTAACCTTAAAATAATGTTTCCAAAATCGTTTCAGTGGTTCACCAACTTGTAACTTGGGTGAAAGGTACTTCTGAATTTGCTTTGCCGCCCTACATGGGCTATAACCGCACTAAGTAAGTTTAGAGGAGCGGGCCATCTCTCTGTAGTTTGAATGAGGCAATTCCGCTTTTAACCTGTAGTGCACCCGAAGACGAAAACTACTTAGTGTTGCTTTAAAGTGTCTTTGGGCAGACTATCCAAATAAAGTGTTACTAAAATGTCTCATATTCTTTGTAAAAGGCTTCTGTATTTGTGTCAGGGCCAAACAAACATTGACTTTTCTTTTTGTGTTTTTAGTTGTGCATTTGGCTACAGTGGATACAACTGCCAGGAGAGTAAGTATTGCATAAGTTGTGCTGCATAAACACATTGTTCTGAGAAATCCACATATCAATTGCATATGTATGTGCCACACACACACACACCCACCCACCCACACACACACACACACACACACACACACACACACACACACACACACACACACACACACACACACACACACACACACACACACACACACACACACACACACAGGAAGGCTACTTGTGGACACAGGAACCAACAAAAAGCCAAATCATGTTGTTGCCCAGCAACATTGCTGAAAAAGTTGCATCGTGTATCATCACCTTTAGATGCAGTGTGAGTTTACAAGGGCTTCGGCCAGAGGTGATCTGTCTGTCTGTCTTGGCTGTCTGTCTGTATGTCTGTCTGTCTGTTGGTCAGTCAGAGGATGACAGACAGACAGACAGATCACCTCTTGCCGAAGCCCTTGTAAACTCACACTGCATCTAAAGGTGATGATACACGATGCAACTTTTTCAGCAATGTTGCTGGGCAACAACATGATTGGCTCCTAATTTTCAGATGGGATGATCACCAAAAGTTGGCTGCTGCTGATCTCTAAAGTTCACCTGATAAAAACCTGTTGCCTAATATAAGTGATAAAGTGCCCAAACTATAGGCCTATCTGTTCGTATCGTTGCCCGGCAACATTGCTCAAAAAGTCGCCCAGTGTATCATCATCTTAATAGTCTGTGTCTCTCCCTGTTTGTATTAGATTACCTGCTCATCGTGGTGGCGGTGTCCATCTTAATAGTCTGTGTCTCTCCCTGTTTGTATTAGATTACCTGCTCATCGTGGTGGCGGTGTCCAGTACGCTTGGTGTGCTGCTGGTCATCTCCATGTCAGCCTCCACCTTTGCCTTTCTCAGGTGAGCGCCGGTACAGGTACCATGCTCAATGCACAGTGCACCATGCACAATATCAGCCTACAAAGTTCATGAAGTTGTATTAGGGACACACTCCACACACACACACAGAGAAGTGAGGACATGCATGTCGATATGCAAACACGCCACACACACACATACACACACACACACACACACACACACACACACATGCATTCAAGATGAGTTGGGTTCCAACACATGCATGTGATGCACAAAAACAAAGACATTCATGTGGACATGCACACACACACACACACACACACACACACACACACACATGCAAAAACATGTAGTTTTGTTCCTTCATGTGCTGTGGGTGCATCATACTGCACTTCATGCTAAGTATGCTTGTCAGCAATACATCTAATCTTGGTGTTTTTTTTTTTTTTTACAGAAAACCAAAAGGCAAGAAAAGCGAGAAGGGAGACACAGGTATGACCTTTACCAACCCAGCCCCGGGGACCAAAGCAGGCCTGTTTCAGATTCCACGCATAGGGGACAGCAACAAAAACAAAGGCTGGGGTGGAGGGGACATGGAGATGACTTCCAGCATGGGCAACTCTTACGGCCAGCCCAACCCCAAGCCGATGGACCGAGCGTCGGGCATGAACAGCTACGCCAGCAACACCCCGACCAGCATGGAAAACAGCAGCTATGGTGGCATAGGTGGTATTCGTGCTCAGTCTGGTTCCTCAGGCTATGACAGAGGCTCCAGCATCAATGACTACGGTGCCAACCCACCCAGAAACACAGGAGGGGGTGTAGGCCTGGGTGGTGTTCGTGCTCAGACCACTGGTTCCGGCTATGACAGAGGCTCCAGCATCAATGGCTACGGTGCCAACACGCCCACGAACACAGGAGTGGGTGGAGGTCTGGGAGGTCTCCGTGGTCAGACCACTGGTTCCGGCTATGACAGAGGCGCCAGCGTGAATGGCTACCGTGCCAACGCACCCACAAACACGGGAGGGGGTATGGGTGGAGGTGTGGGTGTGGGCGGGGCCTATCGTGCCCAGCCCAGCCAGAACCAATCCAGTCAATGGGTAAGGATAAAGGTTTAGTCAAAAGGTTTCACAAGTAGTTGTTAACATTCATACTCATTGTTGAAAATTTTATATATTATTATGTATATTTTAATATATTGTATATATCTTGGTGTACACACACAAACACACACACACACATATGTATACTCTAACACACACACAAAATGTTTCTAAACTTATAATGTACCCTGTTTGTGTCTTATACTGATATTTCAGTGTCATTGGCTTTTTTTTCTTTATTTCAGAATCCATACCAAAGAGACCTGGCTTATGAAGAGTCTAAGAGTTTCGGCAGTTCCTCAAACTTTTCCATACCTCGAGTCGGCCAGTCCCAAAGCAACAACCCCTACAACCCCTATACTGATCGCAGAAGCCCGTACTAGAGCTGGAGAAACAATCTTACTATCAGAAAGAGAAGCGAGAGAGAGAGAGAGAGAGGGAGAGGGAGAGAGAGAGGGAGAGAGAGAGAGAGAGAGAGAGTTTGTGTGGCAAATTGAATTGAAACTCACTGTAATCAATACCTGCACCTTAGCTCTTAATATGTGAAAGTTAGATTTCATTTTCATTTCTTTCAAACATGAAATGTATGCATAAAAATGTCTAAAATGTATGCGTAAAATGTAAAGTCACCATTATATATAATATAAATATTTAATATATAACATCACTGTAAATTAGCATTGCATAGCATTATTAGAAATGACTTGTAAATCACATGTGTGTATATCATTTGGGTGGTCGACTGAAGAGATGTGCAATCCTGAACATTACTAACTGCAGCTGCTGAAAACCTTCTGTTTCTTTACGTATTTAATTGTTGCATTTTGTATTGTGAGATGACATCATTTACTGCATATAAACCTCAATAAAAGCTTAAATGACTTGCTGCATATTGCCTTCTTAAAGATAACTACACACTAACGGACATACCTAACCCAAGCCCTACTCCTAGTAATATTAACCTGGTAATATTATATACTTACACTGTACATACCTAACTCTAACCCTAATTTATACATAATTGATGAATTGGTAACAAGGCAGTAAAATAAAGTGTAATCCAGCAGTCTTTCAGTTAAAAGGGCAAATATATAACTATTTTGTACTGTATGTCCTTGAACTGTTAAGATGGGGTTCAATAAGGTCAGTTCTCTAACCTTATTTTACGATGTTATTACGTTGTAATTACGTTATGTCTGCTAAAATATGGTTAGGTTTTCATGCTGCTTTGTTTGTCCGACAGCCAGGAGGATTGTGCAAAAAACACCAAAATGACCTTGAAAGGGGGTCATTTCACATTTAGTCAACCAGGGCCTACATACTTAGGTGTCGAAAAAATCTGAACAAATGACCAGGTGTGCATATGTTGTCCAGGTGGCCAGGTGTACATGTTACCTATACAGCAGATCAACACTCTCCAAGAGAAAGCCAGTTTACTGGGGGGAGGAGGGTGTCAATTTGGTTTGGCCGACTCTTTTGTTTAGTCCAGTTGCCCAATCCCATAGCTGAAGAACTTAACTACTTAGGAGGCTTACATTTTGTAGCAAAGTTGAAATGACCCCTCATGGCCATAGTAGTTCGCAAAAACAAATTGGGGTTTCACTCGGGCTCTGATTAGCTTTTCAAAAGACATATATGTCCAGCATAGGATTTAGGTTGTTTTTCTTTATTGAGACAAGCACAAAAGGCTCTCACAAAAAAGACTAAACCAAAATAACATTTTTATAATATTGTTTTTAATGCCATAAAAACATATAGACCTTAATCGTGTGGGCAGCTGTTGCCTTATGGTTAGAGAGGTGGTCTTGGGGTCAGAGGTTTGTGGGTTTGATTCCCGTGCCAGTAGGAGATAGGTGTGACTGGTGGAGCGAATAATCAGCGCTCTCCTGCACCGTCATCCATGGCTGACGTGCCTTTAAGCAAGGCATGTAACCCCATGTTGCCCCTGAGTGATTGTACCTGATTCACTGTAAGCTGCTTTGGATAAGAGCGTCAGCCAAATGGGACTGCACCCATCTTGTAATTGTGTACAACAGCGAAAAGGACTAAGATGATAGATCAGTTAAAAAAGGGCCTGCAGTTGGATGGATACGTGCACACACACACACACACACACACACACACACACACACACACACACACACACACACACACACACACACACACACACACACACACACACACACACACACACACACACACACACACACACACACACACACACACACAAAGATAGATTAGTCCATGCCAAACAGTGCTGAACTATATATAAACCAACTGGCACCTTTTTTTCATGGGTATTTTTTTTTCCGAATGGTCATGCTGGCCACACAATGTATTTTTATTTATGTTTCCTATATACAGTGTACCTATACCTATACCTATATAGGAAACATACATGAAAATCATGGCTCAATATATATGCCACATATAATATATAACATATCATATATAATATATAATAATGTATGATTCTTATTTATGTGTAATGTATAATACTTATTTATGTCTATATATAATAATATTTATGTCTGTATATAATAATATACACCCAGAGCTGAATAAGCTTTAACTTGCATGCTGTGGTAGCCTCAATGATTGAGGTGATATAATTATTTAAAAAGTGGTCTGTTTTTTATGGTATAATACATGCTGTATACTACATAGCTCATATAATGAACTGACAGAGGAAGCACTCTGATGGGGTTCCTGCTGATGTTTAACACAGTTAAAAAGTTAATCTTACATGGAAGTCACGCTACCGTGAACGACCATAAAACACTGCATTTTGGAAGCAGCTCCATGCCTTAGCCAGGACCTGGTTTCTCATCACACTGACTGCTATAAGTCTATCCTCAAAGACACTGAACACACACACACACTCTTCACACACTTTTCACAAGATACTGGAGCAGTAAACATTCGAGTCAGACGTCTTCACAGCATGAGCGAGTCAGACCCTAGCATCCCTGATTAGGTGAATGTCATTGACGGTACTGCGCATCTTGTTATCCATCATTAGCGGTTTGAAGACGGCCAGACCCCCCAGCATGGGTAGCGTGGGGCTACCTGTCCTCATCCTCTTCGTCCTGTGGCAGAACCCCCTGCTTGCAAAAGGTATGTTTCAACACAGGTGCCATGTTCTACTGTGACATCATGCTTGTAGAATGGGGTTCTGGGGTTTTTGGTGTGAGGGTAACTTCATTTTTTCCCATTTAATCAATCAGCATTGTGTACCTCCCACCAACCAGTATTGTGTAAAGAGAAGGTCACAGCTTTTACTTCAGAATCCAACATGCAGTGTAGATGCACTCAGGATGATGTTTTTACTGTTTTATTTTACGCAAAAAAAATATATTTTATGCAGCGTGGTATTTATCAAAACCTTTGTTGGTGACATTTTACATTGCACATTATTTGTTGGAATTCAATTTCATTTTGTTTATTGTTTTAGTGAATTAATCAAACCTAACCTCCTAACCATAACCTTCATAACACATAGACCTTCAACAGATTATTTATTAATAGTCTCAGAATATGTAGACAGTCTATAGAACCATCTATATGGCCATCTACAGTAGTGTGACACTTTCGTTTGATGTTTAAAACATTTTACATTCTTGTACTTTACTTGAGTCTGATAAGAAAGCTGGCCTGCATTACCACAATCTAGAATTCCTTTTTCCTTCTCGTCCATTACATCCAGCCATTAACCTATGGGCTCTGTAATTACTAATGAACTAATGGCATGAGTTGTGGTATTTTGGATGGGAATTAGGAATTAATGTCTAATGTGGCTGCTTATGTCATATCATTGTCATATGTCGTTTTTATTGATTTTAAAGAGGACAATATGTGACAGTAAAGTATGTGGGCACTGCTTAGGGGGGGGTGTAGGTAAAGAAGATTCAGGGGGCCCACAGAGCTTCACAGGGGCCCACAGGGGACTATGATATGATTGGTGTAGGGGCCCAAAACTATTTTCTTTCAGAGGGCCCACAATGTCTAGTGGCACCCCTGGTAAAGTAATCCAAAGATATTATGAATGAACTGAGCTGAAAGACAAAACCCAAAAACCTTTTTTTGCTGACATGTATTAGATGAAATATTTAATCACTTGAGGAAATTGTTGCCCTCTCAGAACCTGATTGAATTTGACATCACTTGTACTAAACTAGCCTGTAGCTAAGGTGCCTTTCAGGTGCTAGATTAGACTTTTATCTTGTTTGTGACATATGCAGAATTTTTTGTTAAACACATATTATTTCAACGTCTTCCATGATGTGCATGGATAACACCTTGCCAAGTTTACAGTTGCAAAACCCCAGAGACTATACATGCATAAAACTGGAGATGCTGATGGTCATGGGATTGGGCGTATTTATGAAAAGATAAAAGGCCTTTAATAGGCAAAATCACATGAGAATGGGTTCAAAAGCATGTCACCATGAGCCATACAGTAGCTGCCGGCCCCCATAAACATGGTTACTGATTCATCTTTGCTATTTCTTCCTGCTTAGTAGTCATCTGTAAAAAATATCTAATAAAGTTAACATGGTTGAGCCGGTTAGAATTTCAAGCGGATGCAAAAAACGCAGTTCAGTTTTAAATAGCTGGCACTCAGCTGGTGGTCATCAGCAAAAATGTCTTATAAAACTTTCAGTGTTCACCGTTACTGGTCAGAATTTCGAAATGATGCCAAAAAGGCACATTTTATAAAGCTGTCACTGGGTACTCTTTGCTGTGAGCAGGGATTAGTGTTGTTGTAAAGACAACAGATCAGAACTGAGTCAAAGTTGTTCACATTTTAGAATGTGTACAAGCCATTACAAGGTATTTAGAGTCTCTGGAGCAATGTCTAACTCCTCACAGTAACGCATCTTTTACCTGTCGCCTTCTCCCTTGCTAAAGACAGGTGTACTCATAAAATCCCCAACCTGACACCCTTTGCTTTTTTAAGTACTAGAGAGAGGGGGTTATGAACGTGATTGCATGGAGAGTGAAAACTGTGTTGAACCATTCCAATTATTTGAAAGGTTCTTCACATTAGAAATGGTTCTTTAGAGCCTTAAATCATTGTACGCTACGCCATGTCATATCAGCGTCAAATAGTTCTTTTAAGAACTGTTGCCTCGACGGTTCTTTGAAGAACTGAAAAAGGTTCCTTTATGAGTCTATGGTATTGCTCTGACGAACTGGCCCCATTATTTTTCACAGTGTATTCTAATCTGTTTTGATCTGTTCTGATCTATTCTAATCTGTTCTGATCTGTTCTGATCTATTCTAATCTGTTCTGATCTGTTCTGATCTATTCTGATCTGATTAGATCTGTTCTGATCTATTCTAATATGATTAGGTCTGTTCTGATCTATTCTAATCTGTTCTGATCTGTTCTGATCTATTCTGATCTGATTAGGTCTGTTCTGATCTATTCTAATCTGTTCTGGTCTGTTCTGATCTATTCTAATATGTTCTGATCTGATTAAATCTATTCTAATCTGTTCTGGTTTGTTCTGATCTGATTGGGTCTGTTCTGATCTGTTCTGATCTATTCTAATCTGTTCTGATTTGTTCTGACCTGTTCTGATCTGATTAGGTCTGTTCTGATCTGTTCTGATTTGTTCTGATCTGTTCTGATCTGATTAGGTCTGTTCTGATCTGTTCTGATTTGTTCTGATCTGTTCTGATCTGATTAGGTCTGTTCTGATCTGTTGTGATTTGTCCCTGCAGGCCAGTGCACCAGCTCCCAGTTCCAGTGTGCTAATGGTCAGTGCATCAACCTGGACTGGAGGTGCGACGGGACCAAGGACTGCACTGACGACTCCGACGAGCTCAACTGCTGTGAGTTGCACACAAGTGTCTAAGTCTATATCTTTTTTTAGTTTAATTTTCAGAAAGTTTAAGCACCGAGTCACAGAAACACAGAGTGTTAAAGGAGAACTTCGGTGTAAAATGAAAATTGGCATGTTAAAACATCATACCGAGCTGGTATGTGTACTGAGGAGCAAAATTGATTTAGCCTGTTGCATTCAGAGTTTAACCATCTTTTATCGTTTGTCCCAGAAGGCTAACAATGGAAGTGGTAGGTGCCCTTAGACGAAGCATGATGACTACGCTATTTTTAAACCATTAAAACAGCTCAAAGAAACTCCTCACTCCATCGATAGTACAACAAAGGCCCTGACATTAAAAACGAGGCACTGAGAACTTTGTAAGTGTACGCAACATTTATTAATAAAACAGTTTTTGACAGGCAGTACCTTGCTGTAGTTTCTCGTCGCCGCCATGATGAAAGTCCCCGCAAGTCGATTGACGAACACGAACTAGCAGGAAGAATAGGAGGAGAGGTAGTACAATCGACTTGTTTGGACTTTCATCATGGCAGTGACGAGAAATAACTGCAAACTACTGCATGTAAGAACAGTTTTTTAAATAAATGTTGTGTACATTTACAATATTCTCAGTGCTTTGTTTTGAATGCCAGAGCCTTTGTTGTACTACTGATGGAGTGTGGAGTTTCTTCGAACTGTTTTAATGGTTTAAAAATAGCGTAGTCGTCATGCTTTGTCTAAGGGCACCTACCACTTCCATTGTTAGCCTTCTGGGTCAAATTATAAAAAATAGTTAAACTCTGGATGCAACAGGCTAAATCAATTTTGCTCCTCAGTACACATACCAACTCAGTGTGATGTTTTAACGTGCCAATTTTCATTTTACACCGAAGTTCTCCTTTAAACACACTTCCTTGTTTTTTCAGAAAGAAAGATATCAAATTGAAATGGCATATCGGTTCACATATGGTGGATGATTGAGGCTGCACACTCATTATGTGGCTTTTCTTCTACCTTTACCCTTTATCCTTTAGTGTGGCTGAACTTGCCTGTGGTGGTACATTTGTACAAAAAAAAATCGTGTCTGTGTGTTTGTGTGTGCGTGTGTGTGTGTGTGTTTGTGTGCGTGTGTGTGTGTGTGTGTGTGTTTGTGTGCGTGTTTGTGTGTGTGTGCGTGTGTGTGTTTGTGTGCGTGTGTGTGTGCGTGTGTGCGTGTGTTTGTGTGTGTGTGCGTGTGTGTGTGTGTATTTGTGTGCGTGTTTGTGTGTGTGTGCGTGTGTGTGTTTGTGTGCGTGTGTGTGTGTGTGTGTGTGTGCGTGTGTGTGTGTTTGTGTGCGTGTGTGTGTGTGTGTTTGTGTGCGTGTTTGTGTGCGTGTGTGTGTGTGTGTTTGTGTGCGTGTGTGTGTGTATTTTGTCCTGCAGCGGCAGCCTCCTGTGGCTCTCAGCAGTTCCAATGTGTGTCAGGTGGTGAGTGCATCCCACTAGCGTTTGTGTGTGACGGAGACAACGACTGCACAGACGGATCAGATGAACAGAGGAACTGCAGTAAGTTGGATAGATGAGTGTTCACATTAAGATACACATACAGAGAACACACAGAACGGCGACAGCATAATTTGAATGTAATTCGTAGTCTGTTCGTCTTGAACTTCTATTTCAACAAGGAAAGGAACAACACTATAGTTTCACCTTCCTAGATCTGGTAAAGACAATGTTATGGATTATTTTTTGTCTTTCTTTCTTTCTTTCTTTCTTTCTTTCTTTCTTTCTTTCTTTCTTTCTTTCTTTCTTTCTTTCTTTCTTTCTTTCTTTCTTGTGTTTCTGTAGATGGCCAGACATGTGGTCCACACCAGTTTACCTGTCAGGAGGGGCAGTGTATCCCCCAGCAGTACAGGTGTGACCATGTAAAAGACTGTGTGGACAACTCAGACGAGAACAGCTGCAGTAAGTGGCTGATTCATTATTGTAGCCAGCTTGTGGCTTGTTCACCTATACATTTGGTTAATATAGTCAATAATCAAAGACTATTTTGGAAGTATGGCCTTTTTATGTACAGTAGCCTTGGCAAAGAAACCTTTAAACCTAAAGAGAAAGAAACCTAATGTTAGCCATGCACAAACACACACACACACAGGCACACACACACATGCGCGCGCACACACACACACACACACACACACACACACACACACACACACACACACACACACACACACACACACACACACACACACACACACACACACACAAAATTGCTCTATAAAGTAAATACTCTTCAAGATAGCTAGATTGGCTGCCTTGTAAACAATTATACGCCTGCCAATACTTTGCTGCCTTGGCCTTGACTAAATTGGACTCTGTCTTGATTGGGGTCAACCCTTTTGCAATAAATAATTGAGCTTTTTCAGGAGCCCAGACATCTCTCTGAGCAGGCCTGGATTACATATGCTGTACATATTATACCAAATTATACCACCTTTCCAGTATTAATGTTATTGTAAAAGCCACACCCTTTGGTTACATGCCAATTACCCAAGCTGTACAGATAAAACTTGTTTTGGCACACATTTTCTAACAATAGTAAATTCACTATTTGAACAATTCCATTTTTTTTAATCAAACTCACAATGTGTGTAGAGGCGATATAGACCCAAGACCCAAAGACATTCAAAAGCCATGTGTTTTTTTTTTTTTTCATAATATGTGCCCTTTAATGTGATTGTAAAAGCCACACCCTTCGGTTGCGTGCAGATTACCCGAGCTGTACAGAGAAAACCTGTGCCAATGGTGCCTGCTACAACACCACGCAACAGTGCAACGGCGTACTGGACTGCAGGGACGGATCGGACGAGCACAACTGCAGTAGGTTCAATCAGTACAAATACGACACACAAGTGTGACTAGCCCAGCTAATAAATCAATTTATTCTGCCCTACAAAGCTAAAAACAGCAATTACATACTCTGTAAAAATTAGTTTAGACTGGAAATTGACTTTATAACACCCCCTTTGTCTTGTGACTAACTGTCCTGCTTCTTGCTATTAAGAAAGTAAATGAAAGCATCACCATTATTATATGTACAGCATGTTTCACTGGACAGTATGACAACGTTAAAGGCATTTTTCTCAGTTTCTTTGTTCACATAGTTACTGCACGTTTGCCTTTGTAGGGCAGTATTGTTTACAGTGCAACATCTCCATGTGAAATGTTGTCAACACAGTCATTTGTCATCTCCCTTAGCAACGGAGCACTGTCAGCTGCATGAGTATCAGTGTGCCAACGGTTACTGCATCCCCATGTCATTCGTGTGTGACCACTGGGACGACTGCGGTGACAACAGTGACGAACAGGACTGCGGTGAGTTCGTACAGTTGTGCTCATAAGTTTACATGCCCTGGCAGAATTGATGATTTTTTAACCATTTTTTTTAAAGAATCATTTGGGTAGTTTTTATGTCATTATGATTTTCAACAAGTAAACACAGGTGTTTGACAATGAATGGCTTCAGCCAACCACTAACCATGAGTGAAAAAAAATGTTTTTTTGTTATCATTCCTATCCTCTGAAAAATGGTTAAGAAATCATCCATTCTGCCAGGGCATGCAGCACAACTGTAATTTCGGGCATTCAGCCAAAGTACAGGTGGACACAGAGGGAACATAACACTTCGTGTCTACAGATTTTAGACCTAATCTAAATGCCATGTCCTTTCTTCTTTCCTTTCTTCCTTTTTTCTTCCTTTCTTTCTTTCTTTTTCTTTCTTTCTTTCTTTCTTTCTTTTTTTCTTTCTTTCTTTCTTTCTTTCATTTATTCATTCCTTCCTTCTTTTTTCTTTTGTTCATTCATTTGTTCATTCTTTCATTCATTCTTTCTTTCTTTCTTTCTTTCTTTCTTTCTTTCTTTCTTTCCTTTTTCTTCTGTTGTCTCTTGTTGTTTCCTTTTTTCATGTATTCATTCCTTTATTTATTTGTTTACTTGTTTATTTTTTCAGTGTATCCGAGCTGCAGTGGGTCCCAGTTCACCTGCACGAGCGGTCGCTGTATCCCCCAGAGCTGGGTCTGTGACGCCTTCAATGACTGTGGAGACTTCAGTGACGAGAAGGGATGTGGTGAGCACCACAGTTTGAATTACAGGGGGTACTTATGGGGGTACAGTTAGCCTGGTAAACCAGCCCATCATACTATATTTCATTTTGTACAGAGGGTCTGGCTATGCTGTGTTGACAAACGTTGCCTTCCTGGAGGTGTAGACTCTGCTGAAGTTTAAAATGGTTGGATCTGCCTTTACCTAAACGCTAACGACATATGCAATTAGACTGGCTATAAGCCTGCCTATTCACTACAATTCAAATTTAGCACACAAAGTAGACGACATCGCTCACAAACAATCCCTCTGTTCACTGATTGGTTAGGCAAGATTCTGCCTGAGACAACCATGTCAATGGAACCACAGCCAGACCCCCTGAATGAAACGAAGTACGAGGGGCTGATTTATCAGGCTAGGGTACAGTACCCCCCGGTCAAGACCTGGTACCCCCTAAAAAGACCAAAATAACAGGGTTGTGGAGTACCAAGATATTAGTGCACTTAATGCTAAAAGTAAACAGTAGTTCCCCCAGTAAAAGGTAGTCCGCCCAATTATGAAGGGGTAATTCGCACTCTGCTGAGGACCTGGTTTTACTTACATTGTTTCCGTTGTGATTTGACAGTCAACAGAAGGTGAGGTGACAATAGCATACAGTGTGATACTTAGACAATCAGGTAACACTTTATTTGAAGGTGTCCACACAAGGGTGACATGAGCCCTTTATAAACATTACATGACACATATAATGAAAATTAATGACACTTCATTCATGTTTATGATCATGTTATCATTAAGTGTCATTTGGTTTTTGCATTGTCTATATCCCAAAACATATTAACTAATTAATCAACATGAATCAACAATCAACATGAATACAGTGTCATTAACTCCTTAAGAGGCACCGCCTGTTATAAATTTGTTGATACCAGAATGGCAATGACTGTTGTAATGTGTTACTAAAGACTTTATGTAATGTCGTAGAAATGTTGTAATGTTGTAGTTACGTTTTTTTTCAACACGGTAACCGCTAAATGGCTACTGTTCATGATATGTGTGAAGTCATGGTTACAACATGCTCATGTCACTCTAATGTAGACACCTGGCTAGACACCTCTTGTTGACACCTAGTGTCACTCTTATGTAGACACCTAGTGTCACTCATATGTAGACAACTAGTGTTACCGATAATCATTCCACAACGTAAATTATTTAACCTATGTAGCCTACATCAGCAGAGAATATGTTAGGGCCTAGCGAACAAGCTTGCAGATGGGGCAACTAGCGTTTGAACTTTGTGCTTGTTAACTTTTTTTTACTGAAGCTTTATAGGAAATTCAACATTATGAGGATGATTTGCATTTTTTTATTGTTTGCGTGTGTGTCTTCTTCCTCCCTCTCCTGTGTCCTAACCGTCAGATGGTAACATCAGGGAGTGTTACCCCGGTGAGTGGCCCTGCCCGGGCTCGTCGGCATGTGTGGCTTCCGGCAAAGTGTGTGACGGTCGCCCCGACTGCCCGGGTGGCACGGACGAGACCAACGCCACGGCTCAGCTTACCTGCGGTGAGTTGCAAAGACACAGGCGTATAGGCGGAGCCAGTTTTAGAGTCTACTGTGGCTGTGTAGGCGTAAAGCACACACTTTCGTCTCAAGTCTTCTTATCTGGGTGCTGGACCAAAACAGAAAACAAAGTCTGTGACACCAGTGTGCGCCCATAAAAAGCTTTTAATCATACATGATGTGCCGTGCGCCCTTCATTGTTACATTACATTACACTTAGCTGACACTTTTATCCAGAGCGACTTTCAGATATTTACAGGGTTTCAGTTACAGTCCCTGGAGCAGTTAAGGTTAGATGCCTTGCTCAAGGGCATCTCAACCATGGGTAGGGCAGGATTCGAACTGGCAACCTTCCGATTGCAAGACCAGCTCCCTAACCACAGTTGCCCACAACTTGCCCTCATCAGATGTGAGTTTCTTGTAGCCCCATCCAAAACTTGTAATTTCCATTGAAAAGTGCATTACCACTACTGCAGTTTGTACCTCTTTTTGGGGCCTGTAGGGGCTTGAAGGGCCCAAGCAGTTGCCTGTGAAAAAAAGATTGAATTTCCTTATTGAGGGGATTAAAGTAACACTGAGTAGTTTTTTCAACCTTAAAATTATGTTTCCAAATTGGTTTTAGTTCATCAACTTGTAACAAGGTGAAAGGCACTTCTAAATTCGCTATGCCGCCCTCCATGGGCTATAACCACACTAAGTATGTTTGGAGGAGTGGATTGTGTCTCTGCAGTTCTCTATTTCCAACCTGTAGGGTGACCAAAGATGGAAACTACGTAGTGTTGCTTCAAGGGTATATAAAATGAAAGTTCTCTAAAGAAAGCTGACATTGCCTACATCTTGAAGAAATGAACTTGTCGGTATGTTGAGGTGCTGAGGCGGTCTCCTGTCCAAAACCTTTTAGAGTATTTTCAACCACTGATTGCTCCTGTTCTTCTTCAACTCACACCTACAGTGCACACTGTCATAAGTCCTTTGCCCTAGTCAGTACGCTCGACAATTTCCTCCCTATAAACGTCCAGTTAGAGGATATGGCCACCATCCAGTGAGGTGTCAGATAGGGCCCACTAAACACTGAGGACGTCAGCATAGTTTCTTTATAGAAATGTAATTGAGTGCAATTCTCTTGTGACCTTGACGGAAGTTAATCACAACTCACATTTTATGATGCAATTGCAAATGTAAAGACTGTTTTTATTGTTTAGTGTCACGTTTTGGTACCAGTAAGCTGGAACACAGCTGAGATTTTTGCAGTTGAGATTTCTTGGAGTACTCTATAGCCACTTCCCAATTTTAACTAGTCCTCTGTGCAAAACTAAAAGATCTAACTTATCTTAGACATTGCATTTTTAAATACTTCCTTTAACATTGAACATACATGAAAGTTTATCACAAAAAAAAGCTTTGTCAGTTGAAATAATATCAATAGTATGGTGATTTTGCCCTAAAATAATACCTCTAAGATGAAATTGCTAGTTTATGAGTGCTGTTTCTTTCAGGTTTTTAACCGACTTCTCTGTTCTTCTCCTCAGGCCTTCAGCAGTGTTCCGCTCTCAGCTGCGAGTTCCGTTGCCATGCCACCCCACAGGGCGGAGCTTGCTACTGTCCAGATGGCTATATTGTGGCCAATGACAGTCGTTCGTGTGTGGGTGAGTGCGGGAGAAACGTATCCAATTTTTCTCATTCAGTTTGACAGCATTTCTGAATGTGTAACATTTTAGGAATATTAGTGAATATAAGTGTAGAGTGATGAAGAATATTAAATGATGTCCTTGTGCACCAAAAGGTGGTTCACAAGATTGAAATACTTCAGAAGAGTTAACACACTGCTGGAGAGTATAGGCCTATTAAAGATGTTTTCCAATGTGTTTAAATGGATGGGAACTGGCATAGAGCCATTTGATTGACAAATGAACTATTGAGCTCTTGGAAATTACTTGGGAAATTACTGTCTAACATAGATTGTTACACTGGCCAAATTGGCTCACAATATTTGTGCAGAATTTGACACAGGACACATAATTTCATGGTGGCATTTCCATATGTGGTCCTAATCTAGATTATAACGACTGCAACATCTGGGGAATCTGTGACCATTTCTGTGAGGATCGGCCAGGCACGCACCACTGCAGCTGTGCTGATGGTTACTTCCTGGAGCAGGGCCACATGTGCAAGGCCAACGTGTCAGGTACACATCTCACTAATCGGTGCATGATCACAAATTATTTATCTCAGGTAATCACTGGAAGGACTTTGTAATGTCATACCAGTTGGCCAAGGGCCAACCTTCGTGTGTGTATGAGAGTTATTACTTATGGAAGAAAGTCAATTCCACAGTCAATTCCAATAAAGCAATAAAGTGTTATAGTGGTTGGGAAGATGCCTATAGCGCAATACGTTTTTAATTGGTTTATGTTAATTTGGGGAATATGGTGGTACATGTACCAGTAATTTCACAATCAATTTCCTCCTTTGTTCTCATAGGGGGACTTCCACAGCTGATCTTCACTGATGGGCGGGATGTCAGGGTGGCAGATGTTCATGGGCGGTTCATCAGGACTCTGGTCCAATCACCTGGCAAAGGCTATGCAGTGGGCGTGGCCTATCACTGGATCAGCCAACGTGTCTTTTGGTCTGACACCAATGTTCAAAAGGTTTGCATTACTATTATAATTACTTATATAATTACCATAATTATAATTACTATAATTATGAACGCCGCTAGCGAAGCTAGTGAAAGCGATCCAAACAAAAAGTAGTAGTAATCTGTAGTCATATAGCAATGGCGTTAAATGATTTTTGTCAGACTTGTGAGGTGAACATGAGAGTGGCTGGTGTTGGTCATTCAATATTGATATTTGAAAAACGAATCAGTGCGATCAAAGGCGACATGACCACAACAACAGCGTCCGCACAAAGCATGGACTTGGCTACCAGCGGGGCTAACTGATAAATTAAACTTTTACCGAAGCATTGCAAATGTCGGTAGCATTGCAAAAACGACCATTCCCGCAACAAATGCTTCAAGGGCTGCCCTTTGCTCTATTTTCAGATAGAACTTCCCTTTGAATTCATCCTAAACAGCAGCTGCAGATGCATTGAAATCTTACGGTTGCTCCACGTTTGCCATGTAGACAGTGACTGAGATAGATTTCCGGTCGCCAAACTACCGCGTCATTGCCTTTTGAAATGCTCGATTTTCATTGGCCCCTATCTGAGGACTGAGCAGAAATGGTTTAGATAGGCAGCTTGGCCAGACTGACTTGCTCACGAAATGTAAATGCAGCGTCACAGGCAGTATGGGCACACCCAGGCTACGTTAAAGAGGGGGAGACTGGCAAAAGTTTTTGCTGAATAACTTAATGAACGTTTCACCCAACAACATGAAAATTTTGTGATATGCGGTGTTACAGACTCGTATCGACCAAGCCCATAAACGCTCACTTTAAGCATAGCGCCACCTAGTGACATGGGTAAATGCAAAAATTGGGATTTTGAGTTGCCAATATCTTGGACCGAGAAGGTGGGAACTACACAAAATACGTCATGCACGATCACCACAAAGACCTCTAACACCATAAAATGTGGTCCATAGGGGGTGCTGTAATTGTAGAAAATGTCATTTTGCCTATTATCTAGAGAATGCTTACGTTTACAACAGGTTTTTTTTATCGTGAAATCTATTGACCCTCACACATTGAAAACACTGGTTGATGCCCACTTCCAACGAGAACAATTGCCGTGAAATTTTAATGTTGCGAAAAAAAATCTGAAAAAACTCGTCATAGGCCGTTCATGTGAATCTCACCAAATTTGGTATATGTCACCTACAGACAATGCTGACAAAAAGTTATCAAAGGATTTTTCTTGAGATAAACCGTTCCGAAGTTACACGTCAATGAACATTTAATACGTAGCTTAAATTCTTCAAAAGTCCATATCTTGGCTTTTAATTGCTCAAATTTGGTCAAAGTTGACGGGCCATCTCTAAACAACTTTCTTTTCATGTGTACTAAATTTTGTGACATTTCCTCATAGGGGCCGATGTTTATTGCCGAAGCTAGGTGTTGAAAAGCAGTTTTTGTTTACCTACCAAGGTACCTACTTACCTAGGTACCTACCTAAATAGATACCTACCTACCTAGGTACCTACCTAAATAGATACCTACCTATCTAGATACCTACCTACCAAGGTATCTACCTAGGTATCTACCTAAATAGATACCTACCTACCTAGGTACCTACCTAAATAGATACCTACCTATCTAAGTACCTACCTACCTAAATACCTACCTACCTAGGTACCTACCTACCAAGGCACCTACCTACCTAGGTAGCCTAGGTAGCTACCTACCTAGGTACCTACTTAGGTACATACCAACCTAGGTACCTACCAACCTAGGTACCAACCTAGGTACCAACCTAGGTACCTACCAACCTAGGTACCAACCTACCTAGGTACCAACCTACCTAGGTACCTACCTGCCTAGGTACCTTCCAACCTAGGTACCTTCCAACCTAGGTACCTACCAACCTAGGTACCTAACTACCTAGGTACCTACCTACTTAGGTACCTACTTACCTAGGTACCTACCTAGGTACCTACCTACCTACCTAGGTGCCTGCCAACCTAGGTACCTACTTAGGTACCTACCTAGGTACCTGCCAACCTAGATACCTACCTAGGTACCTACCTACCTAGGTACCTACCTAGGTTCCTACCTACCTAAGTACCTACCTAGGTGCCTACTAACCTAGGTACCTACCTACCAAGGTACCTACTTACCTAGGTACCTACCTAAATAGATACCTACCTACCTAGGTACCTACCTAAATAGATACCTACCTATCTAGGTACCTACCTACCAAGGTATCTACCTAGGTATCTACCTAAATAGATACCTACCTACCTAGGTACCTACCTAAATAGATACCTACCTATCTAGGTACCTACCTACCTAAATACCTACCTACCTAGGTACCTACCTACCAAGGCACCTACCTACTTAGGTAGCCTAGGTAGCTACCTACCTAGGTACCTACTTAGGTACATACCAACCTAGGTACCTACCAACCTAGGTACCAACCTAGGTACCAACCTAGGTACAAACCTAGGTACCTACCAACCTAGGTAACAACCTACCTAGGTACCAACCTACCTAGGTACCTACCTACCTAGGTACCTTCCAACCTAGGTACCTTCCAACCTAGGTACCTAACTACCTAGGTACCTACCTACTTAGGTACCTACTTACCTAGGTACCTACCTAGGTACCTACCTACCTAGGTACCAACCTACCTAGCTACCAACCTGCCTAGGTACCTACCTGCCTAGGTACCTACCTACCTAGGTACCTACCTAGGTGCCTACCTACCTAGGTACCTACCTACCTAGGTACCTACTTACCTAGGTACCTACCTATCAAGGTACCTACCTACCAAGGTACCTACCTACCAAGGTATCTACCTACCTAGGTACCTACATAGGTACCTACCTACCTAAGTACCTACCTACCAAGTCACCTACCTACCTAGGTACCAACCTACCTAGGTACCTACGTACCTAGGTACCTACCTGCCTAGGTACCTACCTACCTAGGTACCTACCTAGGTACCTACCTGCCTAGGTACCTACCTACCAAGGCACCTACCTACCTAGGTACCTACCAACCTAGGTACCAACCTACCTAGGTACCAACCTACCTAGGTACCTACCTGCCTAGGTACCTACCTGCCTAGGTACCTACCTACCTAGGTGCCTACCTACCTAGGTGCCTACCTGCCTAGGTACCTACCTACCAAGGCACCTACCTACCTAGGTACCAACCTACCTAGGTACCTACCTGCCTAGGTACCTACCTACCTAGGTACCTACCTAGGTACCTACCTGCCTAGGTACCAACCTAGGTACCTACCTACCTAGGTACCAACCTACCTAGCTACCAAACTGCCTAGGTACCTACCTGCCTAGGTACCTACCTACCTAGGTACCTACCTAGGTGCCTACCTACCTAGGTACCTACCTACCTAGGCACCTACTTAGGTGCCTACCTACCTAGGTACCTACCTACCTAGGTACCTACTTACCTAGGTACCTACCTATCAAAGTACCTACCTACCAAGGTACCTACCTACCAAGGTACCTACCTACCTAGGTACCAACCTACCTAGGTACCTACTTACCTAGGTACCTACCTGCCTAGGTACCTACCTACCTAGGTACCTACCTGCCTAGGTACCTACCTACCAAGGCACCTACCTACCTAGGTACCAACCTACCTATGTACCTACCTGCCTAGGTACCTACCTACATAGGTACCTACCTAGGTACCTACCTGCCTAGGTACCTACCTACCTAGGCACCTACCTACCTAGGTACCAACCTACCTAGGTACCTACTTACCTAGGTACCTACCTGCCTAGGTACCTACCTACCTAGGTACCTACCTAGGTACCTACCTGCCTAAGTACCTACCTACCAAGGCACCTACCTACCTAGGTACCAACCTACCTAGGTACCTACTTACCTAGGTACCTACCTGCCTAGGTACCTACCTACCTAGGTACCTACCTAGGTACCTACCTGCCTAGGTACCTACCTACCAAGGCACCTACCTACCTAGGTCCCTACCAACCTAGGTACCAACCTACCTAGGTACCTACCTACCTAGGTACCTACCTGCCTAGGTACCTACCTGCCTAGGTACCTACCTACCTAGGTGCCTACCTACCTAGGTACCTACTTGCCTAGGTACCTACCTACCAAGGCACCTACCTACCTAGGTACCAACCTACCTAGGTATCTACCTGCCTAGGTACCTACCTACCTAGGTACCTACTTAGGTACCTACCTGCCTAGGTACCAACCTAGGTACCTACCTACCTAGGTACCAACCTACCTAGCTACCAACCTGCCTAGGTACCTACCTACCTAGGTACCTACCTAGGTGCCTACCTACCTAGGTACCTACCTACCTAGGTACCTACTTACCTAGGTACCTACCTATCAAGGTACCTACCTACCAAGGTACCTACCTACCAAGGTACCTACCTACCAAGGTACCTACCTACCTAGGTACCTACATAGGTACTTACCTACCTAAGTACCTACCTACCAAGGCACCTACCTACCAAGGTACCAACCTACCTAGGTACCTACTCACCTAGGTACCTACCTGCCTAGGTACCTACCTACCTAGGTACCTACCTAGGTACCTACCTGCCTAGGTACCTACCTACCAAGGCACCTACCTACCTAGGTACCAACCTACCTAGGTACCTACCTGCCTAGGTACCTACCTACCTAGGTACCTACCTAGGTACCTACCTGCCTAGGTACCTACCTAGGTACCTACCTGCCTAGGTACCTACCTACCTAGCTACCTACAAACCTAGGTACCAACCTACCTAGGTACCAACCTACCTAGGTACCTACCTGCCTAGGTACCTACCTGCCTAGTTCCCTACTTACCTAGGTGCCTACCTACCTAGGTACCTACCAACATAGGTACCTACCTACCTAGGTACCTACCTACCTAGGTACCTACTTATCTAGGTACCTACCTATCAAGGTACCTACCTACCAAGGTACCTACCTACCAAGGTACCTACATAGGTACCTACCTACCTAAGTACCTACCTACCAAGGCACCTACCTACCTAGGTACCAACTTACCTAGGTACCTACTTACCTAGGTACCTACCTGCCTAGGTACCTACCTACCTAGGTACCTACCTAGGTACCTACCTGCCTAGGTACCTACCTACCAAGGCACCTACCTACCTAGGTACCAACTTACCTAGGTACCTACTTACCTAGGTACCTACCTGCCTAGGTACCTACCTACCTAGGTACCTGCCTAGGTACCTACCTGCCTAGGTACCTACCTACCAAGGTGCCTACCTACCTAGGTACCAACCTACCTAGGTACCTACCTGCCTAGGTACCTACCTACCTAGGTACCTACTTAGGTACCTACCTGCCTAGGTACCAACCTAGGTACCTACCTACCTAGGTACCAACCTACCTAGCTACCAACCTGCCTAGGTACCTACCTGACTAGGTACCTACCTACCTAGGTACCTACCTAGGTGCCTACCTACCTAGGTACCTACCTACCTAGGTAACTACTTACCTAGGTACCTACCTATCAAGGTACCTACCTACCAAGGTACCTACCTACCTAGGTACCAACCTACCTAGGTACCAACCTACCTAGGTACCTACTTACCTAGGTACCTACCTGCCTAGGTACCTACCTACCTAGGTACCTACCTGCCTAGGTACCTACCTACCAAGGCACCTACCTACCTAGGTACCAACCTACCTATGTACCTACCTGCCTAGGTACCTACCTACATAGGTACCTACCTAGGTACCTACCTGCCTAGGTACCTACCTACCTAGGCACCTACCTACCTAGGTACCAACCTACCTAGGTACCTACTTACCTAGGTACCTACCTGCCTAGGTACCTACCTACCTAGGTACCTACCTAGGTACCTACCTGCCTAAGTACCTACCTACCAAGGCACCTACCTACCTAGGTACCAACCTACCTAGGTACCTACTTACCTAGGTACCTACCTGCCTAGGTACCTACCTACCTAGGTACCTACCTAGGTACCTACCTGCCTAGGTACCTACCTACCAAGGCACCTACCTACCTAGGTCCCTACCAACCTAGGTACCAACCTACCTAGGTACCTACCTACCTAGGTACCTACCTGCCTAGGTACCTACCTGCCTAGGTACCTACCTACCTAGGTGCCTACCTACCTAGGTACCTACTTGCCTAGGTACCTACCTACCAAGGCACCTACCTACCTAGGTACCAACCTACCTAGGTATCTACCTGCCTAGGTACCTACCTACCTAGGTACCTACTTAGGTACCTACCTGCCTAGGTACCAACCTAGGTACCTACCTACCTAGGTACCAACCTACCTAGCTACCAACCTGCCTAGGTACCTACCTACCTAGGTACCTACCTAGGTGCCTACCTACCTAGGTACCTACCTACCTAGGTACCTACTTACCTAGGTACCTACCTATCAAGGTACCTACCTACCAAGGTACCTACCTACCAAGGTACCTACCTACCAAGGTACCTACCTACCTAGGTACCTACATAGGTACTTACCTACCTAAGTACCTACCTACCAAGGCACCTACCTACCAAGGTACCAACCTACCTAGGTACCTACTCACCTAGGTACCTACCTGCCTAGGTACCTACCTACCTAGGTACCTACCTAGGTACCTACCTGCCTAGGTACCTACCTACCAAGGCACCTACCTACCTAGGTACCAACCTACCTAGGTACCTACCTGCCTAGGTACCTACCTACCTAGGTACCTACCTAGGTACCTACCTGCCTAGGTACCTACCTAGGTACCTACCTGCCTAGGTACCTACCTACCTAGCTACCTACAAACCTAGGTACCAACCTACCTAGGTACCAACCTACCTAGGTACCTACCTGCCTAGGTACCTACCTGCCTAGTTCCCTACTTACCTAGGTGCCTACCTACCTAGGTACCTACCAACATAGGTACCTACCTACCTAGGTACCTACCTACCTAGGTACCTACTTATCTAGGTACCTACCTATCAAGGTACCTACCTACCAAGGTACCTACCTACCAAGGTACCTACATAGGTACCTACCTACCTAAGTACCTACCTACCAAGGCACCTACCTACCTAGGTACCAACTTACCTAGGTACCTACTTACCTAGGTACCTACCTGCCTAGGTACCTACCTACCTAGGTACCTACCTAGGTACCTACCTGCCTAGGTACCTACCTACCAAGGCACCTACCTACCTAGGTACCAACTTACCTAGGTACCTACTTACCTAGGTACCTACCTGCCTAGGTACCTACCTACCTAGGTACCTGCCTAGGTACCTACCTGCCTAGGTACCTACCTACCAAGGTGCCTACCTACCTAGGTACCAACCTACCTAGGTACCTACCTGCCTAGGTACCTACCTACCTAGGTACCTACTTAGGTACCTACCTGCCTAGGTACCAACCTAGGTACCTACCTACCTAGGTACCAACCTACCTAGCTACCAACCTGCCTAGGTACCTACCTGACTAGGTACCTACCTACCTAGGTACCTACCTAGGTGCCTACCTACCTAGGTACCTACCTACCTAGGTAACTACTTACCTAGGTACCTACCTATCAAGGTACCTACCTACCAAGGTACCTACCTACCTAGGTACCAACCTACCTAGGTACCTACCTGCCTAGGTACCTACCTGCCTAGGTACCTACCTACCTAGCTGCCTACCTACCTAGGTACCTACCTGCCTAGGTACCTACCTACCAAGGCACCTACCTACCTAGGTACCAACCTACCTAGCTACCAACCTGCCTAGGTACCTACCTGACTAGGTACCTACCTACCTAGGTACCTACCTAGGTGCCTACCTACCTAGGTACCTACCTACCTAGGTAACTACTTACCTAGGTACCTACCTATCAAGGTACCTACCTACCAAGGTACCTACCTACCTAGGTACCAACCTACCTAGGTACCAACCTACCTAGGTACCTACTTACCTAGGTACCTACCTGCCTAGGTACCTACCTACCTAGGTACCTACCTGCCTAGGTACCTACCTACCAAGGCACCTACCTACCTAGGTACCAACCTACCTATGTACCTACCTGCCTAGGTACCTACCTACATAGGTACCTACCTAGGTACCTACCTGCCTAGGTACCTACCTACCTAGGCACCTACCTACCTAGGTACCAACCTACCTAGGTACCTACTTACCTAGGTACCTACCTGCCTAGGTACCTACCTACCTAGGTACCTACCTAGGTACCTACCTGCCTAAGTACCTACCTACCAAGGCACCTACCTACCTAGGTACCAACCTACCTAGGTACCTACTTACCTAGGTACCTACCTGCCTAGGTACCTACCTACCTAGGTACCTACCTAGGTACCTACCTGCCTAGGTACCTACCTACCAAGGCACCTACCTACCTAGGTCCCTACCAACCTAGGTACCAACCTACCTAGGTACCTACCTACCTAGGTACCTACCTGCCTAGGTACCTACCTGCCTAGGTACCTACCTACCTAGGTGCCTACCTACCTAGGTACCTACTTGCCTAGGTACCTACCTACCAAGGCACCTACCTACCTAGGTACCAACCTACCTAGGTATCTACCTGCCTAGGTACCTACCTACCTAGGTACCTACTTAGGTACCTACCTGCCTAGGTACCAACCTAGGTACCTACCTACCTAGGTACCAACCTACCTAGCTACCAACCTGCCTAGGTACCTACCTACCTAGGTACCTACCTAGGTGCCTACCTACCTAGGTACCTACCTACCTAGGTACCTACTTACCTAGGTACCTACCTATCAAGGTACCTACCTACCAAGGTACCTACCTACCAAGGTACCTACCTACCAAGGTACCTACCTACCTAGGTACCTACATAGGTACTTACCTACCTAAGTACCTACCTACCAAGGCACCTACCTACCAAGGTACCAACCTACCTAGGTACCTACTCACCTAGGTACCTACCTGCCTAGGTACCTACCTACCTAGGTACCTACCTAGGTACCTACCTGCCTAGGTACCTACCTACCAAGGCACCTACCTACCTAGGTACCAACCTACCTAGGTACCTACCTGCCTAGGTACCTACCTACCTAGGTACCTACCTAGGTACCTACCTGCCTAGGTACCTACCTAGGTACCTACCTGCCTAGGTACCTACCTACCTAGCTACCTACAAACCTAGGTACCAACCTACCTAGGTACCAACCTACCTAGGTACCTACCTGCCTAGGTACCTACCTGCCTAGTTCCCTACTTACCTAGGTGCCTACCTACCTAGGTACCTACCAACATAGGTACCTACCTACCTAGGTACCTACCTACCTAGGTACCTACTTATCTAGGTACCTACCTATCAAGGTACCTACCTACCAAGGTACCTACCTACCAAGGTACCTACATAGGTACCTACCTACCTAAGTACCTACCTACCAAGGCACCTACCTACCTAGGTACCAACTTACCTAGGTACCTACTTACCTAGGTACCTACCTGCCTAGGTACCTACCTACCTAGGTACCTACCTAGGTACCTACCTGCCTAGGTACCTACCTACCAAGGCACCTACCTACCTAGGTACCAACTTACCTAGGTACCTACTTACCTAGGTACCTACCTGCCTAGGTACCTACCTACCTAGGTACCTGCCTAGGTACCTACCTGCCTAGGTACCTACCTACCAAGGTGCCTACCTACCTAGGTACCAACCTACCTAGGTACCTACCTGCCTAGGTACCTACCTACCTAGGTACCTACTTAGGTACCTACCTGCCTAGGTACCAACCTAGGTACCTACCTACCTAGGTACCAACCTACCTAGCTACCAACCTGCCTAGGTACCTACCTGACTAGGTACCTACCTACCTAGGTACCTACCTAGGTGCCTACCTACCTAGGTACCTACCTACCTAGGTAACTACTTACCTAGGTACCTACCTATCAAGGTACCTACCTACCAAGGTACCTACCTACCTAGGTACCAACCTACCTAGGTACCTACCTGCCTAGGTACCTACCTGCCTAGGTACCTACCTACCTAGCTGCCTACCTACCTAGGTACCTACCTGCCTAGGTACCTACCTACCAAGGCACCTACCTACCTAGGTACCAACCTACCTAGGTACCTACCTGCCTAGGTACCTACCTACCTAGGTACCTACTTAGGTACCTACCTGCCTAGGTACCATCCTAGGTACCTACCTACCTAGGTACCAACCTACCTAGCTACCAACCTGCCTAGGTACCTACCTGCCTAGGTACCTACCTACCTAGGCACCTACCTAGGTGCCTACCTATCTAGGTACCTACCTACCTAGGTACCTACCTACCTAGGTACCTACCTATCAAGGTACCTACCTACCAAGGTACCTACCTACCAAGGTACCTACCTACCTAGGTACCTACCTAGGTACCTACATACCTAAGTACCTACCTACCAAGGCACCTATCTACCTAGGTACCTACCTACCTAGGTACCTACCTGCCTAGGTACCTACCTACCAAGGCACCTACCTACCTAGGTACCAACCTACCTAGGTACCTACCTGCCTAGGTACCTACCTACCAAGGCACCTACCTACCTAGGTACCTACCTGCCTAGGCACCTACCTAGGTACCTACCTGCCTAGGTACCTACCTACCTAGGTACCTACCAACCTAGGTACCAACCTACCTAGGTACAAACCTACCTAGGTACCTATCTGCCTAGGTACCTACCTGCCTAGGTACCTACCTACCTAGGTGCCTACCTACCTAGGTACCTACCAACATAGGTACCTACCTACCAAGGTACCTACCTACCAAGGTACCTACCTACCTAGGTACCTACATAGGTACCTACCTACCTAAGTACCTACCTACCAAGGCACCTACCTACCTAGGTACCAACCTACCTAGGTACCTACTTACCTAGGTACCTACCTGCCTAGGTACCTACCTACCTAGGTACCTACCTAGGTACCTACCTGCCTAGGTACCTACCTACCAAGGCACCTACCTACCTAGGTACCAACCTACCTAGGTACCTACCTGCCTAGGTACCTACCTATTTAGGTACCTACCTAGGTACCTACCTGCCTAGGTACCTACCTACCAAGGCACCTACCTACCTAGGTACCAACCTACCTAGGTACCTACCTGCCTAGGTACCTACCTATTTAGGTACCTACCTAGGTACCTACCTGCCTAGGTACCTACCTAGGTACCTACTTGCCTAGGTACCTACCTACCTAGGTACCTACCAACCTAGGTACCAACCTACCTAGGTACCAACCTACCTAGGTACCTACTTGCCTAGGTACCTACCTGCCTAGGTACCTACCTACCTAGGTGCCTACCTACCTAGGTACCTACCAACATAGGTACCTACCTACCTAGGTACCTACCTACTTAGGTACCTACTTACCTAGGTACCTACCTATCAAGGTACCTACCTACCAAGGTACCTACCTACCTAGGTACCTACATAGGTACCTACCTACCTAAGTACCTACCTATCAAGGCACCTACCTACCTAGGTACCAACCTACCTAGGTACCTACTTACCTAGGTACCTACCTGCCTAGGTACCTACCTACCTAGGTACCTACCTAGGTACCTACCTGCCTAGGTACCTACCTACCAAGGCACCTACCTACCTAGGTACCAACCTACCTAGGTACCTACCTGCCTAGGTCCCTACCTATTTAGGTACCTACCTAGGTACCTACCTGCCTAGGTACCTACCTAGGTACCTACCTGCCTAGGTACCTACCTACCTAGGTACCTACCAACCTAGGTACCAACCTACCTAGGTACCAACCTACCTAGGTACCTACCTGCCTAGGTACCTACCTGCCTAGGTACCTACCTACCTAGGTGCCTACCTACCTAGGTACCTACCAACATAGGTACCTACCTACCAAGGTACCTACCTACCAAGGTACCTACCTACCTAGGTACCTACATAGGTACCTACCTACCTAAGTACCTACCTACCAAGGCACCTACCTACCTAGGTACCAACCTACCTAGGTACGTACTTACCTAGGTACTTACCTGCCTAGGTACCTACCTACCTAGGTACCTACCTAGGTACCTACCTGCCTAGGTACCTACCTAGGTACCTACCTGCCTAGGTACCTACCTACCTAGGTACCTACCAACCTAGGTACCAACCTTCCTAGGTACCAACCTACCTAGGTACCTACCTGCCTAGGTACCTACCTGCCTAGGTACCTACCTACCTAGGTGCCTACCTACCTAGGTACCTACCAACATAGGTACCTACCTACCTAGGTACCTACCTACTTAGGTACCTACTTACCTAGGTACCTACCTATCAAGGTACCTACCTACCAAGGTACCTACCTACCTAGGTACCTACATAGGTACCTACCTACCTAAGTACCTACCTATCAAGGCACCTACCTACCTAGGTACCAACCTACCTAGGTACCTACTTACCTATTTACCTACCTGCCTAGGTACCTACCTACCTAGGTACCTACCTAGGTACCTACCTGCCAAGGTACCTACCTACCAAGGCACCTACCTACCTAGGTACCAACCTACCTAGGTACCTACCTGCCTAGGTACCTACCTACCTAGGTACCTACCTAGGTACCTACCTGCCTAGGTCCCTACCTAGGTACCTACCAACCTAGGTACTAACCTACCTAGGTACCAACCTACCTAGGTACCTACCCTCCTAGGTACCTACCTGCCTAGGTACCTACCTACCTAGTTACCTACCTAGGTGCCTACCTACCTAGGTACCTACCTACCTAGGTACCTACCTGCCTAGGTACCTACCTACCAAGGCACCTACCTACCTAGGTACCAACCTACCTAGGTACCTACCTGCCTAGGTACCTACCTATTTAGGTACCTACCTAGGTACCTACCTGCCTAGGTACCTACCTACCAAGGCACCTACCTACCTAGGTACCAACCTACCTAGGTACCTACCTGCCTAGGTACCTACCTATTTAGGTACCTACCTAGGTACCTACCTGCCTAGGTACCTACCTAGGTACCTACCTGCCTAGGTACCTACCTACCTAGGTACCTACCAACCTAGGTACCAACCTACCTAGGTACCAACCTACCTAGGTACCTACCTGCCTAGGTACCTACCTGCCTAGGTACCTACCTACCTAGGTGCCTACCTACCTAGGTACCTACCAACATAGGTACCTACCTACCAAGGTACCTACCTACCAAGGTACCTACCTACCTAGGTACCTACATAGGTACCTACCTACCTAAGTACCTACCTACCAAGGCACCTACCTACCTAGGTACCAACCTACCTAGGTACCTACTTACCTAGGTACCTACCTGCCTAGGTACCTACCTACCTAGGTACCTACCTAGGTACCTACCTGCCTAGGTACCTACCTAGGTACCTACCTGCCTAGGTACCTACCTACCTAGGTACCTACCAACCTAGGTACCAACCTTCCTAGGTACCAACCTACCTAGGTACCTACCTGCCTAGGTACCTACCTGCCTAGGTACCTACCTACCTAGGTGCCTACCTACCTAGGTACCTACCAACATAGGTACCTACCTACCTAGGTACCTACCTACTTAGGTACCTACTTACCTAGGTACCTACCTATCAAGGTACCTACCTACCAAGGTACCTACCTACCTAGGTACCTACATAGGTACCTTCCTACCTAAGTACCTACCTATCAAGGCACCTACCTACCTAGGTACCAACCTACCTAGGTACCTACTTACCTAGGTACCTACCTGCCTAGGTACCTACCTACCTAGGTACCTACCTAGGTACCTACCTGCCAAGGTACCTACCTACCAAGGCACCTACCTACCTAGGTACCAACCTACCTAGGTACCTACCTGCCTAGGTACCTACCTACCTAGGTACCTACCTAGGTACCTACCTGCCTAGGTCCCTACCTAGGTACCTACCAACCTAGGTACTAACCTACCTAGGTACCAACCTACCTAGGTACCTACCCTCCTAGGTACCTACCTGCCTAGGTACCTACCTACCTAGTTACCTACCTAGGTGCCTACCTACCTAGGTACCTACCTACCTAGGTACCTACCTGCCTAGGTACCTACCTACCAAGGCACCTACCTACCTAGGTACCAACCTACCTAGGTACCTACCTGCCTAGGTACCTACCTATTTAGGTACCTACCTAGGTACCTACCTAGGTACCTACCTACCTAGGTGCCTACCTACCTAGGTACCTACCAACATAGGTACCTACCTACCTAGGTACCTACCTACTTAGGTACCTACTTACCTAGGTACCTACCTATCAAGGTACCTACCTACCTAGGTACCTACCTACCTAGGTACCTACATAGGTACCTACCTACCTAAGTACCTACCTATCAAGGCACCTACCTACCTAGGTACCAACCTACCTAGGTACCTACTTACCTAGGTACCTACCTGCCTAGGTACCTACCTACCTAGGTAACTACCTAGATACCTACCTGCCTAGGTACCTACCTACCAAGGCACCTACCTACCTAGGTACCAACCTACCTAGGTACCTACCTGCCTAGGTCCCTACCTACCTAGGTACCTACCTAGGTACCTACCTGTCTAGGTACCTAACTAGGTACCTATCAACCTAGGTACCAACCTACCTAGGTACCAACCTACCTAGGTACCTACCTGCCTAGGTACCTACCTGCCTAGGTACCTACCTACCTAGGTACCAACTTACCTAGCTACCAACCTGCCTAGGTACCTACCTGCCTAGGTACCTACCTACCTGCCTAGGTACCTACCTACCTAGATACCTACCAACCTAGGTACCTTCCTACCTAGGTACCTACCTACCTAGGTACCTACCTACCTAGGTACCTACCTGCCTAGGTACCTACCTACCAAGGCACCTACCTACCTAGGTACCAACCTACCTAGGTACCTACCTGCCTAGGTACCTACCTACCTAGGTACCTACCTAGGTACCTACCTGCCTAGGTACCTACCTACCAAGGCACCTACCTACCTAGGTACCAACCTACCTAGGTACCTACCTGCCTAGGTACCTACCTACCTAGGTACCTACCTAGGTACCTACCTGTCTAGGTACCTACCTAGGTACCTACCAACCTAGGTACCAACCTACCTAGGTACCAACCTACCTAGGTACCTACCTGCCTAGGTACCTACCTGCCTAGGTACCTACCTACCTAGGTACCTACCTAGGTGCCTACCAACATAGGTACCTACCTACTTAGGTACCTACCTACCTAGGTAGCCTAGGTAGCTACCTACCTAGGTACCTACCTAGGTACATACCAACCTATGTACCTACCAACCTAGGTACCAACCTACCTAGGTACCTAACTGCCTAGGTACCTACCAACCTAGGTACCTACCAATCTAGGTACCTAACTACCTAGGTACCTACCTACTTAGGTACCTACTTACCTAGGTACCTACCTACCTAGGTACCAACTTACCTAGCTACCAACCTGCCTAGGTACCTACCTGCCTAGGTCCCTACCTACCTAGGTACCTACCTAGGTGCCTACCTACCTAGGTACCTACCTATCTAGGTACCTACCTAAGTACATACCAACCTAGGTACCAACCTACCTAGGTACCTACCTGCCTAGGTACCTACCTACCTAGGTACCTACCTAGGTGCCTACCTACCTAGGTACCTACCAACATAGGTACCTACCTACCTAGGTACCTACCTAAGTACATACCAACCTAGGTACCTACCAACCTAGGTACCTACCAACCTAGGTACCTAACTACCTAGGTACCTACCTACTTAGGTACCTACTTACCTAGGTACCTACCTAGGTACCTACCTACCTAGGTACCAACCTACCTAGCTACCAACCTGCCTAGGTACCTACCTGCCTAGGTACCTACTTACCTAGGTACCTGTCTAGGTACCTACTTACCTAGGTACCTACCTACCTAGGTACCTGTCTAGGTACCTACTTACCTAGGTACCTACCTACCTAGGTACCTACCTAAGTACCTACCTAGGTACCTACCTAAATAGATACCTACCTACCTAAATACCTACCTACGTAGGTACCTACCTAGGTACCAACCTAACTAGGTACCTACCTGCCTAGGTACCTACCTACCTGCCTAGGTACCTACCTACCTAGATACCTACCAACCTAGGTACCTTCCTACCTAGGTACCTACCTACCTAGGTACCAACCTACCTAGGTACATACCTGCCTAGGTACCTACCTACCTGCCTAGGTACCTACCTATCTAGGTACCTACCAACCTAGGTACCTCTCTACCTAGGTACCTACCTGCCTAGGTATCTACTTAGGTACCTACCTACCTATCTAGGTACATACTTACCTAGGTACCTACCTGCCTAAGTACCTACCTGCCTAGGTACCTACCTAGGTGCCTACCTACCTAGGTACCTACCTACCTAGGTACCAACCTACCTAGGTACCTACCTGCCTAGGTACCTACCAACCTAGGTACCTACCAACCTAGGTACCTAACTACCTAGGTACCTACCTACTTAGGTACCTACTTACCTAGGTACCTACCTAGGTACCTACCTACCTAGGTACCAACCTACCTAGCTACCAACCTGCCTAGGTACCTACCTGCCTAGGTCCCTACCTACCAAAGTACCTACCTACCAACCTGCCTAGGTACTTACCTACCTAGATTCCTACCAACCTATCTAGGTACCTACCTACCTAGGTATCTACCTACCTAGGTACCTACCCAGGTACTTGCCAAGGGGCAGCTGTGGCCTAGTGGTTAGGGAGTTGGTCTTTCAATCGTAAGGTTGCCAGTTCAAATCCCACCCTCCCATGGTTGAGATTACCTTGAGCAAGCCCACACTGCTCCAGGGACTGTAACTGAAACCCTGTAAATATCTGTAAGTCGCTCTGGATAAGAGCGTCAGCTAAGTGTAATGTAATGTAATGGTAATGGCGCCTACCTAGGTACCTACCTGCCTAGGTAGGCACCATTACATTACACTTAGCTGACGCTCTTATCCTACCTATCAAGGTCCCTACCTACCTTGGTACCTATATACCTAGGTACCAACCTACCTAGGTATCTACCTGCCTAGGTACCTACCTATCTAGGTACCTACCTATCTAGGTTCCTACCTAGGTACCTACTTGCCTAGGTAGCAACCTACATAGGTACCATCCTAGGTACCTACCTAGGTACCTACCTACCAAACTAGGTACCTACCTGCCTAGTTACCTACCTATCTAGGTTCCTACCTAGGTACCTACTTGCCTAGGTACCAACCTACATAGGTACCAACCTACCTAGGAACCTACCTGCCTAGGTACCTACCAGCCTAGGTACCTACCAACCTACCTAGGTACCTACCTGCCTAGGTACCTACCTACCTAGGTACATACCTAGCTACCAACCTACCTAGGTACCTACCTACCTAGGTATCTGCCTACCTAGGTACCTAGGCAGATACCTAGGCAGATACCTACCTAGGTTCCTACCTACCTAGGTACCTACCTAAGTACCTACCTAGGTACCTACTAGCCTAGGTACCTACCTAGATACCTACCTACCTAGATACCTACCTACCTAAATAGATACCTACCTACCTGCCTAGTTACCTACCTATCTAGGTTCCTACCTAGGTACCTACTTGCCTAGGTACCAACCTACATAGGTACCAACCTACCTAGGAACCTACCTGCCTAGGTACCTACCAGCCTAGGTACCTACCAACCTACCTAGGTACCTACCTGCCTAGGTACCTACCAACCTAGGTACCTACCTAGCTACCTACCTACCTAGGTACATACCTAGCTACCAACCTACCTAGGTACCTACCTACCTAGGTATCTGCCTACCTAGGTACCTAGGCAGATACCTAGGCAGATACCTACCTAGGTTCCTACCTACCTAGGTACCTACCTAAGTACCTACCTAGGTACCTACTAGCCTAGGTACCTACCTAGATACCTACCTACCTAGATACCTACCTACCTAAATAGATACCTACCTATCTAGGTACCTACCTACCTAAGTACCTACCTACCTAGGTACCTACCTACCAAGGCACCTACCTACCTAGGTAGCTACCTACCTAGGTATCTACCTAGGTACCAACCTACATAGGTACCTTCCAACATAGGTACCAACCTACCAAGGTATCTACCTACCTAAATAGATACCTACCTGCCTAGGTACCTACCAACCTAGGTACCAACCTACCTAGGTACCTACCTGCCTAGGTACCTACCTGCCTAGGTACTTACCTAGGTACCTACCTGCGGCAGTCATACCATGTACCGCTATGCTAGTTACTATTATAATTACAGATTACTGCTACTGCTACTTCTACTACTGATAATAACACATAATCTTGTAAATGATATTAAGCATATTTTAAGCAACACCAGTTTATATGGAATTGTTCCTAGGTCCCCCTATGGGAAGCAATTGGAAGCGTAATTGTCCATTACCGCTGTCATAAATTACAGCAGCTTGGCATAGCATTTGTAGCAACTATTTGTAGAAACTGTTAAATTCAAAAGGCATCTGGGCTTTGGAAACAATGATGTTCACAGACAATGTCTGTGATTAATGGGCTATTGTAACGCATGCTGTAAGGCAAGGTATCAGGTTGGAAATAAATGCACAGTTGCAAATGAACTTTAAATTGTTAATATGTGAACTTCAATAAATAACAAAAAGAGAAACAAATGTACAAATCTTATCAGCAACGCTTCTTTCCCACCTCCCCAGGTTTTCTCTATAAACTTTGACGGCAGTGACCAGAGGGAGGTTCTGACTGATTTGGTGCACAGTGTGCAGAACATGGCGGTGGACTGGATCAACTTCAAACTCTACCTGCTGGAGGCACGCATGGAGCGCATCGAGGTGTGCAACTTCGACGGCAGCGACCGCGTCGCCATCGTGGCTGAAAACTTGGAGAACCCACACGGTTTGGCCCTGGACCCCACAGTCGGGTGAGTCCGACAAGTTCTACCAAAGTCCCTGCACTCAGCAGCCATATTGGCGATGTCTTTGGTCGTCTGTTTCAGTTAATAAGACCAGGCCATACCTAAATGAATGGTGAGACACGAGTATATGCACCCTCCAATGACTGAGAGACATAAAAAATACATGGTTAAAATCACAACAAATACTTGATTTTGTTTGCTGGTTTGTATCAAAATAAAGCTTCCAAAGCTCTTTTTCTGACGGGTTATTTTGAACTACGTATGTGCAGTGCTTCACTGCATGGCAAGTGTGGTACAGCGGAGCACAATACTGCAACATGATTGGAACGGGACCCTCTGGCCCAGGTTTCCTGTGAACTTAGTCTCATCTGACCACAATACACTTGAGCTCAGTACTCTTACGTGGGCAGAGGTTCAGAGGACAAGAAATTAACAGTACTTCACCCACAGTTGGATGAGTCCAACAGTCCTTCAGCCTGAGAAACAGGGCCCTCTGGACCATATTTTATGTGAACTTAATACACTGGAATTATTATTATTGCAGCCAGAGGTCACAGCACAACATTATCTTAACATACAGATTATCTTTTAATGCAATCATATAATTAGCCTTCTTGTGGACTTGAACCTCTTCAAACTACAATTAGTGTTTTGTATGGCGGTGAACAGTCTGTTGTTGTCTGAGAATATATAATTCATATAAAGTTCACCACAACAGCTTTACTATATAAAACATGTATTTATACCCATATAATGGGTGTGAATATGACCTAAGACTAAAATGGACTTAGAGGGTTTTTCATCTGAACTCGACTTACAGTTATTTAGGTACAGGGTTTCAGTTACAGTCCATGGAGCAGTGTGGGGTTAGATGCCTTTCTCAAGGGCATTTCAGCCATGGGTAGGGCAGGATTCAAAACCTGCAACTCTCCAATCCCAAGACCAACTCCCTAATCACTACACCATGGCTGCCCATTTCCACATGTAGGTGCAGATTGGTACCAGCTGGCAGTAATCTCCAGAGCCTTCACAGTTCAGTGTCATCTGTTCAATGACCTAATATGAACTTTCCACCATTTTTTTTCTCCACAGTTCAGTGTCATCTGTTCAATGACCTAATATGAACTTTCCACCATTTTGTTCTCCAGGTACATGTTCTTCACAGACACCATTGGCTATGGCGTGAGTGACGTGAAGGTGGAGCGGGCCTTCATGGATGGCAGCAACCGCATGGATCTGGTGAAGACTCGGGTGGGCAACCCCACGGGCATCACGCTGGACCTGGTCACCAAGAGGGTCTACTGGACCGACAAGCACTTCAACATGGTGCAGACAGTCACCTACAGTGGGCTAGACAGGTAGGGAGGGAGTAACAGGTGTGTGTGTGTGTGTGTGTGTGTGTGTGTGTGTGTGTGCGTGCATGTGTGGTGTGTGTGTGTCAATATCATTGTCAATGTCAATTTATTTATAAAGCACTTTACAAACAACAGCAGTTGACCAGTTTGTGTGTGTGTGTGTGTGTGTGTGTGTGTGTGTGTGTGTGTGTGTGTGTGTGTGTGTGTGTGTGTGCGCGTGTGTGTGTGTGTGGTGTGTGTGGGTCAATATCATTGTCAATGTCAATTTATTTATAAAGCACTTTACAAACAACAGCAGTTGACCAGTTTGTGTGTGTGTGTGTGTGTGTGTGTGTGTGTGTGTGTGTGTGTGTGTGTGTGTTAATGTCAATGTCAATTTATTTTGAAAGCACTTTACAAACAAAAGCAGTTGACCAGTTTGTGTGTGTGTGTGTGTGTGTGTGTGTGTGTGTGTGTGTGTGTGTGTGTGTGTGTGTGTGTCAGTGTCAATGTCAATGTCAATGTCAATTTATTTTGAAAGCACTTTACAAACAGCAGTTGACAAGTTTGTGTGTGTGTGTGTGTGTGTGTGTGTGGCAATGTCAACGTCAATTTATGTGTAAAGAACTTTACAAACAACATCAGTTGACCACTTTGTGTGTGTGTGTGTGTGTGGGTGTGTGGGTGTGTTGTGTTGTATTGTAACATCACCACTCTCCCCTAAGGAAAATCGTGCTGAACGGAGGCCACCAGGTGCCCCAGCCCTTTGGGCTGTCTGTGTTTGAGAACCACGCCTTCTTCACCGACTGGACCAAGATGGGGGTGATCCGCACCAACCGCTTCAATGGCAGCAACCCCACGCTCCTTTTCCGCACGGCGGGGCGTCCGGGACACGTGGTGGCCGCTCACCGGACCCTGCAGCCCATGGGTGAGGGACGACGCATGTCCAGCAAACAGGGGCGTCACTGGAAATTGTGGGCCCCTTGAGAGAAAACAAATTTTGGGTGCCCCATCCCAACCATATCATAGTTCTCTGTGGGCCCCTGTAAAGCTCTGGGCCCCATAACTTGTCCTGATCTACCCCCAGAATCTTCTTATGTCACTTATCATTTTCATAATGACAGAGTTTCAGTATTATCCCATGAAGTCTCATTTTTTTGCTGTGCAAAAACTGTGCCACCAAATTGGACCAAACCAAATTTGATCTTTATTCTAGGTGCCTGACATTTTTCTTGGTTATTAAAACACTTTTAAGTTTAAGTTAAGTCCTTTTCAAAAATCCTAATCATGTTGCATGGTCTGCAGTTTTGCTTCTAAGACATTATGCTTGTCCACAATAACACTCATATTACATTTCAATATACAATATGAATAACATATAACATGATAACACTCATATTATTACATATTCATATTACAAAGTTATACAACAATAACGTTACAGTGTTATAAAACACTTTGAAAAACAAAGCATGAAAGCAAATGGTCAGTGACAAAAAATACAGGAAGTAATGAAAGCTGATGCATTTCCTGTTGTTGTTGTCATGGCTACAGTGCAGAACCCCTGTGGCCGACACAATGGAGGATGTCAACACATCTGTGTGCTGAGCCACCGCACCGACAACGATGGCCTGGGCTACCGCTGCAAGTGTCGCCTGGGTTACGACCTTCAGCCCGACCTTCGCACCTGTTTCAGTAGGCGACAAAACCTTTTTACACACATTTTTGGTGTGCCTAGGCAGGGCAGAGGCATTGTAATATAGTATGTGAAAAGCAAGAGTACGAGATCTTTCCCAAGGCCTGTTTAGTTGTATCTGTAATTTAGGCTGTTACAGAAGCTGTTGTAAAATTTCATTCCTTACTTAAGACCAGTGTTCACTTCACACTTTCACACCCTTGTTATAGGATTTTTAGCTGCAAAGAAAAATGCTATGGTAGTATTTAAGATAAAAAAAACACTTGAGCTTTTGTTTTTATTTCTAGTAACTTCTGTTTTTCTATAAATTGTGTCATTCTTATGTATTTCTCCCTCGTGTAATTCCTTCTCCAATTGTAGCATGGCACCATACCTCTGCCCTACAAAGACCACATCTTATTTTTCCCCCCGACTAAAGTTGACTAAAGATAGTTGGCCACATGATGATAAAACTTGTGTTTATTGTTCCAAAAATGACAATAGCTCATTTTTGCCCCGAACGGAAGTTACTGTATTTTGCCTTTGTAGGGCAGCCCGCCACTTTCATTTTTATGCTTCATATTGCCCTGACAGGCAAGACATTAAAAGGAGAGAATGTTTGTCATGTTATTTCTCCCTTCTTTTATTCCTTCTCCCATTCCACCATGTGACCACACCTCCACTCTCATCGTTATGCTTCGTATCGCTCTCCAGAGGTGCGAGACTACCTGTTGGTGGCGTCCCAGTATGCGGTGAGGGGGATTCCGCTGAACTTGTCCCTGCAGGAGGACGTCACGCTCCCCCTGGCCGGCCTGGGGACCACCTTCAGCGGCTCGGGCGTGGAGTACGACGCCAGCGAGGAGGTCGTGTTCTACAACGACCGCGGCAGGCAGCTCATCTACAAGGGTGCCGTCAATGGAACACGTGAGTCGACCGAGATGAACGTGGAGTACATTACACCTTGGGCTGTTTTTTTTATTGTTATTTATTTATTTATTTATTTATTTATTTTAAATGTATTGTTTTAGTTTTTATATTAAACAACTGGGCAACTGTGGCCTAGTGGTTAGGGAGCTGGTCTTGCAATCGGAAGGTTGCTGGTTGAATCCTGCCTTGAGCAAGGCATCTAACCCCACACTGCTCTCTACTCAGGGACTGTAACTGAAACCCTATAAATATCTGTAAGTCGCTCTGGATAAGAGCATCAGCTAAGTGTAATGTAATGTTATTATTGTAATTGAATTTAAGAATAATGTTTGATTATTAGGATATGATGGAAATACTAATGTTTTTGTCAGTTACACCTCACTTAACTGACCCTGTTACATCAATTAGGTACAGTGTACCTACAACAAAGTGTGTAGGAATATGTAACATTATGTACTTACACTGTACCTTTGGGTTAGGGTTAGTGTTAGTGTTAGGTGTGCGTAGCGTAAGTACATAATATTACATGTTGTTACATGTGGATACACTAAAAAGATACTATAAAGTACCAGTGCCAGGCAAGACAAAAGAGTTAGTTGTGTTAGGATTTAATTTTTTTTTATCGTTAAAATCTATTTCTTTATATGTGCTTGTGTTTATTATGTCTGGCCACAGACGAGCAGGTTCTGACAGGCTTCCGTGTGGGGATGGTGGAGTCCATGGCGTACGACTGGACCTCCAAGGTTCTGTTCTGGACCTCCAGTACCTATAAAGCCGTCTCCGCCCTCAAAGTGACGGACGGGTCTAGGCGCGAGATCGTGGAGGACCTGAAGAACCCCCGTGGGATTGCAGTCCACCCCAGTGCAGGGTGAGCAGTAGGGGCAAAACAAACAAACAAACAAACAAACAAACAAACAAACAAATAACATCAACAAATAACATCAACAAATATTTACAATAGTTTTGAAAAAAACACAAGATACTTGCGCACCTAGGAAGAGTACCTTTGGAAGAAGATATTTAAGCCTGACTACAAACCTTATTCGAACATACTATTGTTTGGGGGAACACTTAGCACTTTAGGTTTCTAGAAGTTTCTAGAAGTATAGAACATGTAGGCACTGGTTTTGATTTTACCGTTGAAAGGCTCTATAGAATATCCATTCAGGCAAGGCAAGTTTATTTGTACAGCACATTTCATACACAAAGTCAGTTCAGTGTGCTTAACAAAAATAAAAGCAAAGAGCAATAGGTAAAATAATAAAAAATAAAATAAGTGTAAAATAAGTATAAGGCAATTAAGTGTGTCAGAGAACATTTAAAATATATATTTAAAAGTGCACTACTTATGGTGTGATATTGTGTTTGTTCCACATGTAGGTACCTGTTCTGGTCAGACTGGTACCGGCCAGCTGTAATCACGAGAGCCTTCACAGATGGCAGCAACGCCATCCCCCTCATCAACACCACTCTGGGCTGGCCCTACGGTCTCGCCATCGACTACATGTAGGCCCTCCCACTCCATGCAGAGTTTCTGTTACTGTGATCTGTGATCTGATACTGTGATCTGTGATCTGTGATCTGTGATCTGTGATCTGATACTGTGATCTGTGATCTGTGATCTGATACTGTGATCTGTGATCTGATACTGTGATCTGTAATCTGTGATCTGTTACTGTGATCTGTGATCTGATACTGTGATCTGTGATATGTTACCTGTTACTGTGATCTGTGATCTGTGATCTGTTACTTTGATCTGTGATCCATGATGTGTTTCAGTGATCTATGTGATTGCTCTTGTACTTTCAAAATACTGACAATATACTGACATATGGTTAATTAAGTATAATACTGCGTTGGGCATGAAAATGACAGTTGGGATACGATAAGGATAGGTGATGATGATGATGGTGATGATGATGATGGTGATGATGATGATAGTGATGATGGTGATGATGATGGTGGTGATGATGATGGTGATGATGATGGTGGTGATGATGATGGTGATGATGGTGATAATGATGATGATGATGATGATGGTGGTGATGGTGATGATGATGATGATGATGATGATGATGATGATGATAATGATGATGGTAATGATGGTAATGATGGTGATGTTGCTGCTGCTATTAGTGATGATGATGATGATGATGATGATGATGATTATACTGACATATGAATAAACAGTAGATAATGGAGTAGAATACCATGTTCTGATGATCATGAAGATGACAATTGCCCTGTTGGTAGCGATAATGTGGGGGATGATAAGGACAGGATGTGTATGATCTTGAGTTTAATGATGATGATGAAGAAGAAGAATTATAAAGATGAAAAAGAATTATAAAGATGATGAGATTGATGATGATGACAAGCATCATATTGATGATAGTGATGATGACCATAATAATAGCATTGATGCTGCTGCTGCTGCTGCTGCTGCTGCTGATGATGATGATGATGATGATGATGATGATGATGATTATGATTGTAACAATTATTTGATCACTTCTTGATCACTTAAATTATTTTTCACAACTGTTACAACTGACTGACTGCCTGTCCTGTATTCCAGTATCCCTACAGCATATTGTAATGCAGTGACCGGTAATGATGCTCTCACTCTGCCCTGTCTGCCTGTGTCTGGTGTGTGCTGTGCTCCAGGATGGACAGGCTGTACTGGGTGGACGCTCAGCTGGACCGCATCGAGTTTGTGGGCATGGACGGCTCAGAGCGACAGGCCTTCAGCAACATCGGCCAGATCACACGACCCTTCTCGCTCACCATACACTCAGGTGAGCGGGACAGCTAAATACTCATTACATAGGTTGTCTTCAGGTAAGCGGGACAGCTAAATACACATTACATAGGTTGTCTTCAGGTAAGCGGTACAGTGAAATACACATTACATAGGTTGTTTTCAGGTAAGCGGGACAGCTAAATACACATTACATAGGTTGTCTTCAGGTAAGCAGTACAGTTAAATACATATCATGCAGGTTTTCGGTAGCACTTTATAATAACTACTTCTTAATAAGCTTTTATTTTGCATCTGATAACTCTTACTTAACACTTTGTTTATCATTTGGTAACCATTGCTTTTACACTATTTCTCATCAGTAAATCATTTCTGAACATACTGACATACATCTGTCTGACTGTTTGTCTTCATGCTATCTGCTATCTATCTCTCAGCCTGTTGCCTTTTTGTGTGTCTGTCTGTTTAACATTCAACGTCTTTCTCTTTCTTCCTCACTCCCATCTTTGTAGACCACTTGTTCGTGTCGGACTGGAGGACTAAGTCCGTGTACCGGATGCGGAAGCGAGATGGAGGAAACAACATCGTCCTGCGCAGTGGCATTGACGGGGTCATGAACGTGAAGGCCTACCAGTCCGACCTGCAGAGCTGTGAGTGCTGGGCTAAAGTTGGGAGAGTGGGATTGATTAGTAATGACTGATTGATTAGTAATGACTGATCCATCCATTTAATGCCTCTCATTGAGCTTACTTGGATAGACATATGCTGTATATGTATGTACAGACATTACAACATGTAACTTACGATTATACTAAATGAAGAAAAGCTATTTCCAATAGCAAACTATACTTATCTGTGTATGGTCCATTTGCATTTACAAGAAACTGGATGTATGTGTTTTTGAGTGTATTTAACCATGTGTATGAACTGACGGACACATTTTTGTGTATGCATGCATGGCTGTGTGTCTGTGTGTGTATGCATGTGTGTCTGTGTGTGTATGCATGTGTATGTGTGTGTGTGTGTGTGTGTGTGTGTATGTCTTTACATGTCTCTGCAGTGTTCAACAGCCGCTGTAACATCCTGCCCAACGGGCGCTGCAGCCACTTCTGTTTCCCGGTGCCGGCGTCGAGCCGTGTGTGTGGCTGCCCCTACGGCATGAAGCTGCAGGAGAACCAGCGCGACTGCGTCAAGGACGACTCCGTGGTGCCGCCCGACGTCACCTGCGGCAAGTACGCCTTCCCCTGCGACGGCGGCCGCTGCGTGTCCAACTCCTTCCGCTGCGACGGCCGCCGGGACTGCTTCGACAACACGGACGAGACCAACTGCACCGACACTGGTGTGTGTGTGTGTTTGTGTGTGTGTGTGTGTGTGTGTGTATGTGTGTGTGATTGTGTGTATGTGTGTTTGTGTGTGTGTGTGATTGTGTGTGACGGTTGGGGATGTATCTATGTTGTATGTATAAACTGCATTGATTGTAGCTGCAAGGGCTGCTATGACAACATGGATATCTATCTATCTATCTACCCAGGCAAGACCTGCTTGCCCAGGGCCTTTACCTGTCTGTCTGTCTATCTCATCTACCTGTCTATCTAATGTACCTGTCTATCTGTCTATGTATCTACTCAGGCATGACCTGCTCGTCCAGGACCTTCACCTGTCTGTCTGTCTGTCTAATCTACCTGTCTGTCTAATCCACCTGTCTATATACTATCTACCTACCTAGGCATGACCTGCTCTCCCAGGGCCTTCACCTGCGGGAACAAGCACTGCATCCCCCAGGGCTGGCGCTGTGACGGGCAGGACGACTGTGGCGACGGCTCAGACGAGCTGAACTGCCCCACCCGCAAGCCCACCACCTGCAGCGCCCAGCAGTTCCCCTGCGACAACGGCCGCTGTGTCCCTACCAGCTGGGTGTGTGACATGGAAAACGACTGCGGGGATGGCTCGGATGAGAGACACTGCAGTGAGTCGTGTGTGTGTGTTTGTGTATGTGTGTGTGTGTGTGTGTTGGGGGGGGGGGGGGGCGCTGCATGCCCACCAGCTGGGTGTGTGACATGGGCAATGACTGCGGGGATGGCTCGGACGAGAGACACTGCAGTGAGTCGTGTGTGTGTGTGTGTGTGTGTGTGTGTGTGTTGGGGGGGGGAGGGGGGCGCTGCATGCCCACCAGCTGGGTGTGTGACATGGGCAACGACTGCAGGGATGGATCAGATGAGAGACATTGCAGTGAGTCGTGTGTATGTGTGTGTGTGTGTGCGTGTGTGTGTTGGGGGGGAGGGGGCGCTGCATGCCCACCAGCTGGGTGTGTGACAAGGGCAATGACTGCGGGGATGGATCAGATGAGAGACATTGCAGTGAGTCTGGGTTGTTGTGTATTCATGTGTGTGTGTGTTGGGGGGGAAGGGGCCGCTGCGTGCCCACCAGCTGGGTGTGTGACATGGACAATGACTGTGGGGATGGCTCGGACGAGACGTGTGTGTGTGTTTGTGTGTGTGTGTGTGTGTGCGTGTGTGTGTGTGTGTGTGTGTGTGTGTGTGTGTGTGTGTGTGTGTGTGTGTGTGTGTGTGTGTATGTGTATGTGCTGTGTCCCCACCAGCTGGGTGTGTGACATGGGCAACGACTGTGGGGATGAATCAGATGAGAGACATTGCAGTGAGTCTGGGTGTTTGTGTGTGTGTGTGTGTGTGTGTGTGTGTGTGTGTGTGTGTGTGTGTGTGTGTGTGTGTGTGTGTGTTCACGTTGGCCTTTATGTATGTGTATGGAGTATGTGTTTGTTTGTTTGTGTGCTTTTGCGTGTGTATGTCTCTGTCTCAATGTCTTTTGGGTAGTGTGCACGTGTGTGTGTGCACGTGTGTGTGTACATGTGTAACAGGCAGTGGTTGGGCTGATAAGGTAGGAGTGGAGGGAGTGAAGGGTGAGTGGAATCATAATGCATTTAGACAGACTGGTCTCTATGTGTTTGTGTGGTGAATATGCGTATGGGAACATAAGGAGAGTGGGAGGCAGAGAGTCAGCAGGTCAGAGGATGATTGAGTGCACACACACACACACACACACACACACACACACACACACACACACGCACACACACACACACACACACACACACACACACACACACACACACACACACACAAACACACAGTCCTCTGTATCTGCACACACACACACACACACACACACACACACACTAGTCCTCTGTATCTGTACACACACACACACACACACACACACACACACACACACACACACACACACACACACACACACACATACACACACACACACACACACTAGCTGCACACTATATCTGCCCACACAGTCTTTAATATCGGTGTCTCCACATGTTGCCTCCTATCTGAGCCTGTTCCACAGGAGGGAGTAGTATCAGTCCTGACACTGTCCTCTGTATCTGCACACACACACACACACACACACACACACACACACACACACACACACACACACACACACACACACACACACACACACACACAGTGCTCTGTAGCCTGTTCCACAGGAGGGAGTAGTATCAGTCCTGACACAGTCCTCTGTATCTGCACACACACACACACACACACACACACACACACACACACACACACACACACACACACACACACACACACACACACACACACACACACACACACAGAGGAGGGAGTAGTATCAGTCCTGACACTGTCCTCTGTATCTGCACACACACACACACACACACACACACACACACACACACACACACACACACACACACACACACACACACACACACACACAGTGTCCTGACACTGTGCTGTGTGCTATGTTTCATGTCACTGTTTCCTCCCCTCCTCTCTCGTTTTCTCTCTCCTCCCTCTGTATCTCACGCCATCCTATCACTCTCCTACCCTCTCATAGGTCTTGTACTCCCCCTGTCTGCTCTTCTGTTTCTCCTGTCCTTCCCCTGTCTGTCTCTCTCTTCCTCTCTCCACTCTTCCCCTCTCCCCTCTACCTCTTTTTATCTCTTTCTGTCTATCTTTCTCCCGTCCTATCGCCTCTCGCTACCCCCTTGTCTCCTTAGTATACATAGATCTCTCTCTCTCTCTCTCTCGTGCTCTCTGTCTTTCTTTATATATCTTTCCCTCTATCTTTCTCCCTCTTATGGATCACGTAGTCCCTATCTTACCGCCTCCTTCTTGCTAGCCTCTGCCTCCTTAGTATACATAGATCGCTCTCTCTCTCTCCCCCCCCCCACGTCCCTCTCTCTCTCCCTCTCTCCCTCTCTCTCTCTCTCTCTCCCCCCCTGTCCCCCTCTCTCTCTCTCTCTCGCTTTCTTTATATCTTTCTCTCTCTGTTCTCTGTCTGTGTCTCCTACACCTCTTGTCTTGTTTCTCTTATCTCTCTGCCTTCCTCTTTAACACCCAGACAGCCGTTCTCTCTCCCTCCTTCCCTCTCTCCTCCTCTTTTTCCTCTCTCTGTCCTTATCAGTAGCTCTCCTTGTCCAGTTACACCTCCCTATGCAACACCTCTGCACAGCTGTACTCTCTCTCCCTCCTTCCCTCCTCCTCTTTTTCCCCTCTCTGTCCTTATCAGTAGCTCTCCTTGTCCAGTTACACCTCCCTATGCAACACTTCTGCACAGCTGTACTCTGTCTGTCTGCTTCTTTAGGTTAATAGGTCCATTGTTAGTTTTAAAACTGTCTCTATTACAGTTTTTGCCCATTAAAAAAATAGTAGCCCCCTTTTCAACCTCAAGGTTGCTTTACAGACAATTTGACAACCAAAAGAAGGAAATCCAGACGTTATGTAGTAGTACTAATTTGCAACAATTAAGAAACAAACAATGCACAAGTTTCAAAAATCATGAAGTACTACATAGATTGTGTATGCATAGCCTATGGCGATTTTTATTTACCTTTCTTTTAGCCAGTATAAATCAACTGAACAGATAGAAGCTAAACAGATAAGTCTATTAGCAGAATAGGTGTCTATTTGTGAATAGGAGAGATTAAATCAGTTGCGTTTTTAAAAATTCCATTGCTTCCTTGCACTGCCTCGTTTCAGCCGTTAGAGGGCCAGGCCTGTGTCATAGTAGGGAATATATCAGTTGTGTCTCTATTACAGTTTTTGCCCATTGCTTAAACACATTTTGTTCAACTTGGCTCGCTGTGCCAAAACTCTACACACAAGCACATAAGACACAACACTTGGAAATAAACCATTCACATCTATGTCAAATTGAAACTCTGCAATCAAAACCTAACAATCCTTTGTCAAAATGTCACTCTGATGACAAAATTGCACACACTTGCATCTTATGAAAACACTGTCACATCAGCAGCAACACACTAGTCTACTTTATATAAAACATTGTTTTTTGTATTTTTAATAGATGTGTTTTGCCAATGATACATCAGTATTTCATTTTTGAATGAAGTGTCTTATGTATGAAATAGTGTGTAGTGTGCAGGAGCAAGTGTGTTGCAAAAAGGAGCAAGTGTGTTGCAGAATTGCAACTAAAGTGTAAAGCAGCGTTTGTGTTTAAGGTATGGTTACACAACTTCAAGTTATGTTACTTTGGTTTAAGCATATGTCTATTGCGTTCAAGCAATGGGCAAAAACTGTAACACAGGAGAGAAAAATCTTATTGTTACTATAATATGTTGCTAGTATAATATATATTTATTTTAGAGGGTAGGCTCTCTTCCCATTGCCTTGCAGAGGGTAAGCCAAAGCTCATTCAGACCAAGAAGTGTAACTTCAATGATAACTATAATGTATTATGAGTGTCCACACTGAACAAAAATATGTTAATGCCAAGATTCTCGTCATGAATGTAAACAGCTAATGGATTGTAATGTCCTATAAAAGCTAATGGGTTTTAAATAGCTGCAATGTCTTTGTCATTCATGAAATCACTCTAAAAGTGATCCCAGTGATTTTATTGTTGTTGTTGTTATAGTTGAGGTATGAACTGCACCATCCACTATAGTCAGAATAATTAAAATTATTGCAGTTAAATGATTAAAAACACATTATTATAGTTATTCATTCTTTTATGTTTTGCTTTTGTTTTGTTTGGGCTTTAGTTTGTGTTTATTACTGGTTTTGTGAGTTTCCCATTTTATTGGTACTGTATGAACCTTTCAAGTTTACGTTTCTCTCTCTCTCTCTCTCTCTCTCTCCCTCCCTCCCTCTCTCTGTCAGACGGCACCATCTCTACCTGTCCCCCAGGTCTGTTCCTGTGTCCAGACCACCGCTGCCTCTCCAGTGTCTACGTGTGTGACGGAGACCAGGACTGCATGGACGGCTCAGATGAGAAGGACTGCGGTGAGCGGGAAGCGTAGGGGTTTTGGAAGAACTTTTGCGTGTGTGTGTGTGTGTGTTCGTCTGTGTGTGTGTGTGTGTGTTTGTACCAAATGCTATGTTTGTGCCATATTATAAGTGAAACTTGACAGGCTCTCTGTTTTTTTTAATGAATGAATGAATGAATCAATAAATGAAATATGTTGTTCGTTATTTTGTAAGTTCATGAAATGGTTTATTTGTCATAGTTACAAACTTAAATGTTTGGCTCCACATGGTGTGAAGAAAAAAAGTGACATAATTTGCTTTGTGATGTGCACTAACTCTTTCTCTATTACGTTTACAGTTTTATTTTTATCATTAAGTGCATGTTAAAAGTGATGTGTTGCCCCAGATTAAGCTAGTTGTTAATATTAGTTGAATCCCAGCATTATTCACGCAGGTAGGTATGGAATAGACAACACCTGATTCTACAGGAAGTGAGTGCTAATTGTTTGACTTCCTGTCCTAAATGTGACTTCCTGTCCTGGCAGAGTACTCCTGCACCTCGTATGAGTTTGCCTGTGCGAGTGGGGACCAGTGTGTGGGCAAAGCCTACCTCTGTGACGGCGTGTTCGACTGCAGGGACCACTCAGACGAGTCGGGCTGCCGTGAGTATAGCACACTGGCATGCAGCACCACTGAATAATGGGCTAGAGAGAATACAGCCAAAACACACACACATTTATGCAGATGTTAATTATATTCCATGTGCCAATAATGTACTGATTATTCTTAGCAAAAAATGTTATTTATAACTATTATTACCGTTACTACAACTACCACTGTTGCCAATAATACTAATAATAATAACAGCAACAACAATAAAAAATAGTAGCCCCCTTTTCAACCTCAAGGTTGCTTTACAGACAATTTGACAACCAAAAGAAGGAAATCCAGACATTATGTAGTAGTACTAATTTGCAACAATTAAGAAACAAACAATGCACAAGTTTCAAAAATCATGAAGTACTACATAGATTGTGTATGCATAGCCTATGGCGATTTTTATTTACCTTTCTTTTAGCCAGTATAAATCAACTGAACAGATAGAAGCTAAACAGATAAGTCTATTAGCAGAATAGGTGTCTATTTGTGAACAGGAGAGATTAAATCAGTTGCGTTTTTAAAAATTCCATTGCTTCCTTGCACTGCCTCGTTTCAGCCATTAGAGGGCCAGGCCTGTGCCATAGGAAGGAATATATCAGCTGTGTTTTTAATCAAAACGCTTCCCTGCACTGCCTCATTTTAGCCAATAGGGGGCGAGGCCTGTGTCATAGTAGGGAATATATCAGTTGTGTATTACAGTTTTTGCCCATTGCTTAAACACATTTTGTTCAACTTGGCTCGCTGTGCCAAAACTCTACAAACAAGCACATAAGACACAACACTTGGAAATAAACCATTCACATCTATGTCAAATTGAAACTCTGCAATCAAAACCTAACAATCCTTCGCCAAAATGTCACTCTGATGACAAAATTGCATACACTTGCATCTTATGAAAACACTGTCACATCAGCAGCAACACACTAGTATACTTTATATAAAACACTGTTTTTTGTATTTTGAATAGATGTGTTTTGCCAATGATACATCGGTATTTCATTTTTGAACGAAGTGTCTTATGTATGAAATAGTGTGTAGTGTGCAGGAGCAAGTGTGTTGCAAAAAGGAGCAAGTGTGTTGCAGAATTGCAACTAAAGTGTAAAGCAGCGTTTTTGTTTAAGGTATGGTTACACTGTGTTTAAGGCATGGTAACACAACTTCAAGTTATGTTACTTTGGTTTAAGCATATGTCTATTGCGTTCAAGCAAATGGGCAAAAACTGTAAACGTTTCCCTGCATTGCCCCATTGCAGCCACTAGAGGGCCGGGCCTGTGCCACGACAACGAGTTCCAGTGCCAGGTGGATGGGCTGTGCCTGCCGGGCACGTGGGAGTGCGACGGGCACGCCGACTGCGAGGACGGCTCGGACGAGCACCACGGCTGCCCGCCGCGCACCTGCCGGCCCGGCTACTTCCGCTGCGCCAACGGCAACTGCGTGCCGCCGCAGTGGGTGTGCGACGGCGACAACGACTGCCGCGACATGAGTGACGAGCAGAACTGCCCCACGCCGCCCTTCAGCTGCCCCGCCGACCAGTGGCTCTGCCCCACCGACCAGGTGTGCATCGCCCTGGGGCAGGTGTGCGATGGACAGCGAGACTGCCCCAACGGAGCTGACGAGTCGCCCCTCTGCAGTGAGTGTGGAGATGCCCCCTGTGTGTGTGTGTGTGTGTGTGTGCGCGCGTGTGTGTGTGTGCGTGTGTGTTTTAACTTCTGCAGTGAGTGTGCCCACTGTCCTCTCTGGCGACAAGGGTGATGCCCACTATGTGTGTGTGTGTGTGTGTGTGTGTGTGTGTGTGTGTGTGTGTGTGTGTGTGTGTGTGTGTGTGTGTGTGGGTGTGTGTGTGTGTGTGTTTTAACTTCTGCACTGAGTGTGCCCATCGTCACCACTGGCAATAATAGGGAGGGCCCCTATGTGTATGTGTGTGTGTATGTGTGTGTGAGAGAGACAGTTGTGTGAGGTGGAGGAATGGCTAGGCTCATGTCTACAATGCCAACATACACTTACTGCCTATGCAAGAGTAGGCCTTTTTTGCCTATGATGTCTTAAGGAGTTGGCACTGTTTGATCATTTTCATAATGGTGAGACCTGATGCTTTTTGACTGTAATATGACCATGTATTACTACAGCTCTGGAAAAAAGGAAGAGACCACTGTAAAACTATCAGTTTCTCTGATTTAATTATTTATAGGTATATGTGTGCGTAAAATTAACATTTTTGTTTTATTCTGTAAACTACTGACAAGATTTCTCCTAAATCCCAAATCGAGTTGACCATGGAAAAGGAATGGCCGTCATACATGTGGGGATGCTGATTTTAGGAAAAAAAATTCCAGAGCTGTATGTAAATAGCCTTCTCTATGTCTTCTCTTTTCTCCTCTGTCCTCTCTCTCTCTCTCTCTTCCTCCCCCCTCCCCACTCAGACGGAGATGACTGTGCGGTGGCCAACGGTGGCTGCAGTGACGGCTGCATTCAGGGCCCGTTCGGCGCCGAGTGCACGTGCCAGCCCGGCTACCAGCTGCTGAACGACTCCAAGACGTGCGACGACATCGACGAGTGCCAGGTGCCGGGCTTCTGCAGCCAGCAGTGCTTCAACGAGCGCGGCTCCTTCCGCTGCTACTGCCAGGACGGCTACCTGCTGGAGCCCGACGGGCGCACCTGCAAGGCCAGGAGTGAGTGGAAGACTTATGTGTACCTACTACACACAGAGTGCGAATCATCCCTTCATAATTGTAGTACCCCAAACCCTGCTATTTTTGTGTCTTTGTTTTTTTTCTGTCTTTTTTTTTACTGTACACCCCAGTTAGCCTGGTGAACCAGCCCTTCGTACTTCATTTCATTTTGTACAGAGGGTCTGGACCAGAGACCGCCAGAAATGATTTGTTGGAGGTGTGGACTCTGCTGAAGTTTAAAAAAAATTGCCTCTGCCTTTACCCAATCGCTAACGCCTGGTCGTCACGTATGCAATTAGCCTACCTACGCACTACAATTCAAATGTAGCACACAAGGTTAACGTTACGGCTAACGAACACACCCTCTGTTCGCTGATTGGATCGGTCTTGCTGGGGACCACTAAATGACCCTCAAGAGATTCCGGTCCAGACCCTCTGTACAAAATGAAATGCAGTACGAGGGGCGGGTTTACCAGGCTACGCCCCAGTACCCTCTGTAATTTCAACTATGCCTACACACATACTGTATATTCAAATTCACATTCACGTACATACAATTACAAGAATTATAACAATTATGAGAATACACCAAACCTCAAAAAGTGGTAAAGTTCTGCATATCATTGCTGAGAAGACAGGACGTTTTATCATCTTCACGCCATTTCAGGAACATTCAATCTTACTCAGGAACAAGAAGCGCACTGCATTTTTTCAGATAAAGACATTTGTTTGGGTGCGAGTCAAAAACCAAATCAAGTGTTAAATAAAAAAAAAAATAAAAAAACAACGCTCTTTTTTCTTTTTTTGGTATGCTGATTTATTGGACCATGTCCGCAACCATACGTGTTTCGGCACTAGGCCATGGCAGTGTTGTTTCGACACTAGGCCACGGCAGTGTTGTTTCGACACTAGGCCACGGCAGTGTTGTTTCGACACTAGGCCACGGCAGTGTTGTTTCGACACTAGGCCACGGCAGTGTTGTTTCGACACTAGGCCATGGCAGTGTGTTTTTATAAGTGTAACATTCAATCTTACCCACCCAAAACCTAAACATACTGTAAGCCCAAACCTGACTGAATCTGGCTGAGCCTTATGTCTCTCTTCACGTCCTACCATGTCCTGTCCAGACCCCATAGAGGCCGTGCTGCTGGTCACCCAGCGCAGTCAGATTATCGCCGACCGCATCAACTTCCGTCCGCCCATCGTCCAGCCCATCGTCAGCGGCTCCAGCATCGTCTCGGTGGACTTCGACCGCGTCACCAAGAGGATCTTCTGGGCCGACGCCTCCCAGAAGATGATCTGGAGCGCTTTCCAGAATGGCACGGACAAGAAAATGGTGGGTGGTAGCGGTCATGGCGGAGTTTCAAGAAGCGAAATGGGCTTGTTTGAAATGACTAGCTGGCTCAGTGGCTACCACCATATATATATAATATACCACAACATGTACCACTTTGTATGTTAAGAGAACTGCATTTTCAGCATTTCATTTTCTGTTTCATGTTTTGATTAATTTTTCAGTTTTAGAAAAAATGTGTTTAATACTTTCTTTAGTTATATTAAAATGTTAATATCTATTTCACATGCTTTTTAATGTGTTAATGTCACAAACAGCATTCCATTTTGTATGTTTACATTTTTAAATATAGTTTTGTATTACAAAGGTCTATGTAATTGTGTAATTCAGTATTCTGAAAAACAATATTCACAATTTTAGAGGGAATATATGATTGTATTGTACAATAACAGTAATTAACTATTTAGTACAGTACACTTAGCTGATGCTCTTATCCAGAGCGACTTACAGTTATTTAAGTACAGGGTTTTAGTTACAGTCCCTGGAGCAATGTGGGGGTAGATGCCTTGCTCAAGGGCATTTCAGCAATGGATAGGGTGGGATTCAAACCTGCGACCTTCTGATCCCAAGACCAACTCCCTAACCACTAGACTACAGCTGCCCAAAGCTGAAAGCTGCCTACAGCTGCTATTTTAACTATATGGCTACATGACTATATTGTTACATGACTAACTATAATTCACTTCCTTTCGAATGTGTGTGCATTACTGCAGGTTTTCAGCAGTGGACTAATGGTTCCGGAGTCAATAGCTGTCGATTGGGCCGGCCGGAACCTCTACTGGGTCGACTCAGTGATGCAGACCATTGAGGTGTCCACCATTGATGGACGCTTCCGGAAGATTCTGTTCAGCAAGAACATAACCAGCCCACGTGGGCTTGCCCTTGATCCTCGTAACTAGTAGGATTTATTTTCTCTGCATCATTTATAATTTTAACCAAATATGATCAACATTTTTTACAGTCTTAGACAATGAGTAGCAACAGTTTCAGCTCAGTTTGTCAGTGCCTATAGTTGTATGGTTGAACATTAAAGCAACACTTAGTAGGTTTTCCAACCTTATAAATTATACCAAATAATGTTTCCGAAATCATTTGAATGGGTTATCAACTTACCAGGGTAACAGGGTGAAAAGCACTTATGAACTTGCTTTGCTGCCCTCCATGGGCTAAAACCGCACTAAGTAGGTTTGGAGTAGTGGGCTGTAGTTTAAATGAGAGACACTTCTGCTTCCAACCTGTAGGGTGACTGAAGACGAAAACTACTTAGTGTTGCTTTAAAATGTATTATCGTACTTGCTGTTTATATATTACACATTTGTATTTTTACATTACACTTAGCTGACACTCTTATCCAGAGAAACTTTCAGATATTTACAGGGTTTCAGTTACAGTCCCTGGAGCAGTGTGGGTGTGCCTTGCTCAAGGGCATCTCAACCATGGGTAGGACGGGATTCGAACCAGTAACCTTCCGATCGCCAGACCAACTCCCTAACCACTAGGCCACAGCTGCTATTTGTGAATGTGTTCACTTCTATACTTAATGTGTATTTATTCGTATCCTTTTTTCAATGTGTCACTAGTACCAATGTGATGTTCTGGTCGGACTGGGGTCAGAACCCTCGGATTGAGCGGGCGGACATGGACGGCTTTGGGAGGAGAGCCATCGTCACGACCAAGGTGTACTGGCCCAACGGTCTGGCCCTGGACTACACCACTCGCCGCCTCTACTTCGCCGACGCCTACCTCAAGTACATCGACTACTGCGACTACGACGGCAGGAATCGCTTCCAGGTGTTCGCCAGCGACTCGGTGAGTTGTAGTGCAATCAAACAGGGACAGGAAAAATAAAATGTATTTTATTTATTGTACTTTATAAAAATGCAGGCAAAATTAATCTGTCAAATTGTATGTCTAACAACAGACTGTAGCATTTTTATACCCTTAATTTCTTAATTCCTTAATTTCCGTCGGGATAAATAAAGTATCTCTACTACTTCTGCTGCTGCTACTATACCTTTACACACAAGTCAAATCAAGTGGACTTTATTGTCGTTTTAACCAGAAACACCATAGTACATAGTGAAACCAGACGTTTCACCAGGAACAATTGGCGTAAAGCAAAAAACTGTTACTGATGCAAAACACAGACATCAAAAGAGTTTACAGAATGATCAGTTATATTGTGGAACAGTAAGGCTACTAGATCTTTTCTCCATACATAAAAGAATAACCCAAGGTGCCACACACATGCATGTTTTTGCATTACTGTCAATGCCTACCCTGCTATAGAACATGCAGCAGAGGAAATCTGTCAATCTCTCTCTCTTCCCTTTCTCTCTCTCATATTCATCCATCATCATCCCTTTCTCTCTCTCTCTCTCTCTCTCTCTCCCTCTCTCCCCACACACAGAACCTCCAGCACCCACACGGTATGACGGTGTTTGAGGACTACATCTACTGGAGCGAACGCTACACCAGCCGCGTCATGAGGACCAACAAGTTCCACGGCGGCAACGTCACCACCCTCATGACGGGTATCTACCAGCCCATGGGCATCGTCATGGACCACCACATCAAGCAGCCCAATGGTAGGACATCCAGAGTATGCCCTGTGGCTAACCCTTTAACAGTCACCGTATCGCCAACGCAACGACTCGCTGTGACTGAAAAAAAAAACGTAACCACAACATTACTACGACATAACAGTCATAAAGTCTTTAGCAACACATTACAACTTGGTCATTGCTATTCTGGTAACAACAAAGTTATAATAGGGTGTGCCTCTTAAAGGGTTAAACTGGCTTTTGTATTGAGGGAGAGCCCTTCTTTACTCACAGTGGTCAATATCTCCCTCTATTGTATTACTATAAGTACTGTAGCAGAGGGAGCTTAACTCTGGCTGGTTGTGTTGCTGAGGTGAGGAGGCAGAGCTGAGGTCCAGAGCTGAGGTCCAGTGTGTGTGTTTCTATGTGTGTGTGTGTGTGTGTGTGTGTGTGTGTGTGTGTGTATCTGCAGCTATTAACCCGTGTGTGGACCACCCCTGTGATCAGCTGTGTCTGCTGTCCCTGAGGAGGCCCAGGTACTACACCTGTGCCTGCCAGTCTGGCTGGAACCTCAACACTGACCAGCGCACCTGCACTAAAGGTACGGCATTAGCACTAAAGGTAGAGCATTACTACTAAAGGTACAACATTAGCACCAGGCATGGGGCAGCTGTGGCTTAATGGCTAGGGAGCTGGTTTTGAGATCGGAGGGTTACAGGTTTGAATCATGTATCAGTAGGAAGAATGTTGGTGGGGGAGTAAATATCTAGTGCTGTCCTGGACCATAATCCATGGCTTAAGTGCCCTTGAGCGAGGCATCTACACCCACATTGTTGCAGGGACTGTAGCCTGTTAAATAACTGTAATTTATTGTATGGATGGTAGGGACATGTCCATACCCGTGTTCAAATTTCAAATGTTCAATTTTTCCAACACTGGAAATTCATAGTCTGAGATTTTGACAAATTGTTGTGTCTGCCAGTACTTAATAATTAGGAGTTTACAAAGCCATACAACTGATTTTTAAGGTATTTCAATGGAGGCTTTGATGTCTTTTTCACTTCTCCATTTTGTCACAGATGACACGCCCTTCCTGATGGTGATGAGAGAAACCGTGATTCTCGGAATGTCCCTCAACCCCAACGACACATCCAACAATGCAATGCATCCCATATCAGGCATCACCCAAGGAGTCGACTTTGACTTTGATGACCAGGAGCAGTTTGTGTACTGGGTGCAAGGCACGGTAAGTCTCAAAGCAGTAGGCATTTGGCACAGCTGCATACATTTTTTATGTAAACTTTAGCAATGATTTTGTTCCAAGTAAGTTATACCATGTTACGTTTCTGTGACTTTTTGTGACAAAAGTCAGTAGGTCGATTGGAATCCATTTACTGATACGTAAAGCAACACTAAGTACTTTTTTCAACCTTAAAATAATGTTTCCAAAATCGTTTCAGTGGTTCATCCTCTTGCAACAGGGTGAAAAACACTTTTCAATTCAATTTGCCACCCTCCATGGGCTATAACCGCGCTAAGTAAGTTTGGAGGAGCGGAGCGTTTCTCTGTAGTTCTCTACGAGAGACAATTCCACTTCCACCCGTAGGGCGACCGGAGACGAAAACTACTTAGTATTGCTTTAAGTTATTAACTGTTGTTTTAAACAGGGGTCGATATTCAGAGTGAAGACTGATGGAACCAACAGGACTCAGTTCGCACCTGCGGGCATCATGGGCTCCCCCGCAGGCTTGGCTTTTGATTGGATAAGCCGCATGATGTACTACACCAATCCCACCAATAAGGCGATAGAGGTTTGTTTTTTTTTAGGGCTGGGATTCTAGTCATTGTTGTGTGCTAGTCACCAAACAAAAACACATGCTTGCTGCATGTTTTTAATGGAAGCCTGCTTGAATTCACCGCTCATTTTATCATTATAAAATATAATGATTATTATTATTATTATTATTATTATTATTATTATTATTATTATTATTATTATTATTATTAATAATAATAATAATAATAATAATAATAATAATAATAATAATAATAATAACTCATCATTATAAAAATGAGCTCTGACAGCTGATGTTCTGCTGTAGGTGATCCGTGTGGACGGAGCCCAGAGGTACAGGAGGACCATCATCACCAACATGGGCAAACCAGAGGGTGCAGGAGAGCCCACGGGGATAGTGCTGGACCCAGCCAGAGGGTAGTAGATTTGACCTCACACTCCAAGCCTCTCCTGCAGTGCCCTCTAGTGGTGCAGTAAAGCAATTACATGTACATTTAGAACAAGGAATGTATCAATAATGTATTAATGTATATATCATCAATAATGATATATCATCAATGTATAATGCATATCATACAGCATATAAATATATATATATATATATAAATATATATATATATATATATATATATATATATATATATATATATATATATATATATATATATATATATATATATATATATATGTATCTGTTATAGCCAGTCATGTCGTTAAAGGCAATAAGGAGATATCTTAAGAGATTTAGGAAAAGAAAACAGTGACAAAGTAATAAACATAGAAATGTTAATGCTAAAAATGACTGACAAGCATGTTATGGTTGAAATGACGCTACTGTTAAAAAAAAACAGTTTGGAGTTGCTAGCAAATAAAGTTGTTTATATAATTATTTGTACCAAAAGAGTTGCCTTCTCCAGAGCAGTGAGTCAGAGAGTGTTTGTATGGCAGGAAGTTGTTCTGGACGGACAGAGGGACAGACAGTGGGGTCCCTCCTAAGGTGGCGAGCGCGGACATGGACGGAACGAACCTCAAGAGCCTGTTCACGGGGAACCTGGGTCACATCGAGTTCATCACGGCAGACATCGCAGAGAGCAAGCTGTACTGGGGGGTCACCAGCACTGGAGTGGTGAGCTCATGGGAGGAGACAGTAACACACACACACACACACACACACACACGCACACACACACACAGGCACGCACATACACACACACACATACACACACACACACACACACACACAATTCTCTGACTCTCTCTTTTATAGACATACACAACAGACACACACTCACACACACACACACAAACACACACACGCTTGCACATGCACACATCTACAGACAGCTCTCTCATACACAAAACATACATTAGGACACACACAGATACATACACATACACACACACAGACACACACACACACACACACACACACACACACACTCGCACACACTCACACACACACACAGCTCTCTGTCTCTTATACACATACAGTACACAACAGACACACGCTCACACTCGCACAGACAAACACACACGCTCACATGTGCACACATCTACACAGACAGCTCTCCCATACACACATATAAACACACACACACACACACACACACACACACAAGGACACAGTCTACATATTTTGCTGCATCACAGCTGAATCACTTCTTGGTCCACTCTCTCTTCCTTTCTCTCTCTCTCTCTCTCTACCCCTCTCTCTTCTTCTGTTTCTTCTTCCCCCCTACTCCTCTTCTCTCCCCCTTTCTCCCTCTCTCTCTGATGTGCTTGATTGACAGATCGAGTGTGGCACGATGGACGGCGTGAGCCGGACGACGGTGGTGAGCGGCCTGTCCCACCCGTGGGGCATCAGCGTTTACGGCCCCCATCTCTACTACAGCGACCTGGACTACGAGGTGGTGGAGCGCGTGGACAAGGCCACCGGGGGCAACATGGTGGTGCTGCGGAGCAACATGGCAGGCGTGCGCGCCCTCAAGGTTCACACCAGAGACAGTGAGTACTGGGTCATGCAGACATACCAACCGGCAGAAACTCATTTTAGAGAGGTTAACCAGACTTTAAGACTTCAAGACCTTTATTGTCATTAAACAGTTGCCTGTACAATGAAATTAAACAACAAGGCCACAAAGGTGCAGAGTCCAAATGTCAAAGTGTCAAGCGAGGAAGAATTATAGTAACAAATGAAAGAAGGGAGTATATACAAGTGCATAATCAATAATAAATATATAATGACGGAGGTGGTGGTGGGTCATGCAGACATGCCAATCGGCAGACCAGGGGCAGGAGCGGCCTTAGGCTGTTTGGTGCCCTGGGCATTTTAGGCTGGTACATTTAAACTGCTTCACAGATGTACGTTGATGATTATCATACACAACCCTCAAGGGATGGAGACCGAAGTTGTTTCATTCCATGACCGCTAATGACATGAAACTCAAAACCAGGACTGTCCCGACAAACCAGGGCACCAATGTACCAATTCCCCACACAGTGATACAATACGATAGATAATAGATTTTTAAGCGCTTGTGCCACGGCTGCCGCCCCGGGCAGCTGCCCTGTTCGCCCGTGCCTAAAACCGCTACTGCGGCAGACACTTATTTCAGAGAAGTTAACCAGACTTCAAGACCTTTATTGTCATTGAACAGTTGCTTGTACAAAGACATCAAACAGCAAGTAAACGAAAGAAGGAAGAATATACAAGTGCATAATAAATAGTAAATAATAAAGTAAAATGGGCTATGTACAGAATTGTGAATAATAATATTAATAATTGGGAATAATAATATTGCACTATGAGGTGGACAGTAGACATTATGCTGTGTAGGCCTAAAGCATGCCATCAGCCTCAAATCTTCTGGGTGCTGGACCAAAAAGCAAAGTAAAAAAAAACAGAAAACAAAGTTCGCGACACCAGTGTGCTCCCATAAAAAGTTTTTAATCATACGTGACATTTTGGGTGTCCTGCCTTCCTCAGACGTCATGCAGACATCCCAACTTGCAGAAGCTCATTTCAGAAAGGTTAACAACCTCACGGTGGAAGACAGTTTCATTATTGTTTGTCAATAACAGAATACCGTAATGAGAAAGACAAAGGTCGTCTTATATTACATTTGCAAAAAACACTACACAGGACCGATTGTCAGAAAACCCGGACAGACAGACAGGAAGACCCAATTGCGTAACCTCAAACAAAGTTTATTAAGGGTTGGGGGAAAAGGGACAAAGTCAACAGCCCGGAAGGGCGGAAAAGTCAATGGTGAATCGCTCGTCGAGACACCCAGGCAGGCGGGCAGGAGTAGACAGCCTGCGGGCTGGAGAACCAGGGAAAACCAGGGACGGACCAGGGGCGAAACCAGGAGCAGGTGAGTCAGCCGGACCGGGGTCGTTACCAGGGCAGTAGAGCAGAGCAGAGACGAAGGCAGACGGAGGTCGAGGCCAGGGGCAGGTGAGTCAGCCGAGCAGGAGTCGTTACCAGGGCAGTTGAGCAGAGCAGAGTCGAGGACGGGCAGGAGTCGTTCACCAGGGCAGTAGAGCAGAGCAGAGTCGAGGACGGGCAGGAGTCGTTCACCAGGGCAGTAGAGCAGAGCAGAGTCGAGGACGGGCAGAGGTCGGTACCAGGGAGCTGAAGAGCCAGGGAGAGCCAGGGACGGACCGGGGTCGAAGCCAAGGGCTGGAGAGTCAGGCGGAGTCAGGCAGGCAGGAGTCGGTACCGGAGGACAGGAGATTCTGACAGACAGACAGGGGGAACACAGGACCAGACGGAAGACGAGCAACACCGGGAAAACACAGCCAAACAGACGGAGAGAAGTCAGGAGTCAAAATAGCTTGCCGAGGGAATACACCGTGGTTCGCAGACGGACTGACAAGGAGGAAGTGAGAGAGGCGAGTATAAGTAGTGGAAACCCCGGGAAACTAAACGAGCGTGAACGAGGAGGGCAGGTGAGTAGAATGATTGAATAACTCGTGATGATCACAAACCAGGAAGTGCAGGTGAGAAGGATGATTACCGTAATCGTGAAACGAGGGGAGCGAGTGAGAGGGATAATCTAATGAGGGTCTAAACCAGGAAGTGCAGGTGCGGTGAAACACGGTAGAGTGAACCTAAACGACTAGTAATTAGGTGACAAAGAAAACCCACATACGAAAATTCCTAAGCCCAGAGCGAAACCGTGACAGAACCCCGGCCCCAGAAGGACCCAAGAAAAAAAAGAAAACACCAACCGGGTGGGAGGGAGGGGAGAGACAGGGGATCAGAACTCCTCAGACCGGTCCGATAGCAGGGCAGCATCCTCCGTAGCATCCCAGGCACCCCTGGCGGGTGGAGCAGCAGTTCGAGACGGAGGAGCCCGGACAGGCTGGGAGAAGCCCCTGGGGCGGCCCCGACGGAGAGCCGGCTGGTCGGGATGCTCTCGGTGGAAGTCATCGATGAGGGAACGGTCCAGAATCCTGCTCGCCGGGACCCAAGACCTCTCCTCAGGACCGTACCCCTCCCAGTCCACCAGGTAATGTATGCCCCGGCCTCTCCGTCGGGACCGGAGAAGGCGGCGCACCGTGTAGACAGGATCCCCATCAAGCAATCGTGGAGCGGGTGGTGGAGGCACCACAGGGGTATGAGGGCTCACCCGTACAGGTTTTATCCGAGAGACGTGAAACGTCGGGTGGACCCTCATAGTTGTAGGAAGTCGAAGACGGACCGCCGTGGGGCTGATGACGCGCTCCACCAGGAAGGGACCCAGGAAGCGCGCCGCCAATTTTCGGGACTCTACCCGGACGGGGAGATCCTTTGCCGACAACCAGACCCGTTGACCCACACGATACTCCGGAGCTGGAGTCCTGCGACGGTTGGCCCCGGCAGAATAAGAGGCGACGGCCTTCCGCAGCGCGACCCTAGCTCGAGCCCAGGTCCGCCGGCAGCGACGGGCATTGGCCAGCGCAGAGGGGCAGGAGACCTCTCCCTCCTGGCTGGGAAACAGAGGAGGCTGATACCCATAAACACACTGGAAGGGTGACATACCAGTGGAAGAACAGGTGAGCGCATTGTGGGCGTATTCTACCCACACCAACCGACTGGCCCAGGAGAGGGGGTTCCGGGAAACCACACATCGGAGGGCCTTCTCCAGCTCTTGGTTCGCCCGCTCGGACTGCCCATTGGCCTGGGGATGGAAACCGGAGGTGAGGCTGACCGTGGCCCCCAGTAGACGACAGAATTCCTTCCAAAAGGCGGAAGTGAACTGGGGACCACGATCGGAGACCACATCAGCGGGGATGCCGTGGAGACGGAAGACATGCAGCTGGACTGCCTGTGCGGTCTCCTTAGCAGAGGGAAGCTTAGGGAGGGGAATGAAGTGGGCCATCTTGCTGAATCGATCCACCACGGTAAGTATAACAGTATTCCCCTCCGAGACAGGCAGTCCAGTGACGAAGTCCAGGCTGATGTGGGACCAGGGGCGAGAAGGCACGGGCAGCGGCTGGAGAAGGCCCGCAGGGGGTCGGTTGGAGGTCTTATTACAGTTACAGACCGGGCAGGCTTGAACGTATTCCCGGACTTCCCTCTCCATGGTGGGCCACCAGAACCGCCGGGCGATGTGATGGCTGGTGCGGGTAGCACCAGGATGACAAGCCAGGAGGGAGTCATGCCCCCACTGCAGTACTTGAGAGCGGAGAGTCTCAGGCACGTAGAGTCTGCCCTCTGGACAGGCGCTAGGACCCGGCTGATCCTGGAGGGCTCTCTGGACCTGCCTCTCCACGTCCCAGGTGAGCGCTGCCACGACCCGGGACTCAGGCAGGATGGGAACCGGACCCTGGAGTCTGTCCTCCTCCTGGAACTGGCGGGAGAGGGCGTCCGGCTTGACATTTCGGGAACCTGGGCGATAAGACAGAGAAAAATGGAAACGTGAGAAAAACAGAGACCAACGAGCCTGTCGGGGGTTGAGTCTTTTAGCTGTTCTAATGTACTCGAGATTCTTGTGATCTGTCCAGACTATAAACGGCACGGGCGCCCCCTCCAGCCAGTGTCGCCACTCCTCTAACGCCAGTTTAATGGCGAGGAGCTCCCGGTCCCCAATGTCATAATTCCGTTCTGCAGGGGATAGGCGACGGGAGAAGTAGGCACAGGGATGGAGCTTCTCGTCCTCAGGACGCCGTTGAGATAGGACTGCCCCCACCCCAATATCAGATGCGTCCACCTCCACCACAAATTGTCTCTCGGGATCTGGCACTTGAAGGATGGGCGCAGACGTGAACTTATTCTTAAGTGTGGTGAAAGCATTGTCCGTGGCCGTAGTCCAGCAAAAGGGGCGCTTAGTGCTGGTGAGTGCCGTTAGGGGGGCAGCGACAGCACTGTAGTTGCGAATAAACCGCCTATAGAAGTTAGCAAACCCCAAGAATTGTTGTAGCTGTTTGCGTGTAGCAGGGATTGGCCAAGAAGCGACGGCTGACACCTTCGCTGGATCCATCTGGATGGCACCCTCTGCCACAATGTACCCCAGGAAGGCCACGGTCTTTGCGTGGAACTCACATTTCTCTGCCTTCACAAATAGCGAGTTTTCCAGGAGACGACGCAGGACCAAACGAACGTGCTGCTTGTGTTCCTCCAGAGTCTTAGAAAATATCAAAATGTCGTCTAGGTAAATAAAGACGTATCTGTCCAACATATCACGCAGCACGTCGTTAACAAGCCCCTGGAAAATGGCCGGGGCGTTTGTGAGCCCGAATGGCATGACCAGATATTCGTAGTGGCCGTTGGGTGTATTGAAGGCCGTCTTCCACTCGTCCCCCTCCCGGATGCGAACGAGGTGATAGGCATTTCTGAGGTCGAGCTTAGTGAAGACCGTGGCCCCCTGGAGAGACTCGAAAGCCGTGGCGAGCAGTGGCAGAGGGTACCTATTCTTCACGGTGATGTCGTTTAATCCTCGGTAGTCAATACAGGGGCGAAGTCCCCCATCTTTCTTCCCCACAAAGAAAAACCCTGCGCCTGCTGGTGAGGACGAGGGACGGATGACGCCTGCCGTTAAGGAGTCCGCGATGTATTCCTCCATCGCCCGCCTCTCAGGACCAGAGAGGGAATAGAGGCGCCCTCGTGGAGGAATGGCTCCGGGTATCAGGTCAATAGCGCAGTCATACGGCCGGTGGGGGGGCAGAGAAGTAGCCTTGGCCTTGCTGAAGACTTCCAGAAGATCATGGTAGCAGACGGGGACGTTGGAGATATCCGGAGGTGTCGAAGCGGGTGCTGAAGGAGTGGACGGAGCGGCGGATCGCAGACAGGACTGATGACATTCCACCCCCCACTCGAACACATCTCCTCTCCGCCAGTCTATACGGGGGTTGTGCAGACGAAGCCAGGGAAGACCAAGAACGATGGGAACGCTGGGGGATGAGAGGAGATGGAAGCGAATACGCTCCCGATGGTTCCCAGACGTGAGCATTCCCACCGCCTCGGTGATGTGAGTAATCTGGCCCAACAGGTGTCCATCCAGTGCTCGAGCAGGCACCGGAGCCGGGAGGCGATGAACCTCTAGCCCCATCTGCTGGGCCACACCGATATCCAAAATGTTGGCCTCCGAGCCAGAATCGATGAGAGCAGAGATAGAGTGAGACTGAGTGGGGAGCTGAAGGACTACCCGCAGAAGGGGTCTGTCCCCTCTGAGAGGGCTCGTGGAGGCCGAGCTCAGCCGGACGCCCTCTACTTCCGGTGAGCTCGATCTTTTAACGGGCAGGTGGTGACTCGATGCCCCTCTCCTCCACAGTATAAACACAAACCTCCCGCCAGTCTGCGTTGTCGTTCAGCCGGAGAGAGAGAAGTTCGATCCACCTCCATGGGCTCCGAGGATTCCTGAAGGGAACTGGCAAGACGGCTGGCGGCGGCGGCTCCACCATCAGTGGAGCGACGAGGGGGCTGACTGGTTCTGCCCCTCTCGCGACGGCGAGCCTGGACCCGCCGGTCGATGCGGATGGAGAGGGCGATTGCGTCGTCCAGGGTCGTGGGGGATTCATGGGACACCAGCTCGTCCTTCATATACTCCGCCAAACTATGAAGGTAAGCGTCAACCAAGGCTTCTTCATTCCAGTGACTCCTGCTAGCAATAGTCCTGAAGTCAATGGAATAGTCCGCCACAGTCCTTTTGCCCTGGCGCATCTCCATCATCTCCCGGGAGGCGTCAGCCGTGGGAGCGCCAGCGCCAAACACCTTACGTAACTCGCCCGCAAAGGCACCGAAAGAACGGCAGGCGGGCGAGAGACGCTGGTATTCGGCAGTTCCCCATAGTCTGGCTCGCCCCGTCAGGAGGTTTATGGCAAAAGCAACCCGTGCTGCCTCAGACGCGAAGTTTCGCGGCTGGAGGTCGAAAGTTAGCTGGCAGTTCGTAATGAACGCCACCACCTCCTCGGGGTTTCCCCCAAAACGCTCTGGCAATCCGATCCTGGGCTCGGGGCAAGCAGCGACGGCGGGCACATGAGGCAGAGCCGGGAACGAAGCAGGGAGGCCAGGAGAGGGAGCTCTTGGATCACTGAGTCCCGGGGATGAGGCTCGAGCCGAGATCTGGGCGAGCTGCTGAGCCTGAACCGCGCCTTGTTGTTGGAGCTGCAAAACCAGCTGCCGTATCTGGTCGGTAACTCCCATTAAAGAAGCTACGTCTCCGGTGACGCGACTCAGCTCTCTTTCAGAGTTTTCTAGTCTTTGTATGGCAGACATAGGCTCGGGTGACTGATCCTGGTCCAGGTTGAGGTTCGCTGGGTCCATTTCCTGGTCAGTCCGTACTGTCAGAAAACCCGGACAGACAGACAGGAAGACCCAATTGCGTAACCTCAAACAAAGTTTATTAAGGGTTGGGGGAAAAGGGACAAAGTCAACAGCCCGGAAGGGCGGAAAAGTCAATGGTGAATCGCTCGTCGAGACACCCAGGCAGGCGGGCAGGAGTAGACAGCCTGCGGGCTGGAGAACCAGGGAAAACCAGGGACGGACCAGGGGCGAAACCAGGAGCAGGTGAGTCAGCCGGACCGGGGTCGTTACCAGGGCAGTAGAGCAGAGCAGAGACGAAGGCAGACGGAGGTCGAGGCCAGGGGCAGGTGAGTCAGCCGAGCAGGAGTCGTTACCAGGGCAGTTGAGCAGAGCAGAGTCGAGGACGGGCAGGAGTCGTTCACCAGGGCAGTAGAGCAGAGCAGAGTCGAGGACGGGCAGGAGTCGTTCACCAGGGCAGTAGAGCAGAGCAGAGTCGAGGACGGGCAGAGGTCGGTACCAGGGAGCTGAAGAGCCAGGGAGAGCCAGGGACGGACCGGGGTCGAAGCCAAGGGCTGGAGAGTCAGGCGGAGTCAGGCAGGCAGGAGTCGGTACCGGAGGACAGGAGATTCTGACAGACAGACAGGGGGAACACAGGACCAGACGGAAGACGAGCAACACCGGGAAAACACAGCCAAACAGACGGAGAGAAGTCAGGAGTCAAAATAGCTTGCCGAGGGAATACACCGTGGTTCGCAGACGGACTGACAAGGAGGAAGTGAGAGAGGCGAGTATAAGTAGTGGAAACCCCGGGAAACTAAACGAGCGTGAACGAGGAGGGCAGGTGAGTAGAATGATTGAATAACTCGTGATGATCACAAACCAGGAAGTGCAGGTGAGAAGGATGATTACCGTAATCGTGAAACGAGGGGAGCGAGTGAGAGGGATAATCTAATGAGGGTCTAAACCAGGAAGTGCAGGTGCGGTGAAACACGGTAGAGTGAACCTAAACGACTAGTAATTAGGTGACAAAGAAAACCCACATACGAAAATTCCTAAGCCCAGAGCGAAACCGTGACACCGATGTTCTCCTCATTTCACCTGTGTCCCGGTCATTTGCTTCATTTGTCACTTGTGTTTCTCACTAGCTAAAGAAATTTGCGTGAGTTGTGTGACATTTTTAAAAACTTGTGGGCAGAAGTTAGAAAACCTACCTTCTGACACCTGAACCCCCTCTACTGACTTAGCCCACAGTAATGTGCATTTCTCTATTTTTCTCTCTCTATCACTTTTTTTTCTCCACCTCTTTCACGTTAGATTTCTTTATTTTGCTGAATTTTGCTGAATAATCTTCAGCTTAAACATTTTCCTTGCTCAATTTAAAATCTTTCCCTTTTAACTCTGTGTATTGCAACTTCTCTCGCTGTGAAAGCTAGCTTCTCTTCGTCTTTCATCTGTCGCCCCTCCTCTCCTTTTCTCTCCTTCCTCCTTCCACCTTTTTCTCTTTCCCTCCCTCCCTCCTTCTCTCTCTCTCTCTCTCTCTCTCCCCCTCTCTCTCTCCTCCCTCCTTTCTCTCTCTTCCTCCTTTCTTCTCTCTCTCTCTTTCTCCCTCCTTCTCTCTCTGTCTTCCTCCCTCCTTCTCTCTCTCTCTTTCTCCCTCCTTCTCTCTCTTTCTCCCTCTCTCTCCCTCCCTCCTTCTCTCTCTCTCTCTCTCTCTCTCTCTCTCTCTCTCTCTCTCTCTCCTTCTCTCTCCCTCTCTCTGGCCCCCTCTGTGTTGGGGCTGTCCGTGTGTGCCAACGCTGTGGCAGGAGCAGATGGTTGGAGTCGTGCTCCCCTGTGAGGACGGAGGTGGAAGCCGACCACAGGAGCGAGGGAAGGAGAAGGAGAGCAGCTTGTGTTATACATCTCCCTCCGCCTCTCAAAATAACCCTTAAGCAATCTCAGCAGGGCCAGTTCAGCAACTCAGCTACGCTTCATTTTACTGTCCCTGTTACATCAATTTGACCCTACAAAGCCAAAAGGCAGTAACTAATTTTGCAGTAACTAATCTGCCTATTTTTGTCAAAATTGAGAATCTTGCTTCTTTCTATTGACCAAGTGCATAGAAGCATCACTATTATTATACCTACAACATGTTTGACTGGGCAGTGTGACAACTTTGAAGCCATTTTTCTCAGTTTCAGTGTTTGCGTAGTTACTGCACTTTGCTTTTGTTGTATAACTTTGCTTTGTGTTATATAATATATAACATTATGTACTTACACTGTACTATAGGTTAGGGCTAGTGTTAGTGTTAGGTATGTGCAGTGTAAGAACATAATATTATATGTTGTTACATGTAGATATACACTAATATGGAACCGTAACATATTAAAGTGTTAAGCAGTTTGCTAATGTTGGGCTATGACCCTCTGAGCAAAAGTGTACTCCAGCCTTTTTGTGTTGGTTTGAAATGGCCAGCACCTCTGTCTCCACCCGTGCCACTTGTATTGATTCCCCCTGACTGCAAGGCTATTTCACATTTATGCCCCTTTTAACTTTCTACTCGATGGAAATGGGATGGACCTCTGGGCCTCACCTCTTTTACTTAACCTCAGATATAGGTGCACACACACACACGAGCACGCACACACACACACACACACACACACACACTCTAACACAGATTTTACATCACTCTCTCTCTCCCTCTTTATGTCTCTCTTTCTCTCTCTCCCTTTCTGTCTCGCTCTCTCTCTCTGTCTTTCTGTCTCTCTCACACACACACAAACTGTCTTTATCTGTCACACACACACAAACTCTTTCTCTCTCTCTCCCTCTCTCTCTCTCTCTCTCTCTCACACGCACACACACACACAAACACACACACACATACACACACACACACACACACACACACTTACACAAACTCTCTCTCTCTGTCTCTGTCTCTCTCTCCCTCTCTCTCTCTCTGTCCCAGACTCGGCCGGCACTACTAACGCCTGCAGCACCAACAATGGCGGCTGTCCGCAGCTGTGCCTGCCCAAGCCGGGTGGCCAGAAGGCGTGTGCCTGCACCATCGGCTTCGTGCCCTCCCAGGACGGCGCCCGCTGCGAGCAGTACGAGTCCTTCGCCATCGTCTCCACACCGCGCCTCATCAGAGGATTCCACATCAACAGCTCCGACCACTCAGAGGCCATGGTGCCCGTGGCAGGAGGTGTGTAGATCCTCACACACACACACACACACACACACATACACACACACACACACACACACTCAGAGGCCATGGTGCCCGTGGCAGGAAGTATGTAACATCCTCACACACACACACACACACACACACACACACACACACACACACACACACACACACACACACACACACACATAAACACACTCCAAGACCATCATGCCGGTGGTGGGAAGTATGTAGATCCTCACTCACACACACACACACACACACACACACACACACACACACACATACACACTCAGAGGCCATGGTGCCAGTGGCAGGAAGTGTGTAGATCCTTACACACACACGTGCACTCTCACACACACACACACACACACACACACACACACACACACACACACACACACACACACACACACACACACACTCTGAGGCCATGGTGCCAGAAGCAGGAAGTGTGTAGATCCTCACACACACATGTGCACACACACACACACACACACACACATACACAAGCACACACACACACATACACACAAATATACACACACTCCGAGTCTATGGTGCGCATGGGGGGAAGTATGTAGATCCTTACACACACACAAACACACGTGCACACATACACACACACACACACACACACACACACCCACACACACACACACACACACACACACACACACACACACACACACACACACACACACATACATAAACAGGCACACACAAATTCTTCTGTCTTGAACATCGTGCCTTCGTCATGTAAGTTGTCTCACCTGGAAAAAGTACTTCCTAAATGTTGTAAATTTTGTCAATAATTTTTGTGTTTTTGAAGAATAACTTTTTTTAACTAAAGTGCCTTACAAAATTGGAATAACAGTAATTTACATGTAACTACTACTGCTACTATCACTACATGTACTACTACTACTAATACTACTATTACTACTAATTTATTAACTCTACTACTATTACTATTACTACTACTACTAATATTACTACTAATTTATTAATCTCTACCACTACTACTCATAATAATATTACTACTAATTTATTAACCTCTACTAATACTACTAGTACTACTAATATTAGTACTAATTTATTAACCTCTACTACTATTACTACTAGTAATAGTAATACCATTTGTGCATATGTGTCAGCTGGTGTGATGTTCATCACCCTCACCACATTAGCAACCATGCTGTTTTCCCGATAGATTCCTACTCTGTGATGGACAAGATGGACATGCACATAGAATCCGGATTCGTGTACTGGATTGACAACAGCACGTACACCTCCTACCGCGGCATCAACCGGGTCAAGACGGACGGCTCGCAGTACACTCGGGTCATCTCCTCAGGGGTGGGCGGCGGTGGCATCCAGGGGCTTGCCATTGACTGGATCGCAGGTGGGACACAAACATAAACATACACAAACATGTAAACAAAAACACAAACATCATCTTTGTCATTAAATATGTGACATGGTTTGAAAAACAAATGGTAACACTTTATTTGAGGGTATCTACAGAACAGTGATATGTGCATGTTGTAAACATGACATGACACATACATGTATCATGAACATTAATGACACTTCATGCATGTTTAGGGCTGTTGCTATTAAGTATTATTCAGTTTTTGTAATGTTAAGTTCATATTTTTTTGGATGCAGACATTGCAAAAACCGAATACAAAAAGTAATTGGCTATACACTAAAAGTGGCCTCTTTTAAAGTCCCTTACCTATACCTGAACACAATTTTGCATGGTGTTGACTTAAGTTTTTCTTGTGAACAACCCCCAGGAAACCTCTACTTCACCAACGTGTTCCCGACGCAGACCTACCTGGAGGTGTTGCGCCTGAACACCAGCTATCGCCTGATTCTTCTCAAGAGCTCGTCCGACCGGCCCTGTGACCTGGCCGTCAGCCCCAGGCTGCGCTACCTGTTCTGGACCGATGCGGGCCAGAACCCCAAGATCGAGCGGGCCCTGCTGGACGGTACCAACCGGACCGTGCTGACCGCCGAGAGCCTGGCCTCCCCCCGCGGGCTCACCGTGGACTACACCAACAACCAGCTCTACTGGGCCGACGACGGGCTCGACATGATCTCGTGCATGAACCCCGACGGCACCGACAGACGTATCGTGCGTTTCGGCAGTCGCTACCCCGGTCCGTATGGCACCGCCGTCTTGGGAAACTACCTGCTGTGGGTCGACCGGAAGCTCGGGAAGCTCTTCCAGGCCGCCAAGGTGGCGGAGAACAGCACGGACGAGCGCGAGACGATCCGGGACGGACTGCAGGGCCTGGCGGACGTGATGGTGTATGACGCGCACGTGCAGCCAACGTCGGCACAGCAGGTGGACTTCCACCCGTGCGCGGAGGACAACGGCCGCTGCCAGCAGTTCTGCTTCGGCCTGCCGGGCCAGGTGCCGGCGCGCTGCGGATGCGCTCACGGCACGCTGCTCAGCAACGGCGTCACTTGCGGCTACGGCCAGGACGAGTTCCTCGTCTACACCACCGACTACACGGTCAACAGCGGCCAGCTCGACCCCGACGACCACTCCGCCCCGTTCCCGCCCGTCTACGTGGGCTCGGGCGTGGGGGCCGTGGAGTTCGACTTCCAGGACCGCAGGGTGTTCTTCTCGCAGTACTACGGCGTCGGGAGGAGCAAGATCGGCTACATCAACACCGCCACCCCTGGCAGCCCCCCAACCTACATTGCCACTGGTAAGAACCTCCAGGCTACTGGAGGATGGATGGATGGATGGATGGATGGATGGATGGATGGATGGATGGATGGATGGATGGATGGATGGATGTGCTCCTGCTCTTGCAGGAAGTTGTGGTACAGTACTCCTCCATCTGCAGGTTGAAGCGGCGGATACGGATGTTCTCCGGGAGCAGCAGCATGGGCCCAGGACCAAGACTATAGATAGATAGATAGATAGATAGATAGATAGATAGATAGATAGATAGATAGATAGATAGATAGATAGATAGATAGATAGATAGATAGATAGATAGATAGATAGATAGATAGATAGATAGACAGACAGACAGACAGACAGACAGAAGGAGTATATGCAAGTAACAGTGCAAAATACTGAGTAATATCGGTAACACTTTCCTTTACGGTTGCTTTTTTAGTGTCTACATATCCACCTATAACAACATGTAATATTATGTACTTACACTGTACATACCTAACACTGACCCTATCCCTAACCTTATGGTTAAGTTGAAGTACATAATGTTACATGTTTTTACACACTTTGTTACACTATACCTGATGTAACAGGGTCAGTAAAATAAAGTGTAACCATAATATAAAATACGCAATTAAAAATATCAAAAAAAGCCCCATTGACCACTGCTAAGATATATGGGGCAGTCTTGAGATACAATCCCTTCTTCCAGATCAGAGATGGCTATTCCAGCCACTGTCCCATGGTTTTCCACCTCTCTCCACACTTCAAATCTCACTGAGCTCATCGAATGTGTTATTGATTGGCTGAACACACTGTATTTCTCTAATTAAGAGGCATTTAATTACATCACAGACTTTAATCAATAGTGGTTTGGACCATAGCCACATGGCATTGATTGGAGACCCTTGACATGGAAGAGAGGGTTGTGGAAATGTAGAGAACCTTTCCAGGGCTTGATGCAACATGGCAATATAAAACTAAAAGCTGTTAATGATAATGCCCTAACTGTTAGGGCATTAACAGTAACCTGCCCATACTGTGATGTGACACTACTTTGAATTTCAATCTGGCCAACTTGCCTATTCTCATTTCTTCCTGGTTCGGAAAAATCCAGAACCAATGGAAAACGAACACTATGGATACATCATCGGAACCAGTGGTCTGATTGGTTGTTGTAGCTCTGTCCAGTAATACACAGGCATTTAAAAGACCTCTGAGAATCTCCTGTCTATGGGAGTTTTGCCAGACCAATCTTCACATATGTGCTTGGTGTGACAGCCAGGCTACCCTAACAGTTACGTAATATGAACTCTCATCTCAAAGGTTGGTATCTGTAATGGGTATATTTTTGGAAGCTCATCACTAATCACTAATGGACTAATTGCTGCTGTGAGCAGTGCTGGGTTAATGCGCTACATGTCAATGAAGTTATAATTTATTAATTAATAGAATTAATTACTGCCTCTGGCTTCCAACCAGCCTTCTATATGCTCTCTCGCTCTCTCACTCGTGATTTCTCCCTGAATGCCTCTCCTTTTCACTCCCTACGTTTACCTCTGGCTAAAGGTACTGTAGGGATTAGGCATATTATTGCATATGTATATAGCGCTTCAGAACTGTGCACCCTACCCCTTTTTTATTCTCTATCTTTTCTTGCACTGAGAAAATACTTCACATACATGTCTGCACTGGAGAAGGGGCTGCTTTTAATTTAATTCAATAACAGGCATTCTATTCTATTCTATTCTATTCTATTCTATTCTATTCTACTCTACTCTATTCTATTCTATTCTATTCTATTCTATTCTATTCTATTCTATTCTATTCTATTCTACTCTACTCTACTCTATTCTATTCTTTTCTATTCTTTTCTATTCTATTCTATTCTATTCTATTCTATTCTGGCTATTCTCTTCTATTCTATCTCTCTGTCCTCTACTTTCATTTACCATCCCTCCCTTCCTCCCTCTTTCACTTCCTCTCTCCTCTTCCTACTCTATTTCCATCTCTCCATCCCTCCCCTTCCTTTCTCCCTTATATCTGAACCTCTCTTTTCCTCCCTGCCCCCTCTCGTCCTGTGTATCCCTCTCTCATCCTCACTAACATTCACTCCTCTCTCTCTCTCTCTCTATCTCTCTCTTCCTCTCTCTTTCTCTTTCTCTCTCTCACTCTCTCTCTCTCTCTCTCTCACTTCCTCCCTATCTTCATCTTTATCTCTCCCTCTCTCACTTTCACTCCTTTCTCCCCCTTCTTTGCTCTCTCTCTCTCTCTATCTCTCTCTTTTTCTCTCTTTGTCTTTCTCTCTCTCACTCTCTCTTCTCTTTCCATCCTCCAGACCTGCGTGACCCTGAGGGTCTGGCGTACGACTGGATCCATAAGCGGCTCTACTTCACTGACTACAACAACAAGAGTGTCCAGGCCATGGGGATAGACGGCCAGAACCGGGCCTTCATCGCCCACGCCAACCGCCCCAGAGGCATCGTCGTGGACCCCTGCTACGGGTAAATGCCAGGCCGCACTATTGTATTAATATTAATGACTGAATTAATGCTTTTTTGGTGTGGTTATGATAGAGTGAAGGTTTCCGGTATGTTGGTATGATGTTGTGGGGGAGGGTGATGTGGGGTGATGCGAACCTGCATGGGAATGCTGGAGGTAGAGGGTGGTATGGTTAGCATAGTCTAGGGGCAATGAGTGAGAGCAATGTTAGCCTGTCACTACTCCACTTTTGTTTTTTGATCTGATGCTATGTTTGTACTGTGTATTTGGTAAAGCACAACTGACCGAGCACAGGCATAGTCAAGGGTGGGCTGAGGCGGGCCTGTGTCCACCCACTTGTCAGTCAGGCCCACCCAATCAGAAGGCTCTATTAGTTCAGTTGACTGCTTTAGTGATAAACATAACCTACTGTATGTGTTTTGGGCTAGGCCAGTCTAATTTTGTCTGGGCCCACCCATTTTATGATTTCTGGCCACACCCCTGTGACTGAGGTGGTTATTAGCAGAGGACCAAAGTCATCCACCGTCCTTAACTTAAGGTCTCTGGTTCTGCGGGTCACTGGATTGGATCAAACTTTATCTTATTTATTTATTGTGGATCATTTCTTATGGCTAATCAGTAGGAATCATTTTCAACTTTTTGTTGGTAGCAGATAAAGGGAAGCAAAATATGTCATGTTGTAGAGGCCCGAAGAATGTTTTTTTGTGCATTTTGTATCAGACAATTGAGAAACTACAGAAGCCCAAAAGGGCCAAAAACCATTAGTTGTCAGTAATGCAAAATTATTACTATTAACCAAGACAGCAGACTGAGTAGACAGATATTAAGAATGATTTTCCTCTTAGGTATCTCTACTGTGTATCAGACAATTGAGAAACTATAGAGGCCCAAAAGGGTCAAAACTCATTAGGTCTCAGTAATGCAAAAGGATAGCCTAATAGCTATTAACCAAGACAGCGGACTAAGTAGACTGATATTAAGGATAATTTTCCTCTCAGGTATCTCTACTGGACAGACTGGGCTTCTCCTGCTAAGATCGAGCGAGCAACGCTGGGCGGAAATTTCCGGACGGCCATCATCAACTCCAGCCTGTCCCAGCCCAATGGACTCTCCATCGACTATGAGGAGAGACTGCTCTACTGGGCCGATGCTACTCTGTGAGTGCTAGACAGACAGACAGACACATACAGACATAGGCAGACAGACAGTCAGAAAGACGGACAGACAGACAGACACATACAGACACAGAGAGACAGTCAGAAAGACAGACAGACACAGACAGACAGACAGACACAGATAAACAGACAGACAGACAGACAGACAGACAGACAGACAGACAGGTGTACTTTATTGATCCCAAGCTGCTACTACTGCTGTAGTGTAATGGTAGCCAGTGGACCGTAGCTGTGGATTTAGTACATCAGTAAACCAGGTTACACTTTGTTTTACTGTCCCTGTGATAACAGTTAGGTACGGTGTAGCAAAATGTGTAAAATTATGTAACATTATGTACTTACATTAGACCTTAGGGTTGGGGTTAGGGTTAGTGTTTCGTATGTACAGTGTAAGTACATAATATTGCAGGTGAGTACATGTAGATATACACAAATATTGAAACGGAGAAAAAAGCCTTTAAAGTTTTCATGCTGGCAAGTCAAACATGTTGTACGCATAATAGCGGTGAGGCGTTCATGCAGTTTCTTAAAGAAGCAAAAGATTAGAGGATGGAAGATGGAGTTATCAACCAAATTTCCATTCTAAACTCATCGTTGAAAAAATATATACAGTGGTCCCTCGCTATATCGCGGTTTACCTTTCGCGGCCTCGCTGTTTCGCGGATTTTTTTAGTGCATGCAATCTCCTGTACAGTACAGAATGCGCTCAGCTTGTAAAATTTACATAAATCTTCCACCGCTAGCTGTGTGACTCTAAAGTGCTGAATGTTTGCAAGTGTGAACTTTGCCTGTCTGAGAAAAGTGTATAAGTGTAGTGAGGGGTTTTACAGTCTTAAAACATCTATTGTAGAAAATAAAGCTGACTACTTCGCGGATTTCGCCTATCGCGGGTTATTTTTAGACCGTAACTCCCATGAATAACGAGGGACCACTGTAGTTACTGCATTTTGGCTTTGTAGTGCAGTATAGTTCTCCTACTGAACTCCTCTCTGTCCTCCCTAACGCCATCCGGTTGCATATGAAGGGACAAGATCGAGCGCTCCTCCCTGACGGGCGAAAACCGTGAGGTGATTGTCGGCTTTGCCCAGTATCCGTTCGCCATGACCGTGTACAAGCAGGACATCTTCTGGACGGACTGGAGCACGCGGGCCCTGTACCGGGCCAGCAAGGACGACGGGTCTGGTATGACGGTGATGGTCGAAGGCCTCCAGTACCGGCCCAATGACGTCCACGTGTTCAGCAGCTCCAAACAGCAGGCCTGCTCCAGCCCCTGCCAGCAGTTCAATGGGGGCTGCAGCCATGTCTGTGTGCCAGGTGAGGTAGTCTGTGTGTGTGTGTGTGTGTGTGTGTTTGTGTGTATGTGAGTGTTTGTGCGTGTGTGTGCCAGGTGAGGTAGTCTGTGTGTGTGTGTGTGTGTGTGTGTGTGTTTGTGTGTATGTGAGTGTTTGTGCATGTGTGTGCCAGGTGAGGTGGTGTGTGTGTATGTGCGTGTGTGTGTGTGCGTGTGTGTTTGTGTGCGCGCGCGTGTTTGTGTGTATGTGAGTGTTTGTGCGTGTGTGTGCCAGGTGAGGTGGTGTGTGTGTATGTGCATGTGTGTGTGTGTTTGTGTGTGTGTGTGTGTGTGTGTGTGTTTGTGTGTGTGTGTGTGTGTGTGTGTTTGTGTGTGTGTGTGTGTGTGTGTGTGTTTGTGTGTGTGTATGTGTGTGTGTGTATGTGTATGCATGTGTTTGTGTGTCTTGAATTGAAATTAAATTAAGGTAACATTTAATGAAATATCTAAATACATCCCAATATATCCCAATACATCGTTGAATGTTTCCCATTACAGGTCCGGCTGGTGCTGAGTGCCAGTGCCCTCAGGGCAGCTGGTACCTGGCCAACAACGGTAAGGACTGCATCAAGGACGTGGGCCACCGCTGCCAGCCCGACCAGTTCACCTGTCTGGACGGGGGCTGCATCAGCCAGCGCTGGAAGTGTGACGGATACCGGGACTGCTTCGATGGCTCCGACGAGCTGGAGAGAGTGTGTGGTGAGGAGGAGGGGGAGGGGTTTTGGGGTTGGGGGTCTTGGGAGGTTTAAAGCCAGAGTTTAAATTTAGGCCGGAGCCCTCCGGAGCTCAGCTGTGCCTGTTAACTTTTGCTTAACACTTCGTTCATCATTTGGTAGCCATTATTTTTCATTAGTATATCATTTATAACCATACTGACACACACATCTGTCTGGATGTTGGCTGGCTATCTGTGTGCATGTCTGACTGTTTGTCTTTATGCTATCTGCTATCCTGCTTCCTTTTGTAAGTCGCTTTGGATAAAAGCGTCTGCTAAGTGTAATGCAATGCATTGCAATGCAATGCTATCATTCTCTCAACCTGCTGCCTTTTTGTCTGTCACCTTCTCCGTCTGCTTTAACATTTGTAGATATATTTATAATGATTTACTGATGAGAAATAATCTAGAAGCAATGGTTACCAAATGATGATTAAAGTGTTAAGTAAGACTTAACAAATGCAAAATAAATGCTTAATAGGAAGTATTATAAGTTAATAAAGTTATTATAAGTTAAGTTATAAGTTATGATAAAGTGCTACCGACTGATGTAATAAATGTAATTAAATGTTTCTGTATAAATATATAAATGTAATTAAATGTTTCTGTCCCCTCAGCCTTCCACACCTGCTCCCCCATGGACTTCACCTGTGACAACGGCCACTGCCTGCCCGTCTCCTACGAGTGTGACTACGTGGACGACTGCGGGGACAACAGTGACGAGCGCGATTGCCCGTTCCCCACCTGCAACCCCTCGGACGAGTTCACCTGTGCCAACGGACGCTGCATCAGTGCCGCCTTCGTCTGTGACGGTTTCAATGACTGCCGAGACAACACCACCTCGGACGAGATCAACTGCCGTACGTATAGCACAAACAAACATGTTAGTAACAGAATATTGAGAGCCCACAGATTTCAGCGCATAGGCTTTTTATTTAGGAAATAAGTTAATTTTTTTTATATTTTAAAATGATAATAATTCCTCTAACATAAAAGTGTATGTACACGTTTTCATTAGAATGTGTGGTTTCCTGGATACCAGTTAAAATACTGTATGTTATACAGATGGCTAGCTTTCCCGATGCTCATTTAATTCTCACAAGTCGAGATTCCTGCAGTCGCGAGAAGTGTTTACCACTGCCGCCGCTAGGGACAGCATAGGACCACAAGCGTTTACGCTGAAGTAAAGATCTCACTTCCGAGGTTGACCCACCCACAGCAAGACTTGCAGTATTTAGTTGACTGTAAAAGTGCTATTATCTCGTAATCCTCACGAGAACCTCACGAGATTCCTTCTGAGAACTGAGAATCGGGAAAGCTAACCATCTGTAATGCTTAAAGTATTTCATTAGCTATTTACCATATGTTGGTGTAACTGAATGACTTTTGTGGCATCAACACACTGCAGTCCCCGTAACTGTGCACAGTACCTTTAAAAAAGGACCAAGTAGAAGCATATAGACCATATTCAGTTCTTCTTTTGTGTAGTTGTTTTCACAGTTAACTATATATAGAATACTGTTTGATCACTGTTACTGTTTGATACTGTTTTTTATGTTTCATGTAAATGTAAATATCTCTATTTTTTCTCTCTCAGCGGACAGAACCTGCTCACCCACACAGGTCAAGTGTGACAACACCAACATCTGCATCAGTCCCAACCGCCTGTGTGACGGCTACAACGACTGTGGAGACAACAGTGACGAGAACCCGCTCTTCTGCTGTGAGTATCCGTACTGTACTGTGTCTGTCTTGTCTCTACTGTGTTTTAACTGTATCACCAGTTGTTCCCAGTGAAACGTTGTTTCAGCTCACTATGCACTATGCATATAGGCTTAAACCAGAGTGTGAATTACCCCTACATAATTGGGGGGGGTACTCCCTTTTACGGCGTTGCTACCTTTTACATTTAATTACATCTCGGTACCACCCAACCCTGCTACTTTGTCTCTTTGTAATTCAAACTATGGATGAAACGACAATAAAACCTACTTGACTTGAGTTATCAGATATTAGTGCGCTGACACATTGTTGCCTAAGGGCTCATTCACACCAAACACTCTCCGTATACAGCGTGTGTCCGTTTTCTGTCCGTACAATATGTTTGTATAGTGACAGAATACGCTCAGATCACGCGTGCGGTGTGGATAGTCTAATTTGTTAACATGCATTCTAAACGAATACGGACAGAAAACGGGCATGCGCTGAATACGGAGAGTGTTTGGTGTGACTGAGCCCTGAGGCATAATGGCCTGTGCTGAGCCATAGTCAAGTCAAGTCAAGTTTATTTATATAGCACATTTCATACACAGAGGCAGTTCAATGTTCAACAAAAATAAAAAAAACCCATTGAGACCGAGCATGTACAGTCAGATAGGGCCAGGGCCAGCTAGGAAGATTAATTATTAATGAATTATTAATTAATTATAATGACGTCAGGCCACAGTGACTCAGGAGACTAACAGTGTTATTGAGCTGCTATGGCTAAGCAGCCAGTCTTTTGATCCTGCTGAAGATTAGCATATTTGTATTATTATTATTATTATGACACCTCCACTATTTTGTATTATTAATTGGCTGTAGATGTACACTCATAATGACAGCAGATATTGTAATCTAAACTAGATTATGTCTAAAGCTTTTTGCAAACAACATTAGGACACCAGGTCCCTGGGGGTACTGTTTTTTTTTTCAGGCCAACAACTAAGCAAACAATCTTACTCTGACACACACACACACACATATGCACACACACATGCACGCACACACACACACACACACACACACACCCGCACGCACACACACACACACACACACACACACACACACACACACACACACACACACACACACACACACACACACACACACACACACACACACGCACACACACACACACACACACCACACACCCATTACTAAGCCAAGAATTTTTTGTAGAGCTACATAACAAACGTTTCACTGATATTGTCTGTCCCCTGAGGGAGGTGAGTGGTATTATTGCTCTGTCTGTGTTGTTTATCCCTACTTGTCCCTCATTCCTCACGCAGTGAGCAGGACGTGCTCTCCAGAGCAGTTCCGCTGTGACGAGGGCAAGTGCATCCCTCAGGGCTGGGTGTGTGACTACATCAGGGACTGTGAAGATGGCACCGACGAGCCTGCCTCCTGCGGTAAACAGATGCATTCGTTTTTTTACCCTTCTATCACTATCTTCTTATCTACACTCTTTCCTTGTCTCCTTCATTCCCTTCTTCTCTCCTGCCTCCTGTGGTAAACAGATGCAGCAGCTTTCTTTTTTTTCCACTCATCTCTCATTTCTTACCTTCCCTCCTTTGTTCCCTCCTGTTCTTCTTTCATCCAAAAAATATTATCTTCCCTCTGTGGTTAGCATATGCAGCTCTCTGTTTGTTGGTACATTTTATGTTGCTCTCCCTGTTATCACAGTGTGCAACAATACTGTATGTAGCATTATGTACTTACACTGTACCCTAGGATTAGGGTTAGGATTAGTGTTAGGTATGTACAGTACAGTGCAATTACATAATATTACATGTTGATACAGTACAGGCAATTTATTTCGTTACACCACAATAACAGACGATTATGACACACGCGTATAAAAGACACATCAACAACATTCCAATAAAACATTTTAAAACTTTAGTTGTGAGACAGATTATTTTTATATTGGGACTGGGATTATATTTACAGATATTTATATTTGTTCGTGGTCCTGGATTTTCATTATTCCACGACAATCGCCATCGCATTTAGCGCGACACTTCAAATATTTCAGAAAGGACCCCTGACGTATTTCCGTTTCCTAAAACTCAACCTATCTGGCAGGATTTCACGTTCTACGTATTTCCGTCTCCGAAAAGTCAACCGATCTGGCAGGATTCCATCTTTCTGGTACCGACAGGTACCACTAAAAAAGGAACCACGAAATGAAGTGTTACCCTTTTTTTCACACCTCTATAATATCTTCCCCTATGTTCCTTCCCTCTTTCCATCCTTCCCCAAAATATTGCATCGCCCCTCTGTGAAGATATCGGCCCCACTTTCTATGAACCCAGTATTCTTAAGACCTTATAAACACATTCACTGAAAGGAAAACATTGTGTCGCTTAAAGTTGTAAAGGCTTATAATATAGAATTTTAATGCTTTACACATGCAGTCATGACTATGTATACATAGTTGTAAATACCTATGTCAATCATTATATAGCTTTATGAATGCATTATAACTCTTTATGAATGTGTTTATAGGGTCTTATGAATACTGGGTCCATAGACCCACCGTATGATCTTAGAAAGTGTTACCAAAATATCTAATTTTTCCTCCTTTCTTTCATCATTCTCCAAAAATACTGTGTCATCCCTCTGTGGTAAACAGATGCAGCTGTCTTTTTTCACTCCTCTAAAATATGTCATCTTCCCTCTGGGAGTGTCCGGTACAATATGCTCTCTAACTCTAACTTATCTTGGTCAGTTTGCATTGTGCTGACTTGCAGAGATTTTCAGATCATGACAGAAGTCAGGTCACGCTGGTAAAGTTTTATTCTGTAATGTCCAACATTGAGTTTTGACATTAGACTTTGGTTAAGTTACATTGATTATATGAATTCGTTTTAATCTCAAAACGATATTAACTCATTTAGCCATACATTTCCAAACACTTTATATAACTTTAACTCTCCCTATTTCTCCCTTTTATCTCTGTACACCTGTAGTTGACAGTGCTTTTAAACTTATCCTAGTCAGTCTGTGTTGTACTACTTTGATCTCTGCAAAGCAGACTATTTATTTATTTATTTATGAATTGGTTGTTTACAGTTGCTGTTTATGCATGCAAAGTTTTCTGAGAGAGTGCATTTAGTCTTATGTTTGTGGGGGGAAGCAGTGCATGGTGGACGGTACCATGCTCAGGGTACCTCGGTAGCACTACTGGCGACCCGGTCACAGATCCGATACCTTAACCGCTGGGCCACCACTGCCTAAGCCATAATTAGGTCATCAGTGTTTTTATGTCATAAATCTGTGTGTAATCTGTCTCTTTATAGCTTTAACACAAAGTGCTCGCCCCTGTTGTCTGTCCACCCACCCCTGTAGCTGACATAGTGCACACGTGCGCGGCGACGCAGTTCACCTGCGTGAACGGCAACTGTGTGCCCCCCTCCCTCATCTGTGACAGCAACAACGACTGCGGGGACAACAGTGACGAGGCTCCAGAGCTGCAGTGTGGTGAGTCCGGGTGTGTGTGTATGTGTGTGTGTGTGTGTGTGTCTGTGTGTGTGTGATGAGGCTCCAGAGCTGCAGTGTGGTGAGTCCGGGTGTGTGTGTATGTGTGTGTGTGTGTGTGTATGTGTGTGTGTGTGTGTGTGTGTCTGTGTGTGTGAACGGCAACTGTGTTCCCCCCTCCCTCATCTGTGACGGCAGCAACGACTGCGGGGACAACAGCGACGGGGCTCCTGAGCTGCAGTGTGGTGAGTCTGTGTGTGTGTGTATGTGTGTGTGTGTGTGTGTCTGTGTGTGTGTGATGAGGCTCCAGAGCTGCAGTGTGGTGAGTCCGGGTGTGTGTGTATGTGTGTGTGTCTGTGTGTGTATGTGCTCCAGAGCTTAAGTGTAGTGATAGAGAGTTGTAGCCTAGGAATGATATTAGTAATGCTTTTTCACTCTTTCTTTTCATATGTGTGAGTGTGTGTATGTGCATGTGTGTGTGTGTCTGTGTGTACAGACTGTATGTTGGGGGAGGGGTGGTTGTGTGCTTGTCTGTGTGTTTGTGTTTATTTATGGTTGTGTGTGTGTGTTAGTTTCAACTTGTGCATGTGTGTGTGTTTGTGGTCGTGTGTGTGTGTGTGTGTGTGTGTGTGTGTGTGTGTGTGTGTGTGTGTGTGTGTTGATACATTCCTCTAAGTGCCCAATGTGTTCCACAGGTGAGCGAACGTGGTCCCCCAATCAGTTCTCCTGCCCCCCTCCCTGGCATGTGTGTGTGTGTGTGTGTGTGTGTGTGTGTGTGTGTGTGTGTGTGTGTGTGTGTGTGTGTGTGTGTGTGTGTGTGTGTGTGTGTGTGTGTGCGTTGATACATTCCTCTAAGTGCCCAATGTTTTCCACAGGTGAGCGAACGTGTTCCCCCAACCAGTTCTCCTGCCCCCCTCCCTGGCATCCGTGTGTGTGTGTGTGTGTGTGTGTGTGTGTTATTAGTGACATTCCCAATGCCCAATGTGTCCACAGGTGAGCGAACGTGTTCCCCCAACCAGTTCTCTTGCCCCCCTCCCTGGCATCCGTGTGTGTGTGTGTGTGTTATTAGTGACAGTCCCAATGCCCAATGTGTCCACAGGTGAGCGAACGTGTTCCCCCAACCAGTTCTCCTGCCCCCCACCCTGGCATCCGTGTGTGTGTGTGTGTGTGTGTGTTATTAGTGACAGTCCCAATGCCCAATGTGTCCACAGGTGAGCGAACATGCTCCCCCAACCAGTTCTCCTGCCCCCCTCCCTGGCGGCCCGGCACCCCCCGCTGCATCCCCCTCAGCTTCGTCTGCGACGGGGAGAAGGACTGCGCAGACGCCGCAGACGAGCTGCAGAACTGCCCCAACCGCACCTGCCACATGCACGAGTTCGCCTGCGCAAACGGACTCTGCGTCCTCCTGCATTTCCGGTACGTGCTCCAGTCTGTGCTCTAGCATTTGTGTAAACCTTGCAGAGAATCTTCTTCTTCCTGTTAAAGACTTACAAAGCATTTACTTATGTTTGACATTGGAGAAAGCACTGAATGGAAGAAGGGAAAATATTCATAAATTCTTGTTGTGACATGTTATGACTGTTGTTATCATTATATTTTCATGTTTGAATTTTGTAATGTATTGGTTTGAAGTTGTGCATTTGTGTGTGTGTGTGTGTTGTGTGTGCGCTTGTGGGCGGGGATGTGTATGCATGTGCATACCGTCTGTGTTTACCTGCATCTGTTGGTATTCTGCGTGCGTGTGTGTGTGAGTGTGTGTGTGGTGCGTGCGTGCACTTGTGCGTGTGTATGTGTACGTCTGTCTGTGTCAACCTGCATCTGCTGGTATTGTGCATGCGTGTGTGTGTGTGTATGTACACGTATATCGTCTGTGTTAACCTGCTTTATCTGCTGCTGGTCCACCACCCACCCAAGCTGCGACCACATCAACGACTGCGGGGACGGCAGCGACGAGCGGGGCTGCACCTACGAGACCTGCTCCAGCCAGGAGTTCACCTGCCAGAACGGCATGTGTGTGCCCTCCTGGTACGCGTGCGACGGCGATGCCGACTGCCTGGATGGCTCGGACGAGCTGGAGGGCCTGTGCCACACCGTGGCGCCCACCTGCGCGCCGGGGCAGTTCATGTGCAAGACGGGCGAGTGCATCGACATCCACAAGGTCTGCAACCAGCAGAGGGACTGCTCTGACAACAGCGACGAGAAGGGATGCGGTGAGTCTGACCTTTGACCTTCACACAGATAAACTCATTAATTAATACATAATTAAATCATAATTAATTAAATAGTACGTTAATAATTGAAATAAATAAAATAAATAATATTTTGAGCTTTTGCTCCGACAACAGCGATGAGAATGGGTGTGCTGAGTCTGACCTTTGACCTTCAGACAGAAGATTAACTAATGAAATAATGAATTAAATAACAAGGTAATAATTAAAATAAATAAAATAAATAATATTTTGGGCTTTTGCTCCGACAACAGCGACGAGAGGGGGGGTGGTGAGTTCGCCTGACCTTCACACAGGAGATTAACTAATTAAATAATTAAAATAAATAAAATATATAATATTTTGGGCTTTTGCCCAGACAACAGCGACAAAAAGAGGTGTGGTGAATCTGACCGACCTTCACACAGAAGTTTCTTTTATTTTTAAATAATAATAATAATAATAATTATAATAATAATAATCAGTTATAATATATTACAACTGATATAAAATTGGGCTTTTTCACCTTTTTATTTAATAGGACAGTTGAGAAACACAAGAAAGTGAGGGGTAGAGAAAAGGGGTGGGGTTGGGAGGTGGCTTCAGGTTGGACTCGAAGTTGGATGTCGGGTTGGACTTAGCCAACTGTACAATGGTGCACAACCTGTGCAAAACCTGACATTTACCACAATATAAGACAGCTGGCCAAGCTATTTTTGGCACAGCAGTATAGGACTGTAATGTGGGGAAATAAAAGGTTTATGGAGCATTTTACAACAGCTTTGAATGGGTGAGGGGTGTTAACCAAATATAATGAATCATAAGTTATCATAATGACTTGGACTGTTTTGATTCACCTCCCTCTATCTTCCTCTCTTTTGTCCCTGTCTTCACTCTATC
>CM050210.1:6352627-6360127 GCA_027475355.1 Coilia nasus | reverse complement strand
GGGAGAGATTGGTGTGTAGGGGAGAGGACAGAAGAAAAGGAGAGGGGGGGGGGGGGTAGATGGGCATGGGGGAGAGGGAGGCGGTGGGGCATAGTCTGAGATGGAATGATAATCTGACAAAGGAGGTGAAGAAGAGGGGGAAGCAGAAAGGAGATGGACAGATTGAGACATTAAAATGAAAGAGTAAAATAATGAGAGACAGAGAGATGGAAAAAATAAAATGGAAGAGTGGAAGAATAGAGAGAGCCAGAGAGATGGAAAGAATAAAATGGAGGAGTGGAAGAATGGAGAGAGCCAGAGAGATGGAAAGAATAAAATGGAGGATTTGAAGGACAGAGAGACAGAAGTTGGTGTGCAGAAATAGACATTAAATGGAAACTGAAACATTATTTATAGTTTATAGTTGTGTTAAAATCTTTGCTTTCTTATGTTGGCCCTGCAAGCTCCTCACCTCATTATGAATTTCTATTCCCTCTATTATCCCTTCTTCTTTGCCTTTCTTTCTTTCTTTCTTTCTTTTTTTTCTTTCTTTCTTTCTTTCTTTCTTTCTTTCTTTCTTTGATCTATGCTTTGAATCTCTACTCTGTTGTGTTCCCTTCCACTTGTCTTTCATCCTCTACCCCTCTTTTTCCTTCTTTCTGTCTTTCTGTCTCCCTCTCTCTCTCTCTCTGTCTCTCTCTCTCTCTATCTCTCTCCCTCTCTCCTGCAGATGTGTTCCTATCTGGTGGAAGTGTGACGGTCAGTCTGACTGTGGGGATGGCTCTGACGAGCCAGAGACGTGCCCGCCACGCTTCTGCCCCATTGGGCGATTCCAGTGTCAGGACGGGAACTGCACCTACCCCAACTTCCTGTGTGACACCCACCCCGACTGCCCCGACGGCTCTGACGAAGATCCCGCCCTCTGCAGTATGAGCAACATCCTCTTCCTCTTACTTTCTTTTTCAAAAAGAAATCAGAAATAAACAAACAAACAAACAAACAAATAAATAAATAAAGTACAAAGCACTCAGAGAGAGCAGATCTTTTTACTTTACTTACATTAATGTGTGGGTACCGCCCAACCTTGTTATTTATTTATTTTTTTTGTGGGGTACTAGTTGTTGATTGGGGGGTACAGCACTCCCCAGTGCCCCCTGTAATTTGAACTCTGCTGGCAGCATCATGTTGCCCCTAAAATCAGCATCTCTACATGTATGACAGCCATTCCTTTCCAGTGTCAGTTAAATTTGGAATTTGGGAGAAATGTTGTCAGTAGTTTATAGAATAAAACAAAAAGGTTCACTTTACTCACACATATACCTATAAATAGTTAAATCAGAGAAAGTGGTAATTTTACAGTGGTTTCTTAATTTTTTCCAGAGCTGTATAGAGAAACTACATATTTTGTTCTCATTCTCAAAGTTTCTCAACACCTCATGAGATGTCTCTTGTAAATGTTGTGTACTGTAGGTTGTTTAAAAAAAAATCCTTGAATAATTTTTTTGCCAAAGTAAAAAAAAACCCTAGATACCATCAACTAAAATACTTCCATAAACTGTCTCTTACAGGCGACCACCGTTGCCAGGACAACCAATTCCAGTGTAAGAACAAGCAGTGCATCCCGGTGTCGTGGCACTGTGACGGCATGGAGGACTGCGCCGACGGGAGCGACGAGGAGGCGCAGAGCTGCGCCCAGAAGACCTGTCGGCCGGGACAGTTTCAGTGCAACAACGGCCGCTGCATCCCCCAAAGCTACGTGTGCGACTACCAGGACGACTGCGGAGACCACTCCGATGAACCCTACGAGGAGTGCAGTGAGTCAGGGCGCTGGTAGTGGGGTTACAGTGAGAGTAGAGCGTATTGGTAGTGGGGTACTGGTAGTGGGGTTAGAGTCAGAGTAGAGCGTACTTATAGTAGGGTTAGAGTCAGAGTAGAGCGTACTTATAGTAGGGTTAGAGTCAGAGTAGAGCGTACTTATAGTGGGGTTAGAGTCAGAGTAGAGCGTACTTATAGTAGGGTTAGAGTCAGAGTAGAGCGTACTTATAGTGGGGTTAGAGTCAGAGTAGAGCGTACTTATAGTGGGGTTAGAGTCAGAGTAGACCGTACTGATAGTGGGGTTAGAGTCAGAGTAGAGCGTACTTATAGTGGGGTTAGAGTCAGAGTAGACCGTACTGATAGTGGGGTTAGAGTCAGAGTAGAGCGTACTGGTAGTGAGGGTTACAGTCAGAGTAGAGCGTACTGGTAGTGGGGGTTAGAGTCCATGGAGGGTTTTGGGATGGACATCTACTTTTTTTTTAATTTGGTGAGAGACAGACAAGAGACTTAAAAAAACTGTACAGCAATCTGTTAAAAACAAAACAAAATATAAGTTAAACTTCAAGCTCAAGAAGTGTGCTGATAGTGGGGTTAGAGTACTCAGATGGCAGTACAAATACAGTTTTACTTTGAAGGCTATTAAGGAAGGTGAGACGAGACCTACAGTAAAAAAAAAACTGTACAGCAATCTGTTAAAAAAACAAAGCAGAAGATAAGGTAAACATCAAGCTTACGCAGGATGTTTACATGTCTAATCATCCTCTTATTCCCTTCATCCTCTGTCCCTTCATCCCTTTACTCTGGCCTTCAAACTTTTCCATCCTCCTCCTGTATTCCTACTTTCTCCTACCTTCTACCCTTCCAATCTCTCTCTCTCCGCCTCTGCTTTGCTCCCTCTCTTCCTCTCTCTCACTACCCCTCTCTCTTTCCTTACCTCTTGCTCTCTTTATCACTCCCCTTTTCTCTTTATCTCTCCCTCTCTGTCTATCTCTCTCTCTCTGCAGTGGGGCCGGACCATAAGTGTGATCCAGACACAGAGTTCTCCTGTAAGGGTAACTACCGCTGCATCCCGCAGTGGGCTGTGTGTGACGGCCAGAATGACTGCATCAACAACAGCGACGAAGAGGACTGTGGTGAGTACACATCACACACACACACAGACATACACACACACACACACACATTTACTGACTAAGTAACATGAGTGACCTTTGACCTTTGCAGCTGCTCTGACCTGTGACCCTGTGGGGGACTTCCGCTGTGACAATCACCGCTGCGTTCCCATTCGTTGGCAGTGTGACGGCAGAGATGACTGTGGCGACGGCTCTGATGAGAAGGACTGTGGTGAGTGAGATGACAGAAATGATCCTAGTTACGCATTTGGGCCTTTGAAGACCCTTTGGTTACATTAGTGACAAAGGCATTTGTTAATTAATCCATGTCCTGAGAATAATAATTTATGGCCAGAATTTAAGGTGCTTTCAAATTCGCAAGCATGCACAATGTTTGCAAGCACGTTTTTCGGTTTGTTTTGAACTTTTATTTGGTGTTTACACAAGTAGACAAAAGGTCTATATTGGTTGACCAGTGGCAGGCTATGGGTTACAGTTAAATCTAAATCTAAAACTATTTCAGCACTATTCTGTTGCTAAATTTGATAGATCCTGAGATCTGCTGTAACACTTCAGTTGTACATATCAATTCCTCAGGGTCGGTACTTTGGTGTCAAATAGGTCACTTCAGGGGCTTAAGGCCTGCAGCAGACATGGATTTCATCGTGAGTCTCCAAATGAGAAGCTAATTCTGAATGCCCTTCTTATGCATTCCTTGCAGATTAGTTTTCAGCTCAAGGACTAGACTAAGCCTACATACAAATGACTTGCGAGGTGTTTCATCAGGCTAGGCTTGATCCAGATGCAGCACAACACCCTCCAAACCCTACACCAGCACCCCATCCCCCACCCCACCCTCACCTCCCCCGCATCTGTCTAGAGGCCTTTCATCTCTCTATCCACAGCTGCCCATGAAAAGAACAACAGGGTAACTGAGGCAGTGTTGTCCCTGTTGTGGTTGGCTGATAGACTGAATAGTTTTTTTTTTGCATTTGTGACTGCCTGACTTGAAGAGAAACTTGGCCTAATACTGCCATTTTGAATACTCTGTCCCAGTCTGTCTCTCTGTGTTTCAAGCTGTAGGAACTTGTAGTAGCAGAATGTCAAAAAAGTCTTCCAAGTATATTATTGGAAGTCCACCTGTTCAGCATATTTGTGTGTGTGTGTGTGTGTGTGTGTGTGTGTGTGTGTGTGTGTGTGTGTGTGTGTGTGTGTGTGTGTGTGTGTGTGTGTGTGTGTACGTGTTTTTGTGTGTGTGCGTGTTTTTGTGTGTGTGTGTGTGTGTGTGTGTTTATTGACGCTAGAAATGGAATGGGGCACCAGACAATATGAAAGTGGCTGGTAGATTTCGGACACAGAATGATAATTTACTGTAGATAATTTACTGTAGGCTGATGAATTTTATCATTTATTTGCTATTTGGCTGGTAAAGGTTCACATTTTGTTCAATTGATTTCTCCCCCTGGTTGATGCATTTGTGTGTGTGTGTGTGTGTGTGTGTGTGTGTGTATTGACACATGTATGGCTTCATCCTGACAGCACCTCGACCCTGCTCCGAGAGCGAGTATCGCTGTGACAACCAGCAGTGCATCCCAGGGGCCTGGGTGTGTGACCATGACAACGACTGCGGGGATAACTCTGATGAGCGTGACTGTGGTGAGACTCGCCTCCACGAACATCGCCCGTCAGCAACTGATCAATAACATCGACCGACTGACCAATAATGTCGACCACATAATCAATAACATTGACCAACTGATCAATAAAATTGACCAACTGACCAATACCATCGGCCACATAATCAATAACATTGACAAATTGATGAATTACATTCACAGATTTCACATTTTAATAGTATAATAATTATTCCCAAATTGTACATACTGTACAGTGTATTCAGACACTGATACACATGGCAAGCTTTGTTATAGTCCAGTTGCGCCAGAGAAGTCTGCCAGGTTGCTGTGGAGCGCTACACTAATGGTTCCCAGGGGAGCTCAACTGCCTTTTGAAGTGTTCCTCTCTGTCTATCCTCTCTTTTCAAGCGTTCGTCTCTGCCTGTCTTCTCTTTTTGAGTGTTCCTCTTTGTCTGTCTGCTCAGAGCTGAAGACGTGTCGTCCCGACTCCTTCCAGTGTTTGTCCGGTCACTGCATCCCGTCCGCCCTCAAGTGTGACGGCCGTGCCGATTGCCTGGACTTCTCCGACGAGACCTCGTGCCGTAGGTGTCCCGGTGGAATTGTGGGACGCATTAACATACACGTCATCAGCCTCCATTAGTGTTGCCACTTAGACCTGCTGGAGTGCTGCCTAGCCATACATGTTGCTGCTATTTTAACACCACACCTACACAAAGCCACTTCACCTGCCTCCCCACAGTAGTCTTCAGTTACCCTCTCAGCATGTACTGTACATAGATAGACATCTATTTTATCCATCCATCTTCCTTTGTTATCATGTAAAGAATCTCATATGTCTGAGTGAATTTCATCCTGCAATAATATTGTCCATGAAACACACACAAATATAAATATACATTGTTTTATTATTATTATTATTATTATTATTATTATTATTATTATTATTATTATTATTATTGTTGTTGTTGTTGTTGTTGTTGTTGTTGCTTTGTTGTTGTTGTTGTTGTTGTTATAGATAACTAAATGTAATTATTCATAATTATGTAATTTGCTCAGAAGCATTTTATATAGAACCCTTTAAACATCAAAACGGCTGTTGCAGTTACATAAATAAAACATGATCTTACTTTTGTCCCCTCTCCCACGCCGTACCGCATGCAGCCACACGTTTCCCAGGGGGCCGCTGGTGCCCTGCGCATCAGTTCCAGTGTAAGAACCGCCTTTGCGTGAGCCAGAACTGGGTGTGTGACGGCTACAATGACTGCGGGGATCGCTCTGACGAGGACCTCAGCCTGTGCTGTAAGGGAACCATTAGGGAAAACACTCGTCTTCTAAGCACCATATATCTGACAGGAAACAATGTCATTTGCTGCTAAATTATCAAAATATCCCCATAATACTTACTACTGTTAATGTTACTGTTCATATATAAGCATACATAACAAAAGCATTAAAACAAGGAAACTCAACAGCATGAGCTTCACTTGCTGAATGAGCTTTGCTACATATATTGGGGACACTGTTTGACGCACTATTATGTATATAGTCATTGGTTTTACGTATGCAATATGTAATTTTTGATCCCCTTTGCTTTTGGGGTGTGGAGTTAAATAAAATCCTCATAATAACACAATGTCAAGCCCACCACCACTGATGTTATGAATGTTATGCAATACAAGTGCATCCTTCTGTCACGTTTATGCCATTTCATATCACATACGATTCTTGGTTCTTGGTTCTTGCTCGTTCTCTTCCAGGGAACATCACATGTGAGATGCCAGCGAAGTTCCGCTGTGACAACGGCTACTGCATCTACGCGGGCCTCATGTGCAACCAGAGGGACGACTGCGGAGACGGCAGCGACGAGAAGGAGGAGAACTGTGAGGACCCCATCTGTAGAACACACTGTGTAGAACACACCTCAGGGAGAACCCCACTTAGTGTGCTTACATGCACAGAGAAATCCAGTTAGAGCATTAATCGGAGTATTTAGAATTCTAGAATCTAAAAATCACAGTTAACATGCTAAGTGAATATGTAGAAATCTTATTTCAATCGGATTTCTGAAGTTACATGACATCAGTTCAAAATAAATTCAGAATCAAATTAAGATTGACCCATGGATTGCAATTTAATTTTTAAGTTTGAGTGGAATTTTTAGCTAAAGCAGTGAACAGGATGGAAATTTCTAATCTGAATCGTACACAGCCCCTTCTAGTCAGTTAGTAAATAATTAAAAAGCCTACTTTGATATCACACATCCATAAGATTAGCATACATCAGCAACACCCTTTAAACCCAATCTGGCCTCATGTCCAATTCTGACCTGATGACCTTATAAAATGCATCCTTTTTAGAGCTGGAACATTAACCTTTAGCTGTGGTGGTTGTATTATCGGTTTTACGGGATCATAACACACCCTGGTTAGTTCACCATGGGGTCATATCTTGCTCTAATGCTCTAATGTGCAACCAGAAGGGACTCTACTGCTAAAATAGAATCTAATTTTTTTTTCTCTGCGTTGTTCCATGAGACAATTATTAATAATAATGAGACTATCATTATAGTGATTGAGCAGATAGTGGTCATTAGGACTGTGCAAGATAGGACTGTGCGAGATTGACCCTAAAATAGCAATCCAATTCTTGAATATCAATTATCAAGTATGCTGAAGTAGCAAACAGATCCAGAATTTGTATTTTCAACAGCCAACAGTGAACCATTCAATAAGAAAAAAATACATTGAAATCACACATAGGTAAATTTTGCAGACATCAGCAGCATTTTTGAATCCCAATCTGCTTAGCCTCATAACCCACAGGGAACTCCATAAAATGCATCCTTTCCAGGCTGGGACATTAACATTCAGCTGTGGTGGTTGTGCAATCTGCCCAGTAGGATCATAAAATGGCCTGAGATTTCATAGTTCATCATGAGATCATGTGTAGCGTAAGCA
>CM050210.1:6342627-6347627 GCA_027475355.1 Coilia nasus | reverse complement strand
TGGATGTCGTTTGGCTATCTGTGTGTATGTCTGACTGTTTGTTTAGGCTATCTGCTATCTATCTCTCAGGCTGCTGCTTTTCTGTCTATCACCTTCTCTATCTGCTTTAACATTTGTAGATATTTATACTACTGTCTCTAACCTAGTTCTCTCTCTCTCTCTCTCTCTCTCTCTCTCTTACCTGCCATCTCTCTCTTTTTCTCTCTCTCTCTTTGTCTGTCTGTCTGTCTCTCTCTCTACCTCTCTCTCTCTCTCTCTGCCTCTGTCTCTCTCTTTTTTCTCTCTCTCTCTCTCTGTCTCTCTCTTTTTCTCTCCCTCTCTTTCTCTTTCCCTCTCTCCCTCCCTCTCGCTCTCCCTCTCTCTCGCTCTCTCTCTGCCTCTCTCTCTCTCTCTTTATCTTTCTCTCTGTCTGTCTCTCCTCCCATCTCTCTCTCTCTCTCTCTCTCTCTCTCTCTCTCTCTCTGTCTCAGGTCCTGGGCCCATGCTGCTGCTCCCGGAGAACATCCGTATCCGCCGCTTCAACCTGCAGACGGAGGAGTACCACAACTTCCTGCAGGAGCAGGAGCACATCATGGCCGTCGACTACGACTGGGACCACAACAACACTGGCCTCAGTACGCTCACACACACACACACCACAACAACACTGGCCTTAGTACGCCCACACACACGCACACACACACGGCACACACACACACACACACACACACACACACACACCACAACAACACTGGCCTTTGTACGCCCCCCCCCCCCCCCCCCACACACACACACACGCACACCACAACAACACTGGCCTCAGTACGCTCACACACACACACACACACACACAAACACACACACAACAACAACAGCAACAACACTGGCCTCATTATGCTCTTACAAACACACACACACACGCACGCACACACACACACACACACACACACTACAACAACGACACTGGCCTCAGTATGCTCTCTCTCTCTCTGTCTCTCTCTCTTTTTCTCACACACACATACACAATAGCACACACACACACACACACACACACACTCTCACACACACGCACAAACATATGCACGCACACACACACACACAATGCAGGAACTGGAATGCATCATGGCATGAAAATCCAATTAGGATTTAATAGAAATGTGGCTGATGCAGTGCATGTCTTGTTAGGAAAGGGTGGTACCTGTGATGAATGTTTATAGTCAGTTATGCATCTGTAGATTAATATTCTCTTGTGAAACCCAACTAACGGTCACAAATTATAATGCTGCTTGATCATGAGGTCCATTTTTCACAAATGACAGAGGATACTGTAAGAACACCAGGCTTAAAAGTCTCAGGCATGGGGCCTGAAATCAGGCTACGTTTAACATTTGGGTAACACTAATTTTACGGTTTCTGATGCACCAATTAGATACAGTCTAACATACTGTAGTGTGTAACAATATGTATTATGTCCTTACTGTACACTGTATCATAGGTCAATTGAAAACCATATAATATATATAATAGGGGTTTCTTGGGGGGAGGGGGGCACAATTGGATTTCTTCAGGGGCCCAGCCATCTCTCTGGGTAGGCATGGAGTATTTCCCCGTGGAGGAAAATAGGGGTTATTGTACTAATGGTCTAGTGTGTGTGTGTTGTGGTTCACGTATGGTGTATTTAATGTACTAATGGTCTAGCGTGTGTGTTGTGGTTTACGTATGGTGTATTTAATGTACTAATGGTCTAGCATGTGTGTTGTGGTTCACGTATGGTGTATTTCATGTACTAATGGTTTAGCGTGTGTGTTGTGGGGCAGGTATGGTGTATTTCATGTACTAATGGTCTAGCGTGTGTGTTGTGGGGCAGGTATGGTGTATTTAATGTACTAATGGTCTAGTGTGTGTGTGTTGTGGGGCAGGTATGGTGTATTTCATGTACTAATGGTCTAGCGTGTGTGTTGTGGGGCAGGTATGGTGTATTTCATGTACTAATGGTCTAGCGTGTGTGTGTTGTGGGGCAGGCATGGTGTATTTCACTGTGGAGGGGAAGGGCTCAGTGGCGGGAGCCCTGAAGAGGGCCTACCTGCCCACCGTGGACAACCACAGCAACAACATCGGCGCCGCTGTCACCCTGGACATCAAATACATCGTCAAGCCCTATGGCATAGCAGTGGACTGGGTGGGCAGGTACTGTACGATGTGTGTGTGTGTGTGTGTGTGTGTGTGTGTCCGTGTCTGTGTCTGTGTATCTGAGTGGAGGCACTTGTAACTGATGGTATGCCAGTATAACCATATAAACTCTGCTTGTACGATATAGAAAATAAATTAAGTATCAGGTAATAATTTGTACTTAATTACCCTGTAATACCACTTCCACTCTTCTATCATAAATTATTCATTTTTTTTAAATGTTTCACTTGTGTGTGTGAGTATGTGTACGTTTGTTTGTGTGCACACTTGTGTGTATGTGTGCTTGTGCATGCGTGAGTATGTGAATGCGTGCGTGTGTGAATGTGTGCGTGTGTGTGTCCATGTGTGTGCATGCATGCATGTGTATGTTTGCGTGTGTGTCGTGCAACACTGTTTTAAGCTCCACTGAGCACTGATCAGAGACTGGTGGTGTGTGTGAGTGTGTGTGTGTGTTTGTGTGCATGTGTGTGAGTGTGTGTGTGTATGTTTGTGTGTCGTGCACAGTGGTGGTTCTACATTGAATTACTCCCCGGGCAAGACCCCCTCCGAGCGCGCCCCCCCCTTGAGAAAAAAAAACATAATTTTGCACGTTTTGTTATGAGCACATAGTAATTCTTATTATTGAATTGCACTTGAAATTAACATCAAAACACTGTAGGCTACAAAAACTCTTATACAAAACATCCATAAATTACAATTTCATTATGATAGCATGCCCTTACAAACGTAAGAGTTATACCATGATTAACATTAGCCCTTCATTCATGGCATGGATAACGTGATCATGCAGAGAGAACAGTTGCATACCTTCATCTTTTGCTCGTTTCTACACTTCAAATGGCTTTGACCTTTTTCTGTCCATCTCCTGTTTGTCACTCGACAGTCAACATACTGTATTTCCCATCCCCGAACACTGTCAGTGCCGACCAGGAGTTAAGACTTATTCACCTTGGTGACCGCATACTCGTTTTGTATTGCCCTGTTTTATTAGCCCTTTCACACAATTAAAAAATGTGCAGGAATTATAAACCTGTAAATATAATGGTAGGAATAAAATGTGCGTTATTGGGAAGGAAGCTTATGTGTGACTGACTTCGCTCATTAATTGCAGAGTATTGCCCACTTGTGCATTGCATTTGAGAGACGCAGAGGTAAATGGTCCCCCGCGCCCCCTCCCCTTTGCCCTTCTCTAGCAGCTTCTGTGCACTGGAACTTCAGCAGGGGCGCGGGCAGCCAAAGGGGGCGCCAATTTGACAATTTCCTACACAGTGATGTGATAGATATTAAAAACTTTTTTAGATTATATTTTTTTTTTTTCCAAGCGCTCGTGAGGCCAATAGCACGGCGCCCTTCACGAAATTGCGCCCTGGGCAAAGGCCCAGCCCGCCCCCTCCTAGAACCGCCACTGGTCGTGCAACACTATTTTAAGCCCCACTAAGCACTTCTCAGAGACACTGGTGGTGGTTTGTGTGTTTGTGTGTATGTGTACAGTATGTGTGTGCGTACCTGTATATGTGTGTATGTCATGCAACACTGTTTTAAGCCCCACTGAGCACTGATCAGAGACACTGGTTGTGTGTGTGTGTGTGTGTGTGTGTGTGTGTGTGTGTGTGTGTGTGTGTGTGTGTTATGTTTGTGTGTGTGTCGTGCAACACTATTTTAAGCCCCACTGAGCACTAATTAGAGACACTGGTGGTGTGTGTATGTGTGTGTGTGTGTGTGTGTGTGTGTGTATGTATGAGTGTGTGTGTGTGTGTGTGTGTGTGTGTGTGTGTGTGTGTGTGTGTGTGTGTGTGCGTGTGTGTGTGTGTGTGTGTGTGTGTGACATCTGTGTCCCTGTAGGAATCTGTACTGGGCAGACTCGCAGGTCAGACGGTTGGAGGTGGCCATGCTGGACGGGCGCTACAGGAAGCATCTGGTGAAGACAGACCTGGGCCAGCCCGGAGCAGTGGCTGTCAATCCACGGCTGGGGTGAGAGGGCATGCTGAACCACAGCGCCCCCTGCTGGACGACTGGTCAAACTAGGCCCCTGTAGCTGTTTCAGTTTTGTAATATAAAAGAAAATTTACTTTTGCACACCTTTAAAGAAGACAGGTGCGTTGGAGTCTAACTTAGGGAAATAAGAACTCCTACTTTCCCTAGATTTGTTTTGTCATGAAATGAAGTTACTAATACTCAGTTAGTTACATTCAGCTGTTTCGGTTTGTTTTGTAGTGGAAAAAAATCACTGGTATTCATTTAGTTACGTTCAGGTTGTATTCAGTTTTCAGTTTTATTGCATTTAGCTGACGCTGTTATCCAGAACAACTTACAGTAATTTATGTAATGTGGGGTTAGATTCCTTGTTCAATGGCACTTCAGGCATGGATGAGGGTGCAGGAGAGCGCTCGTTATTCACTCCCCCACCTACATATTTCCTACTGGTACAGGAATAGGAAACTGTGACCCCCCCAATCCCAAGACTAACTATGATCAGGGGTTTTACAGGAACTTTTCGGAAAAAAACAATTAGAATTTAAATAAAGTGGACCCTCAGTGATAAATTGCATAAAAAGCAACATTTCTAAAATTAGCATAAAATAAGATGGACCCTCTTTAAAGCAATACTTAGTAGTTTTCATCTTCGGTCGCCCTACAGGTCGGAAGCGGAATCATCTCTCATTCAAACTACAGAGAGACGGTCCGCACCTCCAAACTTACTTAGTGCGTTTACAGCTCTTAGGAGGTGGCAAAGCGAATTCAAAAGTGCCTTTCACCCTGTTACAAGTTGATGAGCCCCTGAAACGATTTTGGACACATTATTTTGAGGTCCAAAAAACTACCTATAATTG
>CM050210.1:6327627-6337627 GCA_027475355.1 Coilia nasus | reverse complement strand
TGGCGGATGTGTGAGTGAAGCCATTGATCTTTTCTTGTGACGTGTGGGTGGATGGTAACAGCTAGACAGATGGGTGGATGTAAGGCTAAGCCTAGATTGGCAGAATTTAAAAATGTGAAAGGCTGTATAGGTGGAAAAGACAGATGTATGAATGGATGAATAGATTCTGCAATTGTTGTCTCCTATAACATGAACTGAGCATACATTTACATTAGAAAAGGAATGCATGCATTTATAGATGGATTGAGAGATGGATGGAATGGATGGATGGATGGATGGATGGATGGATGGATGGATGGATGGATGGATGGATGGATGGTTTGTATGGATAAATAGATGAATGTATACATGTATGAATGGATTCATGGATGGACTAAGCAAAGGCCTGGTTTCTTGGATGGATGTTTAGCTAAGTGACTAGGGGAACACTAAAAGGCTACATGCTGATGTGATGTGCCTAGGGTGTGTTATCTCCATGCATATGTATGTGTGTGTGTGTGTCTGTGTGTGGACCATTATCTGAGAGCCACATGTGATGTGTGTGTGTGTGTGTGTGTGTGTGTGTGTGTGTGCTGTGCTCCAGATGCCCAGTGGAGTGGGAGGGGGGACTACTGTGAGAGGAGTATCTTTGGCGTCGTAACAGCCTCAGGTAAGCGCGGTTGTCATGGTTACCATCATATTATATGCTCACACACCAGTTACCACATTCACCTCATGTGAACTCTCTCTTTGTCTCAGTCTATTCTGCCCTCCCTTCTTCTTCAATGATTGCTTAATCGTTTTTTTTTAATTCTTTAATTCTTTTTTGTATAATGTTTCCCCCACTATACCCCCCCCCCCTCTTTTTCTCTCTCTTTCTCTCTCTCTCTTTTCTTTTTATCTCTCCTCTGTCTACCCTGCTGTATTGTTAGTTACTGTTACTGTGTGTTTCTCTCTCTCTCTCGTCTCTCCTCTCTCTCTCTCTCTGCTTCTCTCTCTCTCTCTCTCTCTCGTTCTCTCTCTATCTGTGTTGTTGTGGTTGTTGTATGATGTTGGGGGATGACGGGGAGTTGATTTTTAGAACATAAAGGCTTGGGAGGGGTTCGGTTCCATGATTGCTAGGCAGTGCTCTGATACAGCAGTGTTAAATCTCTCTTTCTGTCCACCCCCCCTCATGCTCTCCCTCTCTTTTCTCTCTCTGCCCCCCCTCTCTCTTTCTCTCTCTCTTTCTCTCTCTATCTCTCTCTCTCTCTCGTTCTCTCTCTGCCCCCCATCTCTCTCTCTCTCTCTCTGCCCCCCATCTCCCTCTCTCTCTCTTTCTCTCCTCTCTCTTTCTCTCTCTCTCGTTCTCTCTCTGCCCCCCGTCTCTCTCTTCTCTCTCTCTCTGCCCCCCATCTCCCTCTCTCTCTCTTTCTGTCTCTGTCGTTCTCTCTCTGCCCCCCTTCTCTCTCTCTCTCTCTCTGCCCCCCATCTCCCTCTCTCTCTCTCTCTTCTCTCTCGTCTCTCTCTCTCTCTCCTCTCTCTCTCTCTCTCTCTCTCTCTTCTGCAGTGGCCATAGCTCTGGGGGTGACAGCCATAGTTGCCCTTCTCCTGGGTGGGCTGCTTTTTGCTGCTCACAAGAAGGCCAAGATCAGGGAGATGGTACACCACGTCAACATGCCCAGTGTCAGCATGCCCTCGTTCACTATGCCCTCTGTCAGCATGCCCAGCTTCACACCCCTGCCCAGCTTCAGGTGAGGCCCATTTCCACCAAACACTCTCCGTTTTCTGTCTGCATTCATTAAGAATGCACGTTAACATATTAGACCATTTCCACCGCACGCGTGGTCCTGAGCGTATTCTGTCACACATACACACATATTGCACACGATTACGTGTGCTGTACACGCTCAAGTCGGTGGAAATGAGCCCGCAGAGGCACAACTCATGTCAACCCAGTCAACCCTAATAGATGTGAGTCAATGTTGGACTACAGACAGAACCAACTAGAATTTAATTCTTTTATTGTAATTGTACATTATACAACGAGATTTGTGGTTGGCAAACTTAAGGGGCACCAAAATAATAAATAGCGAAAATGAAAAGTGAAATAGATAAAACAAGTTGAATACTAGAAAAGCACTCGGAGAGCACAGACCTCTGCCAAGCAGCTCAATTCCACCTCGAGGCAGTGACAATACCGACATACTATCAAAGTTTTAGAACGATACATTCGTGACTTTTTGAGTTATTTTGCCAACAAACAAACAGATAAGAAAACAGACAGATAAACGCCGGCAAAAACATAACCTGCTTGGCAGAGGTAATGAAGAGAAAAAGATGTCACAGTGCGGATGGATCCAGTGGGAAGTGGAGTATGTGTCAGAGCCTCTTCTGCATTATAAGTGAAGGCAATGTCCCCATTGGACCAGACAGGTGGCTCATTTTCTCTTTATGATACTAGCGCTGTTCATCTAGACTGAAGGGCAAACACACACACTTGCACACACACACACACACACACATACAAGGACTAAAGCACATCAGGCTGACTGTCAGAGCTGAAGGCTGTGTGTGAACAACGCCCACACAAACACACACACATACACATGCAGAATTACACACCCACACACACACAAATACACATCTTAGGTTGGTGATGACTACTGATTAATGCTGTCTGGATGTTTCTAGAAGGTCAGCCCCGGCTGAGAGCAGCAAGGCGGGAGAGGAGCCACACCCCCAACCCTAAAGCGGTCAGTATGATCTCTGCATTAGTTACCTGAGTCTCTGTTGGAAACTACACGCTCTGGCCTAGAATAACAACACGTAAACAACTGAGGAGTCCATGGGAAAAACGGACAGAGTGAAAAAGTCACGTGTCATTCATGTTACTCCCCCTATTGGTAGCCGCACTGAAACCCCATCTTTTTAAAAGTAACTGTAGCGAAGGGGAGGAGAAGTCACCCCACCCGGCTTCGAACCCGGGGTACCAAACAAGGGCTGTGACCACAACGGCAAAGAGCCAGGCTGATTGGTATGGCAGTCAGAGCACCCCCACAACCCTAGTGATGGCCACTCCATCACAGTAACCCTGTGAATAAACAAGCATAGTCTTCAGCTAGAAGCATTTCAGAACTTATGAATTAAATTTTCTCAGTTTCTGCATTTTGTGACCAATGACCATTTTCCCCATAGACTTCAACTCTATATGAGAGCTGAGGTGGAGAGAATCACCAGAGGCTAAGATAGCCTATCTGGATTCAGTCAGTCAGCCAATCAGTCTGTAGCAGTCAGCGCCAAGGAGCACTCAATGCAGTCAGTCAGCGATAAGCAACACCCTGTGCTGTCAGTTAGTGCTGCTAAGCAACTCTTCATTTAATCAGTCAATGCTAAACAACATTGTATCCAGTTAGCACTTAGCAAGACTGCATCCAGTCAGTTAGCGCGAAGTCAAACACTACAATCCAATCAGTGAGCACTAAGTTGAACACAGCATTCACACAATCAGTTAGCTCTAACCAGTAAACATCATATCCAGCTAATCTGCTAGCTATGGCTAACATTGCGGCCTGTTCAAGGCAAAGCTGTATCTGTGAGGCCATGGAGCAGTGTGAAGCCAGAGCACCACGAATCCTCTTCTTGGCTAGATGCATAGTTCCCCCTGATCAAGATCTAGTACCCCCCAAAGGAACAAAAATAGCAGGGTTGGGGGGTACTGATATATTGATGCAATTAATGTAAAATGTAAAAGGTAGTCCCCCCCACCCCCCCAAATTATGTAGAGGTAATTCACACCCTGGTTACATGAAGGTCTGTACACAGTATATATTTAAAAAGTTGATGTAATTAATGAATAACTACAGGGTCTTGGTCAGATTACGTTCAGATTACTATTTTTTAAATGTGGCACCTCATCATTGTTTACGCTGGTCTCTCTATCCCCATGTGTGTGTCACAGGATCCCTCTGCTATAGTGGAAGTGGGTGACATGGGAAAGAGTTTTGAGAACCCTGGCTATGTGGAGGAGAAACGAGGACGGAACCTCCTCCCCCACCAGAGCTGTCCCCAGTTATGTCGGCCTTCCTCAGGTAAGCATTTTGGGCTTGTTTCAAATGGACGTCAGCATACCACAACATACCCACACATGTGGTACGATGACATTCGGAGGAGACAGTCCAAACACATCACTATTTCCAGTCCAGAATGTATTGATTTAAGCCACTCAGCCAGCCAGTCATTTCAAACAAACCCTTTGAACCATTTTTTATGTTACAGTATAGGTCATGATACACATTATGGTATAGTGTCATTATGTGATATTTTTTTATTTACATATTTATTTTTGTTATTCACTACTTTATTTATTTACTTACTTACATACTTAATACAGTTGTGTGAGTCTGTAAATGACCTAGTGTTTAGCAACACTACACACTTATCCTAACTGAACAGTATTCCTTTGCCATGTGCAGGAGAGCATTGAGAACCCTATCTATGTGCAGGAGAGCATTGAGAACCCTATCTATGTGCAGGAGAGCATTGAGAACCCTATCTATGTGCAGGAGAGCATTGAGAACCCTATGTATGTGCAGGAGAGCATTGAGAACCCTATCTATGTGCAGGAGAGCATTGAGAACCCTATGTATGTGCAGGAGAGCATTGAGAACCCTATGTATGTGCAGGAGAGCATTGAGAACCCTATGTATGTGCAGGAGAGCATTGAGAACCCTATCTATGCCACTGACACTGCCATAGTGTCTGAGACGGCCACCACCACCACCACCACCGCTGCTGCTGCTCCTCCCACACGGGCTAATGGGCAAACGCCATACACGCCAACGGCAAAGCGGTCCCAGTCAAGTCACCCTTTGCTGAGGTAATAATAATAGTAATAATAATGATAACAATAACAGCAGCAACAACAACAACAATACTACTACTACTAATACTAATAATAGTACTGCTACTACTACTAATACTTCTACTACTACTAATTAATATTATTATTATTGTTATTATCATTATTATTATTATTATTATTATTATTATTATTATTATATTATTCATCATTAACATAACATCACTATGTTATACATCAATATCATAATCATCATCGTTGTTGTTTAAGTATCAGTATTCAGTGTTGTGTGTATCGTGTCTGGTTCTCTGCCCGTTCATACATCAAATATGACAGTTGGGAAGACCTTACATTGCGTACTTGAATTAAAAGTACACAAAAAATGTAAAGATTATTACAAATTCTTTCAAGTGTGTGTACTCACTGTGTTGAAGTGTATTTAACTCATTTACCGGTCTGCCTGTTGTCAGCCTGCATTTGAGAACCCAGCCTACTTCCCAGAGGAGGCACAGACACCAGGAGATGCCAGTGATGGTGCTCTGACAGGAGAGGAGGCGAAGGAGCAGGAGGAAGAGGAGGAAGAGGAGGTGGAGGCAAGAAACAGACTTCACTTTTTCTCAAGTCGGTCGATCCTTTGGCAGCTCTGGGACAGAGACTCAAAATCTCAGAATAGAAGAGCGATTGGTGGCCCTGGAAAGACAGTAATTGATGAGTGGGGGAAAGAATGAGCAGATAAAATGAGACAGTGTGGGAGATAGAGAGGGAGTGAGAGAGAGAGAGATACAGAGAGAGAGAGAGAGAGAGATACAGAGAGAGAAGAAATGGGCAGAAGGAAGTAGATTTAGTGACTGTACAGTATGTGGGTTACAGAGAGAGAACGAGAGTCACAGAAGGGAGTAAAAGAAAGATGGAGAATATTTCATCAGCAAAGTGACAATGATGACAACTATCACTATAAAGATACGAGCATCCACACTCAAGAACAACATTTAAATTACATGATTCTTACGTGACTACATACATACATACTTACATGATTGTTATGAGTGTAATCAACTAAAAGAACGTGACATTCTATAAATTGTAATATATTTTGATTGGCTGACAGTGTTTTTATAGTTCATAAGATTGAAAGTGACTCCAATGATATCGCTCTGCCTGTCATTGTTGTTATAGTTGATATAGTTGATAACCCCAATCACTAAAATAAGAACGTTTTTTATAAAGGTATAGTCATCGTTGTAGTTGTAGTTCTTAAACATTGTCACTAAATCACCAAAAATAGTAATACTATCTCTACCTCTCTATCTCTCTATCTCTATCTCTCTCTCTCTCTCTCTCTCTCTCTCTCTCTCTCTCTCTCTCTCTCTCTCTCTCTATCTATCTTTTTTTCTATCTATTTCTGTAGGATCTTGCTGTTCCCCAGTCTGAAGAGGACTCTGATGCTGTATTCTCTAACCCCATGTACTCGGTGAGTCAAACGGAGAGGGCGTAAAAATAACACTGAACAGAGATTGGCCAAGGTGGTGCCCACCTGCAGGAAGCTGGCATGGTGGAGAGGGCTCTGGAATAGCAGCACACACACACACACACATGCACATATGATCACACACATGCACACACACGTGCGCACACACACACACACACACACACGCCCACGCCTATACACCCAGAGGGGTGCCATTCATCCATTACTAGTCAGATGCGTAGGCACTCACCTCTTACACACATATTACACATACACACACACACACACACACACACAAACACACACACCACTGCTTTCCTAAAGGAGAAAGCGGGGGGTTATCAAGCACGTTTTCTCCCAGGTTGGACATGTGTGTGTGTGTTTGTGTGCCTGTATGCATGCCTTCTTGTGTGTGTGTGTGTGTGTGTGTGCTTGTGGCTGTATGTGTGTATTAATGGAAGGCAGTAGTTCATCCTACTGACAGCTTACTATATGTATACTGGAATGAGTCCCTTTAACTACACACACACACACACACACACACACACACACACACACCCTTCACACTGTTCACCTTCCTGAACTCTACCTACAATAATAATGATGTGTGTTTAGGACGCATATGTTTTCCAAATTGCACCCACAGCCATTCCTTCCCTCAGCCAGTCATTCCACGGACTCCCATTAGAATTCTTAGCGGTGCGAGCACACACGGTAGTGCCCTTCACAGCAGTAGTGCCCTTCAGAAGTGTTAAGTGCACAAGGGAGCCATTTAGGGCCCTTCCAGTCCTGCCATAGAGATGGGATGGAGACGTGTGATGGATGGTATTGTTGGGTGGTGCGGAGTAGAGACCTTGTCAGCATGTGAGAGAAATGCAGAGAGGGTGGAGGGAGGGTGTGTGTCAGTGTGTGTGTGTGGGGGTGGGTGGGGGTACCACGTCACTCTGAGCAGAGGGAGCAAATAAGAAGGTCCAATGACCTTACCTTGTCCTTGCAGATGTGGCAGCATACAAAAGCAGTACAAGTGTAGTGTCTGTGTGTGTCTGTGTGCATATGTGTGTGTCTGTGTCTGTGTGTGCATGTGTGTGTGTGTGTGTGTGTTTGTGTGTGTGTGTCTGTGTGTGTCTGTGTGTGTGTGTGTGTGTGTCTGTGTGTGTGTGTGTGTGGGTGTGGGTGTGTGTCTGTGTACCTATATGGGTGTGTGTATAATGTGTGTGTGTGTGTGTGTGTGTGTGTGTGTGTGTGTGTGTGTGTGTGTGTCTGTGTGTGTGTGTGTGTGTGTGTGTGTGTGTGTGTGTGTGTGTGTGTGTGTTACCAACCAAAGCCAACTTGTCTCTGTGGTACCCAACGCAACATGATCCGTTCTGCAGGATGCATCGCGACCAACAACGAGAGACCATGGCACATGTACTAAACGGCTGCGCCGCCTATAAAGGATTATACATCGCGCGGCATGACCGCATAGTAGCGCTAACGCAGCAAGTGCTGCGCAGAATGGACAATTTTACATCTATTTATGCTACGAGCTTGAAAATAGAATGGTTTGTTTTGACATATGATCAGTGCACCACACTGGAAGATGTTATCCATCATTCTCCAAATTCGCCTGATCTTACATTAATCAATGAAAACAATAGAACAGTTATTATCTTAGAAATAGGATGTTCATTTGATTCGTATATGGATACCTGTTACTCATCGAAATTACTGAAATATCAACCACTATGCACTGCTATAAACAACTGCAATTATTCCTGTAAAGTAATTGTGCTCATTTTTGGTAGTCTGGGCCATGTACATAAAATGTGTATGCGTGGTCTACAGATCTGTGGACTGCCAAAAAGAAAGGCAAAACAATTCACAAAATTCTGCTCAGTATCTTCTATAATTGGAAGCCTCTTCATCTGGAAACGCAGGTGCCACCTCTATCCTTAGTATGTCATGAACAGAACATTTTTAGTGCCGTTTAGGACTCCTTTAAGCCAAATTTGGATTGTGCCATGATACGTGTATATCTGTCAATCTAAATAAAGAAGTAAATGTGTGTGCATGCATGCGTGCAAGACTTGAGCAGCTCCATGCTGCTGTTTCATGTACCACAGAGAAAAATATAAATAAATAAATAAATAAATAAATAAATAAATAAATGAAAGGTGGAGGGCTGAAGCTGCACCACGTCACACTCAGTACCAGAGGGAGCTGACGGTGCCGTTTCTTTTTTAATGAGCTTCTTTTTCCCTTCTAAATTAAAATCCCATTACCATGACCGTCTCTCGAGCCAAGCCCCCAGTCACGACGCAGAGAACGGTGTCCACAAAACATTCCTGCACTCATTCATTAAATGAATGACTTTTTGGTCCTCTCTCCCCAATCAAAGTGGGATGTTTGTTCATCAAATAGCTGATAAGTGGTCCACTGATGTCCACTACAAGTGTGTTTCATTGCCATGAAAGGTTTTTATTTGTAATTAACCCTAAAAGCAAATAGAAGGTTAAATGTGAGCTCGAGTAATTTAGGAATGATTATAATGGTCATGATGAAATGGTAATCATGCTTGCTGTTGGCAAATTTACCTTTGGCCAGAGGCATTAGCATAATGCTTAGCATATGTCTACTGAGTACACTCCTCACATCACATAACCTTTCCCCAGAGGACAAAACAGTCACTTACTGTACAGTTAGCAAACACTGGGCCACTTGTGCATCAACATTGGATCCCAGGACTTACTTGAACACACTGAGTACTTTTTTTATACGTGCAGCGGACAAATACAGTTATCACCTTTTGTTATCTTCTTTAGTTTTGGTTAACTAGTAGTCTGGCTGTCGCACCAAGCTTGTAGACGGAGCTTGGTCTGGCAAAATTTCCATAGACAGGAAGATCGCAAAGGCAGGATCAACTGGTGTCTTTCAAATGCCTCTGTGTACTACTGGACAGAGCTACAACCAATCACACCACTGATTCCAATGACGAATGCGTAGCATTGGTTTTTCATTGGTGCCTGATATTTCGGGCAAAGAAACTTGAATGTGAAATTTAATGTAGCGTTGCAGGCAGCATAGTCGGGACTAATTAACTACAGCATCTATAGGCGGTTTTAACGATAACAAGAAAAACAATGCACAAATGTTCTATGGCCCTAACTTTACTTCTGTCTTCAACAAGCATTCACACAAGGCATTTACATTTGTAACAAATAAAGAAATAAAAACATACAGAATTAACTGCAGCTAATCTATACCTTGTACATGTGCATACCATACTTGGGCTAGGCAGTTACAAACAAACTTCACAGTGACAGTAAACTCATCATCAAAGCCCTAAGGCATGCTGTTATAGCATATTTTAATAAATACAGAATTAAGATTTTTTTTAAAAACTAAAACAAAATGGGTACTGGAGATTTGTGTTTGTTGTTCCCTGGCTGCCAGCCTGCCTTCTCCCAGCTGTGATTCAGGCCTGCCGTTTGTCCTCTTTCGGAAACAGAAACATCTTTATTTTTGAGACGGCATTGGTGCCAGAAGTGGGATTGCTGCACCCCACAGCACAATAACCTGAACCTAACTGCAGTCTGCTCGTAACTTTCACCTGAGCTGTTTTTATGGTGCCATTGTGCCCTGCCCAAACAACAACAGACCACAAATAAACTTAGGGCCAGATCTCGTAACCTAGCAACAAGCAAACGTCTCGTGAAACCCTCTATAGACATTAA
>CM050210.1:6320127-6322627 GCA_027475355.1 Coilia nasus | reverse complement strand
CTCACTCACACACACATACACACACACACACACATCACAGCAACGCTCTCTTCAGAATACACACACACACACACACACACACACACACATACATCACAGCAACGCTCTCTCCAGGGTACACACACACATGCATCACAGCAACGCTCTCTCCAGGATACACACACACCACACATGCACATCCAAGGTAAGGCATTGTTGTGGGCGTTTTCCTTTTGTGCGGACATAATCCCTTCCATAGACGCAGACACAGCGGGAGGGAAGCGCTGTTGGGATATTAACGGGATCAGCCAGCGGCTCTTTTTCGTGGCACGGGCTCCGCTCGGGATTGTCGCCGGAACGCCAGCAGACTGTCATCGCCACCGCCACCACCGCTGCCAGCCGCTGGAATGCTGCTCCGCTGATTGCTGAGGTACGGAGCGTTTAGGGATGAGGATTACTCCACCACCTCCTCTGCTTGTCTATCTCCCTCTGTCTCTCTCTCCCTCTCTCTCTGTCTCCGTCTCTGTCTCTCTCTCTCTGCCTCTCTCTGTCTCTACAAAACCAAAAGCCAATTCATCCATGCATGCCCTGTCTACTTGTAGTGATTTGAGTGAGTGTGTGTGTGTGAGTGTGTAAAAGGATTAGTGTTTGTTTTTGTTTTTTATTTTTTTTTGCAAATAGTAGAAACTGTGCTCAGAGTGAGTGTCTCTTTGAAGTGTCTGTTTATAGTAGCTGGTACATTAGGAAATGTATGAATGTATGAGTCCAGAGGTGTGTGTGTGTGTGTGTGTGTGTGTGTGTGTGTGTGTGTGTGTGTGTGTGTGTGTGTGTGTGTTTATATTAGCTGGTACATTAGGGAGTGTATGAATGCACGGGGCCAGGTGTGTGTGTGTGTGTGTGTTTATAGGAGCTGGACATTAGGGTGTGTATGAATGTATAGGGGCAGGGGTGTGTGTGGGGGGGGGGGGGGGGGGGGGCTAGGGGTGTGTTCAGGTGTCTGTTAGTGTTAAAGGTATAATGAAGTAAACTGCCTTAGAATGTGCAGGTGTGTAATCATCCTAATAGGTATTATAAGGTTATATGTGTGGCAAGGGAGCACACATTTAAACAAAAAGAATACAAATATTGTTTATAATGTGCACAGGTATATGAATCTCTCTCTTTCTCTTTTTCTCTCTCTCTCTATTTCTCTCTCTCTCTCTTTTTTAGTGCATATCTTGTACTGTACTGTTACATACTGTAGTTGGGTCTCCCTGTAAGTGTCATAGAGGCATTCACAGCTCACACACATTCACAGCTCACACACATTCACAACTCACACGCCCATTCACAGCTCACACACATTCACAGCTCACACACATTCACAACTCACACGCATTCACTGCTCACACACATTCACAGCTCACACACACTCAACACCTCACACACATTCACAGCTCACACACATTCACAGCTCACACACATTCACAACTCACACGCATTCACTGCTCACAACACATTCACAGCCCTCACACACTCAACACCTCACACACATTCACAACTCACACGCATTCACTGCTCACACACATTCACAGCTCACACACATTCACCAACTCACACACATTCACAGCTCAGCATTCATCGGTTGTAGCTGTAGTTCCCCCCTCCGCCTGGTATTGATGAGAGTTTGTTTCAGCTCGTACAGGCGCATCTCAATAATAACTTAAAATATCACAGAGAACTTCATTTATTTCATTAATTTAACTCAAACAGCGAACTCATATACTATACAAATATACACTTATGTATATATACTAAACCACACAGTGAAAGTGAAATATTTCAAACCTTTGCTTTAATTTTGCTGATTACAGCTGACAGTTAATATATGATACACCATAATTTTAGACAAGACACTGTAATTTATTGAGATGCCACTACATAGAGGAGAATGAATGATTAATGGGGGACAGTGAGCTACGAGGTCTCTGGAGAGGGTTCCTGGTGTATGAACCTGCCCGAGGGCACTTGCTGTGTAAGCGGTGTGTTGTTGTTTTGTGCCAGCTTACAGGCTAACACAGGTAAACAAGGATGCAAGGATACAAGGATATTCTATTGTCACAAGCATAGACATGCTGGGTAGAGTAGGACACGCAGTGAAACTCCTGACTCTGGTTGCTCCATCTAGACTATGCATTTATTTACCAACATGGGTAAACAAGGATGCAAGGATACAAGGATATTCTACTGTGTCATGCATAGACATACTGGGTAGAGTAGGACATGCAGTGAAACTCCTGACTCTGGTTGCTCCATCTACGCATTGCCTTTATTTACTAACATGGGTAGTAAACAGTCACATAAGCAGACAAAGGCATCCCAACATGTGCAGATATCAGACAGGCAATACATGCATATTACTTATAATCCCTCTCCGCCACAGAGTGATGCGTGAGAAGTTAGGATCACATGCATGGTCTAACACAGATTCTTACAGAAATTCTTATGCAAGCATGCACGGCAATTGCACACACACACACAC
>CM050210.1:6310127-6317627 GCA_027475355.1 Coilia nasus | reverse complement strand
AATCCTAAGTCAAGATTGCACAGCCAATATGGTTATCCAGCTCAGAGGCGGCTGGGGCTGGGGCTGGTGGGGCTGGGGTTGGTGGGGCTGGGGCTGGAGTTGGGGCTGGTGGGGCTGGTGCTGGGGCTGGGGCTGGTGGGGCTGGGGTTGGTGGGGCTGGGGCTGGGACTCGGGCTGGGGTTGGTGGGGCTGGGGCTGGTGGGGCTGGAGGGGCTGGGACTGGTGGGGCTGGTGGGGCTGGGGCTGGGGCTGGTGGGGCTGGGGCTGGGGCTGGGGCTGGGGCTGGGGGTGGGGCTGGGGTTGGTGGGGCTGGGGTTGGGACTAGAGCTGGGGCTGGGGCTGGGGCTGGGGCTGGTGGGGTTGGTGGGGCTGGGGCTGTGGTTGGTGGGGCTGGGGCTGGGGCTGGGGCTGGGGGCTGTGGTTGCTAAGCCCCTGCCGCGCTCCGCTGCTGCCTGCTGCGTTTGTTTGTTTCTGGCTGATTGTAATCATGGACGTCTTCACGGCTGGAGCAGTCTGGGAGAAGCCACAGATAGATGGACAAACAGTGAGAGAATATACATGGAGAAGAAGAATGACACAAGAGAGATAGATGCTGTATGTTGTGTGTATGTGTGTGTGTGTGTGTGTGTTAGAGAAAGAGAGGGAGAGAGAAAGAGAGAGAGAGAGTGTGTCTGTGTGTGTGTGTATGTTTGAGCATCTGTGTGTGTGTGTGTGTGTGTGTGTTTGTGTGAGTGTGTGAGTGTGTGTTTGAGCATGTATGTGCGTGCTTGTGTGTGTTTGTAAGAGAGAGAGGGAGAGAGAGAGAGAAAGAGGTACAGGGAGAGAGAGAGAGAGAGAGAGAGAGAGAGAAGAGAGAGTATGAGAGAGGAAAGTATGTGAGAGAAAGTATGTGTTTGCTCTTGTGTTGTCAGGGCACGAACTGACTGTGTTTTGCCCTACTATATTCTCCTGATCACGACTCAAGAGTTCTGTTTGTGTTCTTCTGAAGCCTTTCGGCCTCCTTGCTGCTCCCTTGACAAACAACTTGATTCCCTCATTGATTTCTTGCAGCGTTGATTTCCGACTTTAGCACGCTAGCTGTGGCTGACTTTCTCTATTCATCAACACAGTAGGAGCCTTTAGCTGGCTGAGGCTGTTATGGCACGGCACTCAATTGTATTGCAAATGTTTTGACAGAGAGTGAGAGAGAAATAGATAGATAGATAGATAGATAGATAGATAGATAGATAGATAGATAGATAGATAGATAGATAGATAGATAGATAGATAGATAGATAGATAGATAGATAGATAGATAGATAGATAGATAGATAGATAGATAGATAGATAAAGAGCGAGAGATAGAGAGAGTGTGTAATCCATAGTGTTCTTGTTCTTTGCCTAATTTGTCTAGTCAGATGTCTCAGTCACTACGGGTGTTGTCACTGTATTGTTATTTAATGATTTTGAATTGGCCTGGTATTCAGAGTGAATGCGATCCACCAGGGTCATTATCATGTCACGTCGGTGCCTGAGAGCTCAGCCCTTAGGGCTCATTCACACCAAACACTTTGCGTATACAGCACATACCCGTTTTCTGTCCGTATTCGTTTAGAATGCATGCTAACAAATTAGACTATTCACACCGCCCGCGTGATCTGAGCGTCACTATACAAACATATTGTGCATGGTTACGTGCTGTACACGCTCAAGTCGGTGTGGACCAGGCCTTAAGTGCGTTTGACGTACTCCGGCAGTCGTAGCGAGTGTGCGGTTATCGAGCGGCATTGCTCAACGGGAAGCTCCTTTCTCGACTTAGTGCTCGACGTACTGCTCGTTCACACTGTGATGCTTCTTTTTTTGACAGTCGCTCGAATTCGGTTGTTTTGCTATGGAACAATGTGGCTGACAAGTGGTTTGACCATTGCAACGCACCTCGCTGCTTTTTTGCCTGTGTCTCGCGGTCTATCTACAGTAGAAAGACCTCACACCACTACTGCCGATGCAGAAGTGCACTGAGGACGGTCTCACTGGGCCTGAAAACATTTAGTTCACTGGTTAGTACTATTTAATGTTATTTTTATGTTATTCTGTTTTTTTTTTCATAAAGTAAAAGTATTTGCTTTTGCATCGGCAGTGGTGGTGCGGGTTCTTTCTAGACTGTAAGCATCTGCAGATTACCCATCATTCCCAGGGGCCTGACTCACGTGTAGGACTGAAACGGAGGTCGTGTCTTGCACTGCACAGAGGGGGAGGGAGGAACGTGTGTGTGTGTGTGTGTGTGTGGTGTTATATGTCAGTCCTCAACAATATTACTCACCTGAGACAGTGCCCAGCATGAGTGCTTAGCAGATGTTGACGCTGTGCTAAATGCAAGTATTTAGCATACTGATATGCAGATATGCAAAGTGAGTCCATTTGCATCTGTTTGTTCACCTACATGGGAAGCAATGGCATGGCACAGGTGTTTTTTACAAACACCTACATGTACCCAACCACTTCTTTTTTTTTATCTGTATGTACAACACCTACAGGGTCGCAGTGGCACACCACAGATTTTTGAAAAACACCCATCTGACCAACCTGATCCAGAAGTCTGTTTGATGCAGTGTAAACAGACACTGTCGATTTAATTGACGGTTGCTGTGTGACTATAGCGGGTTTGACTGACAGGCGTTGAATAAGTGATGACTTGCAGATTTGACAGTGCACTCACTGGGACCGCATCCACCAAAGGCTGCTGCAGTGGTAATGGCAATTGGATGAGATGGATTGCTGAGACTGATTGAGTTGGATGTAGATTGATTGCTTGTGGCCACTCAGGACTCAGGACCTTAGTCGTTCTACAACTGTGGTGTGTGTGTGTGTGTATATGTGTGTGTGTGTATATGTGTGTGTGTGTGTGTGTGTGTGTGTGTGTGTGTGTGTGTGTGTGTGTGTGTGTGTGTGTGTGTGTGTGTGTGTGTGTGTGTGTGTGTGTGTGTGTGTGTGTGTGTGTGTCTGTGCAGGTGTATAGGTGTGTGTGTGTTTGTGTGGACCTGTGTGTGTGGATGTGTGATTGTGGCTATCTATCTCTTGACGTAAGTAAAAATGTGAAGATTCACTCTCTCTCTCCTCTCTCTCTCCCTCTCTCCTCTGTCTGTCTGTCTCTCTCTCTCTCTCTCTCTCTCTCTCTCTCTCTCTCTCTCACACACACACCGCTTGTTCTCACACGCTTTCTCTATGCCTGCAGTGTAACCTGATGAGCTGATTCACGTATCAAGGGAAGAGAGAAAAGTGAGAGAGAGAGAGAGAGAGTAAAAGAAAGAAGGTCTGTTACGACAAAGCCCTGTTCCCTTCTCTCTTCAAACTGAAGATCAGGAGCCATGCCTGTCCTCTCTCCTACCACAGGTGAGATTTTGCACATCCAACATCTTTTAAAAGGTATGACTTAACCGTCTTTTTAAGGCCACTCTTAACACTATAGTTTACAAATGCATTGTAATCTTTGTATCAAAGTCAAAGTCAAAGTCAGTTTTATTTGTCAATTTCTTCACATGTACTTGACATACAAAGGAATCGCGATTACGTTTCTCACTATCCTATGCGTTTACATAGACAACAACAACAACAGTAAAGTGCAAGTGCACAAGACAAGACAAATCCTAAGCTAGGTTATTGTAAATAATAAATAAAGTGCAGTTGCTTAAGGCTACTGTTACCTAGTGTTGCTAAAACTAAACCAGGTATGACAAGTCAAGACGACAAGACGAGACAAGACAAGACAACACTGAGTGTGTGCATTTAGAGGTAGTTGTTATTGTAAAAGTGATGGCTAGTGCAATAAAAATATAAATATAACAGCAGCATGTGTGTGCAATTTTGCATATGCAGAGTCTCAGTTTAGGTAAGGTGGGGGGGGTGAGAGTCCAATGTCCCTAGACTTCTCCTGCCAGCCTAGTGTGCCTTCTGGCTGGGGCTGAGGGTGAGGGTGAGGGTGAGGAGGGGAGAGAGTTCAGCAGTCTCACGGGTGAGGAGGGGAGAGAGTTCAGCAGTCTCACGGCCTGGTGGATGAAGCTGTTCGTGAGTCTGGTGGTGCTGGAGCGGAGACTCCTGTACCTCTTTCGTGAGGGCAGGAGGCTGAACAGACTGTGTGCAGGGTGACTTGTATCTTTGTAATCACAAAAAATATCCATAATACCAGAGTTCCAGTGATCATTTCACTTCTTTACTCAGTAGTGTTGATCATGATCCATATTTTTGTTCGATTTATCATTTGATTTAGTAGTGTTGAATTCACTAGTGTTAATTTGCCTTGTGAGTGAATACAATAAGCAGATCTTATGTCCTAAAGTGCTGAATTTCAGTCAATACAAAAAACTGTTCCACTGCCTTGATGGATGACTGCAACAATTACACCACATCAATAAAATGCAATTCCTTCCTGTCCTCTCGTCAAAAAAAAAAAAAATTGATTGATTACAACAAATCCTTCCCAACCACCTCTGACAGAACAGTAGATTTCAATATTGTGTTAGCACCAGCAAAGTTGCCTGTGCCTTGTGTATGATGCTGTGGCTGACACTGGCATTGGTTTGTGGGACATTCATTGCGTGTGACACAAAAATCAATCCATGTTCAGTGCACTTCACTTGGCCTACTTCCCTGCATGTCTTTGTCACCTCATGTAAGGGTACAGGGTTGGGAAAAATGGGGTGTGAGGCAAAGCATTTATAACATGATACCTGTCAGTGGCTAAATAGCCTTTTGTAAGGAGGGGGAGCCCTTCTTTACTCACAGTGGTCAATATCTCACTCATTGTATTAATATGAATACTGTAGCAGATGGAGCTCACTCTAGTGTATTACTATATCTGTAGCAGAGGGAGCTCAGCTCCGGCTGGCAGTATTGCCGAGGTGAGGAGGCAGAGCTTAGCTCCGGAGGGCTCCGTCCCAATTTAAATTCAGCCCGCGATGGAGTACCGTCATTATGGTTGAGGGTGCGCTCTGACTGCCAGATGTTTTTGAACACAACTTTTGGTCACACTTTATTTTACAGTCCTTGTTACAGTTTATCTACATCGTGAAGTACGGTGTAACAAAGTGTGTAACAACCAACAACATGTAACGTTATGTACTTAGACTGTACCTTAGGGTTAGCATAAGTTAGTGTTAGGGATGTACAATGTAAGTACATAATGTTAAATGTTGTTATATGTACATACCCTAAAAAAGCAACTGTAAAATAAAGTGTTACCAAAATTAACATGACATGTGACCCAAGTTTCATTTTACAAAGTGAATGTAAGTACATAATGTTGAAAATTGTTACATGTAGATACTCTAAAAAAAGGAACTGTAATTTTTTTTTAACCGAAATTCATATGCCGTGTGACCCATGTTTCGTTTTAAAAATGTGCATGTCACCTGCAGGGCTCCATGAGCTGTTGGCTCTGCTCACGTCTCAGCTGCATCCGGATGCCAATCAGAAAGAGGACCTGGTGTTCCTCAAAGAGGTCTTCAGCGAGAGGAGTCTAGGCTACCTGATGAAGGTGCGTTAAGGAGACAGAGAGCTCCATCGAAAATAAATGAATGAATAAATGAATGAATTGATTAATGTTCTTCCGGTGTGGTCAGCATGCTGAATCTGTGTTTGTGTTGTGTGGGGTAGATCCATGAGAGGCTAAGACTGTACCAGCGCCAGAGCCCAACGCCTGTGCTCCACAGCGCCTCCTGTCTGGCAGAAGATGTAAGTGCAACTCTCTGTACAATAACATTGGGCACCTTATCTCACCATGTTAACCCTCCCTGTTTCTGCAGCAAGGGGGGAGGATCACACCTAAATCTTGGACAATTTGCTGTCTTGACTCCATAACAACTGACAATTGATGAGAACAAATTAGGCTGTTGAAGAATGTACTGTCATGCAGAAAAGTATGATAGATGAATTTTGCTGTAATGGCACTTTTATGCCGCTTTGTACAAATGCTTCATAAGCATTTTGTCACCCCCTTCCGTTAACAAATAAATTAGGTACTAGGATATGTTACACCATCTTTTTTATGTTTTACTGCTCTTGTGGGGACCTCACAAACAAGGGTTCCAGAACCTGTTTTGGTAATGGCTACTGCAGTCAGCTGAGATTAGGATTAATGAATGGGTTATTTAACGAGTGCACTGGGAGGGTCTTTTTGATGACCACTTCTCAAGCTCCACCAGCAGGCAGTTTCATCATCTGCACCGGCAGCTAGTATTGATCCTTCTCGGTGGAGCAATCAGAAATTAACCTCAGACCCCCTGGAGGCCAGGAAATTACCAAATAGATGTCAGATGGAAGTCAGACATGTTTGCAGAATGTATTGCTTAATAAGCCCGTCAGAGAATCAAGCTCTCTCCCTCTCTCTGCATGCTGATTTATCCCTTATCCATGCCGTCCGAATTAATCAGTGCCGCTGCCATCTGGAGAGCAGGCATGTGGGGCTGCTAAAGCGATGCTTGTTTATTCGTCTAGTTCATCGCAGCACAACCAATGCAGCGCACTGGTGGAGTGGTAGGGGCGTATAGTAGATGCTTGTTTGTTCGTCTAGTTCATTGCAGCACAACCAATGCAGCGCACTGGTGGAGTGGTAGGGGCGTATAGCAGATGCTTGTTTATTTGTCTAGTTCATCGCAGCACAACCAATGCAGCACACTGGTGGAGTGGAGAGGAGTATAGCAGATGCTAATCATGCTGCCATATGCTCCTCTTGTCTGGCCGTGATGAGATTTTTTTATCACTGTTATGATGGTGATGCAATAGTTACAGAGACAGTGATGAATATTGTAATGATGATAAGGGTTGGTAATGAAAAAGGTTTTTGATGATGATGATGATGCTGATGATGATGATGCTGGTGATGATGATGATGATGATGATGATGGTGATGATGACTGCTATTGTTGCTCTGGATAATGAAAATAATGATGATGATGATTATTAAGATTGATGATTATTAAGATTGAAGTTATCATTGTTGCTGTAGCTGCGGCTGCTGCTGCTGCTGCTGCTGCTGCTGCTGATGGTGGTGGTGGTGGTGGTGATGGTGGCGGTGATTGGTGATGAACGCTTTGATGTTGAGGATGATGATTATGACTAATGTTAATGATGAGTGCTCTCTTAATGCTTGTAATGTGTTATTGTCGTTGTTGGTTCTGATTGCGATGGTAATGGTTGAACTTGTGTTGGTGGTGGTGCACCTCCCCCATGATGATGCTGTGATTGACAGGTGGTGGAGGAGCTGCAGAGCGGCTCATTGGATGGAGACGAGAGGGAGCTGTTCCTCCTGCTCACTGCCCCTCATGTAAAGGTACGAGCACAACCTGGGGGTGAGCTTGAGTACATCAGCTGAATGTGAAATGCTCAATCGCTTACTATACAATGCACTAAGTATGGTGCAGTATGTGCTACATTGCTTTGCTCCCCACGTAGTGCTCATTGTGAACATGTTCATTCAGCTCAGACAGGCAGACAGACAGACACATGCACACACACACACACACACAC
>CM050210.1:6300127-6305127 GCA_027475355.1 Coilia nasus | reverse complement strand
TGTTTACTAAACCACATACCAGTGGGTTTTAATTTTTAAATTAGACAGAAATGAAAGACAGTATAATGACATCAATAACAAATACCATGAATTAAAAATATATAAAAACATTTTTTTTATAAGGATACAAAATAAAGAAGATATCATATGAATATTCTTGCTTTAATTCCAGCTTGGTGAACCTTTAAACTTTCATATTTTTATGTTAATTTGCAGTCCCAGTCCCAGGGCTCTATCACACTGAAGATCATCCCAGCAATTAAGGAGGAGGACAGACTTTGTGAAAGCAAGGTGTTTTTTATTAAGACTGTAGACTGTAGAAGTCGGGAACACCAAGTCATTTTTCCAACCTTAAAATAATGTTTCCAAAATTGTTTTAGTGGTTTATTAACTTGTAACTAGGTGAAAGGGACTTTGCCACCCTCCATGGGCTATAACCGCACTAAGTACGTTTAGAGGAGTGGTGCGTCTCTCTGTAGTTCTCTGAGAGACAATTCTGCTTTATACCTGTAGGGCGACTGACAACACTAACTAATTTATAACGTTCCTATTTTCTACCCAGGTGTACCTGAGGGCCCTGTTCGACTATGTCCCATTCGAGGACAAGGCCACGCCCTGCCAGGAGGCAGGGTATCCCTTCCAGCGCGGGGACATCCTGCAGGTGGTGAGCCAGGACGACCCCACCTGGTGGCAGGCCAAACGCGTGGGGGACAGCAACCTGCGCGCCGGACTCATCCCCTCCAGACAGTTCCAGGAGAAGTAAGGGCAATGCCACACACACACACACACACACACACACACACACACACACACACACACACACACACACACACACACACACACACACACACACACACACACACACACACACACACACACACACACACATACATACGCATACAAACAATGCAAATCCTGTTCTATTTCTAAGGATAGGATAAGCATAGTTTCCATAGCAGCAGTTTGTAAAAACTAGTAACGTTGCAGTATGTACTGTACCTTATAGTTAGGCATGTACAGAGTACATACATGCTATTACATGTCGTTACTTTTAGATACTGTGAATATATTACATTACACTTAGCTGACACTCTTATCCAGAGCGACTTACAGATATTTACAGGGTTTCAGTTACAGTCCCTGGAGCAGTGTGGGGTTAGATGCCTTGCTCAAGGGCATCTCAACCATGGGTAGGGTGGGATTTAAACCAGGATTTGAACCGGCAACCTTCCGATTGCAAGACCAACTCCCTAACCACTAGGCCACAGCTGCCCACACACTAGGCCACAGCTGCCCACATATATATAATATATAATATATAATAAGAAATAAGAATATATAATTAGAGTTGACCATGCTGCAATATTTAGAGAAGGGTGGCACTAGCACTGAAAGGGAAAATGTGTGGCTTGGATGTTTTGTCTCTTTTCAAAATGGCAATTAAGTCCTTACTGTATTGGTAGGGCATTTCAATCCTTAAAGAAAAGACACTCTGGAACAGTAAAGACAGAGAAAGCTTACTACCTCCCATAGGGGACAATCACTAGCATCTGTCAAGTAGTTTGTGCAAGCATTATATTCTTTATAGAAAGTAACTGCTAAGCATGCATTTTGAACAAGGTGCTGTGTCTCAGCAGAACTAGTTCTTTCAGGGTAACAGCTAGTTTAAATGTTGTCCCTTATATGTTACATGCTATGGGTGTAAAATATCAAAATATGGGAGCATATGCGCCAGTATATAAACAATAGAACGAGTAAATAATAATAAATAACACAAAATAATGAAATAATATAAATGCACATTCTTGTTTTTTCTTTTCCAGGCGACTGAGGCACAGGATGAAGACGGGCACCTACCAGGGCCCCCAATCTCCCAGCGCCCCCCCATGTGAGTGGCATTACCCAGCATGCTGTGCAGCCCTTTGGCTACATATCATTAATTATGGTCATGAAATGGTTAGAGGAGCAAGGCTGTAAAACTATCAGATAAGAATAATGGATTCTTTTTCACGCACAATCTGTCTAGCTCTCTTTCTTTCTCATCAACATACATGTGGGCACATGTGGGCACATGCAAACACCTACACACACACACACACACACACACACACACACACACACACACACACACAGACACACACACACACACACACACACACACACACATACACACACACACACACACACACACATAAAATGGAAGCACACACAAAGACATAAACTTGCACGCTTATACACCCACACATACTGGTTTTGTCTGGTGGGGGGGGGGGGGGTGCTGAACAATGGTTAGCTCTTGGTACAGCTCTTTGTGTGTGTGTGTGTGTGTGTGTGTGTGTGTGTGTGTGTGTGTGTGTGTGTGTGTGTGTGTGTTGGGGTGTTTATGTGTTTGTGATGTTTTTTTGTTTGTTTGTTTGTTAGTTTTTTGTGGTTTTGCTGCTTGCGTGTGTGTGTAAGTGAGTGTGTCTGCTCGGATGCTCATGCACATGTTGGTGTGTGTGTGTGTGTGTGTGTGTGTGTGTGCATGCGCTTGCATGTGTGCCTATGATGTATTTGTGTCCATGAGTGAGTGTTTTAGAGGGGTGGACAAGCACAGCATATTTTGGAAAATTCTCCTGGATTAATCCCCTGATGTTGAACCATGGGTCCTCTTTTTTTTACGCAAAGCTCTTTGAAAGTCTCTGTTGCATGAACAAAATTTGAGCAAACTTCCTCTGACCCAGATTCTGCTCTGTATCCTCCTATCTGTCATTCTCAGATTCTGCTCTGTATCCTCCTATCTGCCATTCTCAGATTCTGCTCTGTATCCTCCTATCTGTCATTCTCAGATTCTGCTCTGTATCCTCCTATCTGTCATTCTCAGATTCTGCTCTGTATCCTCCTATCTGTCATTCTCTGATTCTGCTCTGTATCCTCCTATCTGTCATTCTCTGCCTGATAATACGGCACAGCGGTAAAACGAACCCCTGTGTGTAAACGCTTTTACAGCATGCTTGCTCGCATGACCACATGGTCCAATTTTAAGCCATTTTTTTTTTTAACGTCATGCCTCTCATTAAATAACACAATCTGCGGAAACTGACCAAATGCCCGCGATACATTTCAAACTTAAAATTGTGCCTATTCATTTACGTAGATGTGAAATACATATTTATTCTGAATATTTTAGATGTGTGTATGTGTGTGTGGGAATGGTTTCTTGTGCATGGTTTGGCTAAAAACCTGGGTAGGTCACAGCTGCCCCAATACAAGAGCCCTCTGTCATTTTTTCTTACCCTGATTTGGAACCGATCCATGAACTGGAAACAGGGTGGTGATTTCCTAGCACTTTGTGATGACTTCATGCTTTTCCTTCTCTTTCCTTTCCTCTTTACTGCACTCAGATGACCAGACTAGTGAAAGAGGTAGGTTTGTGTTTTAACTAAGTTCACTTGAAATGAATGTGCCACCCAGGTAAAAACAACACAAGCGATTACCAATACCTCAGAATGCCCTGCAATGTTGCTGGGTGATTTGTGATCAGAGCAGAGGTGTAGCCAAAAATCATAAAATGGGTGGGCCCAGTGAAAAAACAGGTGGGCCTAGCTCAAAACACATATAGGTTATCATTATTAATAAGACCATCAATCAAACAAAGGGAGCCTTCTGATTGGCTCGGCCTGACTGACAAGTGGGTGGGCACAAACCCACCTCATCCCACCCTTGGCTACGTTTATGGACAAGAGGTGGACCTCCCGGGTACAGAAAGTATAATCTGCTGAGAGGGTGGTCAAGTGTATTGTTGTGGGCATCACAGTAGCAATCACAAGTACACAAAGAACTAAGGAATTAGCTGGGCAGTTTTTTTTTAGCAGAGATGGCAGTACAAACCCGGCTGCATACTGTATTTGATCCAGTGTTCTGAACCAGCTGATCCGAATGAGCTCACAATTCATCGGACAAGTAGATCTGCTAACTAGTGAAATCATCTGTGGTAAATGCACGCAGAAGAAATATACTGTATGCCAGGGTTTTTTTTTTTTTTACTTTATGGAAGTAAGATTGACCCCACAGTTTTATATGCCGTCAAAATAGTGTCTATGATATTGAGAAGCAAAAACCAAAATCTAAGAACCAAACCACACAATTATTAGTTATGTTCAAATTTCTAAATCTGCAACGAAGAAATCAAATTCTGCAAAGTTCTGACGCCATAGATTTAAGTGTTGTTCCAACTCAAGCAACAATTTTGTGATACATCGGAAAAGGTATCTGGGACAGACAGACAGATAGACAGACAAAAAGACAGAAAGACAGACAGACAGACAGACAGGTTCCTGCTGTTCCAGTCTTGCTTTCTCTTCCCATGACTTCCCACTGCTGTCAGATGATCTGGCACCCATATGCCAAGCCTTTATCCTCTTTATACCTGACCTCTTCAGCTGCACCCGGTTACCAAAGCAACCGACATAACCCTCTTTTATCCGGAGGCCTGTTCCTTTTTTTCATCCTTCCCTCTTCTCACCCTCCCCTCCCCTCCTCTCATCCTCTCATTTCCCTGCTTGTTCCCTCCATACAGAAGACTGCGACAGTGATGCGAGCAGCAGTGGCCAGCACATAGGTGAGAGCACGCTTCCGACGCTACACCGCGAATCCAATGCTAAACGCTAAAGCTAACGCTAAAGCTAACGCTAAAGCTAACGCTAAAGCTAACGCTAAAGCTAACGCTACAACACCGTACATGCCGACGCCAGCTAGCCTAGGCTTGGTCACGTGTTTTTTTCTGTGAGCTTCTGGGGTTTTTTAAGGGCTCTTCCATTCGTTGTTGTCGTCCTGTACACATCACATTGCTGAGCTTTGTTGCCCACAGACGCAGTGTCACATTTGCCATCGAATGGCGTTTTAGTTTTGTGAGGACTGTGTAAGGGTCCAATGCTGCTATGGCTTCTTGGGAACCCTTAATACATAGTTTGTGTTGGAATGGCTCTGCTCTGTTCTCCTCAGTGGAAATGTGACAGTGT
>CM050210.1:6272627-6295127 GCA_027475355.1 Coilia nasus | reverse complement strand
TCTCTCATGGTAATGATCTCTCCAGGCCCTAAAGATCTTACGCACGGCCGAGTTCAAGCCCTACGTCATCTTCGTCAGGCCGCACATTTGCGACAGCCTAATGACACGCAGCGCCTCGCTCTCGCCCAGCAGGAGTGACAACGGACACATCACAGTGAGTGGCCCTGAAAATGTTATTGCGGGAAAACTACCTGATTTTCCTCTCTGCCTCGCACTGTATTTGTCTCTCTCTGTCTGCTGCTCTCTGTCACAAACCCACAAACTCTTTCTCTGACTGCTGTCTCTCTTCCTCTCTCTTCCTTTCTCTCCCTCTCTCTCCCTCTTTCTTTCTATCTCTTCCTCTCTCTCCCATCCCCCCCTTCCCTCTATCTGTCCTTTTCTCTCTTTTCCTCTCCTTCTTTTTCTCTCCTCCTCTCTTTTTCTCCTCCCTTGTCTCTCTCTCTTCCTCTCTTTCCCTCTCTTTCTCTCCCTCTCTCTCCCTTTCTCTCCTTCTCTCTCCCTCTCTCATCTATCTCTTTCTCTCTCTCTCTTTCTATTGCTTCCCCTCTCCCCATCTCCTCTCTCTCTCTCTCTCTCTCTCTCTCTCTCTCTCTCTCTCCCTCTCTCTTTCTCTCTCTCTCTCCCTCTCTCCCTCTCTGGCTTAAGGATGAGGACCTGCAGGAGGTGAGACACTCGGCGGAACAGATGGACCAGCAGTACGGCCACCTGGTGGACCGGGTCCTGGTGAAGGAGGACTCGGCCAGCGCCTGCGTGGAGCTGCGGAACATTCTAGATCGCCTGGACAGAGAACCGCACTGGGTGCCAGTTAGTTGGGTCCGGAGCTAGCCAAAAACAAAACAAAACAAATCAAATCTGCACCCCCCTTCCCCCTTCCTCTTCCTCCTGTCCTTCTCCTCCTCTCCTCACCTCCCTATTCATCCTCCTTCTCCACCTCCCTCCTTCTCCTCCTCCTCCACCTCCTTTCTCATCCTCCTGCTCTTCCTGCCTTCACCTCTCTCATTCTCCTCCCTCCACCTCCTCCACCTCATCCACCTCCTCCTTCTTCTTCTCATCTCCACCTCCATCCTCCACCTCCCTACTTCACCTCCTCCATTCCTCCTCCTGCCCCCACCTCCTTCCTCCTCCTCCACCTCCCTCTTGTTCACATCTCCACCTCCTTCTTTCACCTCGTCCTTCCTCCTCCTCCACCTCCCTCTTCTTCACATCTCCACCTCCTTCTTCCACCTCCTCCTCCCTCCTTCACCTCCTCCTTCTCCTCCTCTCCTCCTCCTCTCCTCCCCCTATTTTTCCAACAAATGAATGTGTTCTGTTTTCAGCTACCCTACCAGAGGTTCGGCCGAAGGTATAAAGGCCAGCCCCTCGTAGCCGTGGTCCTCTACCTCTATCTTCCATTCTGTCACCATGGTGTTGTTCTGCTCTGCCAATGAGGGGCTCTGTGACGTGTCCTCCTGGGACTCTAAAGGCCTCCTTCGCACACCGGCCTCGACAGAGGTGCAGCACACTGCATATCCGACATTCTATTAGTTTAGATTCTGTCGTTTTCAACACAGCCTCGCACACCAGCGTCGAACTTTGCTGCCGACTTTGCTGCCAGTGTGTCGATTACGATTCGGGTCTATTTTTGTCCTTCTGTATTGAAAACAATGGAATCTAAACGAATAGAATGTCAGAATGTCAGAATGTCGGAATGTCGGAATGTCACTGCATATTGTGGAAACCAGCGTGAAGAGGCCTTCAGTGAGCGAGGGTGTCTGTGTGAGGGGAGGCCGTCATGGTGCGGCATTCTAGAATGTTCTCTGAAATTGCAGAGGAAAAAAACAAGCTGTTCTAAGGGACTGATGATCAGTACTATTGTAAATACGAAACAGAAAAGGCTGGGGCTTGAACATGAGGTGTGCTTTATGTGTTTGTGTGCATGCGTGTGTGTGTGTATGTCTGTTTCTCTTATTGTGAGTGTGTGGTTTGAGTGAGTGTGTGTGTGTGTGTGTGGGTGGATGGGTGTGTGTGTGTGTGTGGGTGTCTGTGTGGGTGGATGGGTGGATAGTGGGTGAAAGAAAGACATAGAGAATAAGCGTGTGTTGTTGTTGTTATTGTTGTTGTTGTTGCTGTTGTTGATGTTCTGCAGCACCGTAAGCAGCCATTGGCAAAACCACAGATTGGCTCCATGTACATACACCTGCTGTGCCCTCTACACACGAGCATTTCCCAGGATGTGCGGGAAACTTTTAGCCTGGCACAAGAGGGGGAGTAAGTGTGTTTCATCAGCACACTCTGAAATATTATGCAAACTCTCTATGCTAATTGTGCTTGACACAAAGTGTCCTGTTTACGATTTATGTCAAAATTATTATCCAATTGAGTGCACCAACAAGAATGAATGTACAAAGAATGTTACATATATGACGTGCCAGAACTATTATACACTAACCGCTGTGTGTGTGTGTGTGTGTGTCTCCAAAATAATTGTGGAATGAGGTGAACATACGACATATGCATTTACGCACGGATCCTTAGGTTAACTGTACTGTTTATAGGCTGTAAAGTGTATGAGAGTAAATACTTAATTTAACAGAGTATTATGTTTGTCTGGCTAAAATGAAAAATCCTAAAAAGTGAGACAACAGTGCTATTACCAGAATGTGTGTTGTGACTGGGATCACCTTATTTTTGTAGTAGTCTGTAAAGTGATTAGACACTCGATGACATGGTAACGAGATAAATAAAAACATGGTGAGAATGACCTGAGCACTGCGTTGCCTTTATGATTATTTAGGAACTGGAGAATGATGCAAAAACAGAAAGTAAGGAAAACACAGTGATGTAAAAAGAAAGAAAGAAAGAAAGAAAGAAAGAAAGAAAGAAAGAAAGAAAGATGAAAAGAAAGAAAGAGACGGAAAGAAAGAAAAAAACAAAGAAAGACGGAAAGAAAGAAAGAACAAAAGAAAGAAAGAGAGAAAGAAAGAAAGAAAGAAAGAAAGAAAGAAAGAAAGAAAGAAAGAAAGAAAGAAAGAAAGAAAGAAAGAAAGAAAGAGAAAGAACGAAAGAAAGCAGGAAAGACCTATCCTTCTTGCATTTACATTGCTGGTGGGCCTTTTTTATGCCAATATCTAGTAAAATATATTTGCCCCAACTAATGTGAGCAGACATTGCAGACGTTATGGAAGCTATCCAATGGGGTGTGATGCTGATAATATAAAGTGCATTCCACACTAATACTGTGATGTCATCTGCATATGGAGTCTATTTCCCAGAAGCCCAAGCACGTCTGGTGATTCAAGAACAGCTGCTACATCATTCAGACACTTCCCTAATACATACCATGAGTGGAGCTTCAGTAGTGACTGACTTTAACAGACCAGACGGCGAGAAAATAAAAAAGAAAGAAAGAAAGAAAGAAAGAATCTAAGGAAGAAAGAAAGAATCTAAGAAAGAAAGAAAGAAAGAAAGAATAAGCATACTTGTGCAGAGACAGGCCTAGACCGATGAGACTAAAGTCCTTTTAGGGTAGCTTTTACAGGCATGCGTGGCTTCTTCTGGGGCGCATTCCAAGAAGGTGGTTTAGTGACAGCTAAGTTAACTCAGTAAACCTCAGAATATAAGAGTCCTAGAGGTTTATCCTTCTAAGAAAACAAAAGCCAAGCTATTCTACTAATAGATGTACCACTTGCTCTGAGTTAACATACCCAGGTAAGTTACTAAACCTGCTTTCTGGAACACTCCCCAGGGTTGCCTAGGGGATGGAATACTATTCATTACAGAGGATAAGACCAAAGAACACACAGTGACAGTGTTTCCTCAAGTCGAACCAAGTCCGCTTATTTACGTAACACGTTTGACACAACAGCGTTAACCAATAGTGCTCTACAAATAATAAAATACCAATAATAATAATAATAATAATAATGAAAAAATAGATTTGGTAAACAAAAGTTTTTTAAAAGTTACAACTCAAAGAAATCCTTGCGCACAGCCCTGCAGAGCCCCAGGTGCCAATGACGCACAGCAAAAGCACAAATACTTTTCTTTTCTTTCTGAGAAGTTACTCAGCTCCCGCCCAGTTACACCTGACAAACCAACGGCTCTATGGCCTCCAGCCTTCCCCTCTGCCTGGACATGATGTAACTCAGTCTTAATGACCAAATTGGCATGCAGGTGCTGTCTTAATTATATTTATGCATGTAACATCCTCCAGGATTCGTGTAGATATACAGTACAGTACATAGTGGCAAAATCATGTAACATTATTTCTGATGAAACTGCACCTGATTAAAAACAGACACAAAATTGGTCTTGGAGATGTTGATAATTGGTTAAAGGATATCAGTAAATTGTCATGTCAGATTTAGTACTTTATATTTCTGTCCACTAGAGGGCAATGTTGCTCAGGTTTTTGTTAAACTCTGATGTCAACATCTGGACTGCCTATGTGACTACAAACTGTTAAGATTTTGGTATTTACAGATATTCTGTCACACTGTTAACATTTTTTACTAATTCACAGTGAAACTGTTTTGGTCACACAACTATACTTCAGAAACATTTCTAAGATGGGGTACTGGATTGTCAAACTGGCTGCTTCGTCATGGCGTTAGGCCAGGGGGGGATTCCAAAAAGATGGTTTACTGACTAACCCCGCTGATTGAGTCATAAACTCTTATCGGTTCATCCTTCTATGAAAACAAAGCCACGGGGCTATTCTATTAGAGGATTTACCACTTGCTCTGAGTTAACATACCCAGGTAGTAAGTGACTTGTCATGGTGTCATGGCTGATGTCACTGAATGGTGACATAAATTTCAGGATCTTGCGATCTCGCGGATGGATCTCTGAGGAAGCACTGAATTCTCCCCTCTGTCTCAGTGTAGATTCTCATTCCTCCAGGTCATGGCAGCCAAAGGAGCTAAACTGTAAGCAACTCTCCCTCCTGTCATTCTAGAAGGGCTTCCTCCTGGTTTGGCACAGAGCCAGACAAGTGGCCAGATTACCTGAGCACAGGTCGTTATGTGGCCAGATTACTTGAACATAGGTCACCCTATGTGGCCAGATTACCTGTGCACAGGTCACCCTATGTGGCCAGATTACCTGAGCACAGGCACCCTATGTGGCCAGATTACCTGAGCACAGGTCACCCTATGTGGCCAGATTACTTGAACATAGGTCACCCTATGTGGCCAGATTACCTGAGCACAGGGCCCTCTATGTGGCCAGATTACCTGAGCACAGGTCACCCTATGTGGCCAGATTACTTGAACATAGGTCACCCTATGTGGCCAGATTACCTGCACATAGGTCACACTATGTGGCCTAAATTACCTGAGCGCATGGTCACCCAATTTGGCCAGATTACCTGAGCACAGGTCACCCTATGTGGCCTAGATTACCTGAGCACAGGTCACCCTATGTGGCCTAGATTACCTGAGCACAGGTCACCCAATGGCTGCCAAAACAGATGCGTGTGCTCAAGCAGAGTACTATCAAACTCCGAAGCCAGACTTGGCTTCCCTGAGGCGTGTCTCTCACAGCTGCCCCTGTGGCTCGCGTCCAGTGTATTCCACAGGTTTATTTATAAGTGCAGGCTTAACCTCGCAATAGCCTGTGCAAATATTGCCAAAGCCTGCAATACTGACCGTGTGTCCACAACCTGTGGCAAAGCCCGGTGGACCTTCACCTGATCTCACTAAAGTCACTTAACAGTGGTCAGTGCAAGTTCAAATCATACAGTACTGACTGACTCTGCCGGTCTGACAGACAATATGTTTAGGTATCAAAACCATATTCAAATTTTGGTTTTGTTCAGTATACTTGTAACAGGATCAGGCCCTACTAATACAGAGGAGACAAGGCCTTGGCTCAGTCTCTTGGTTACAAAGTCAGGTTACAAAGGTGGTGCGCAAATCCAGAAAACATAAGCACAGGTTCCAGACAGCCATATCACACTGTAGAAGGGAGATGGCGTGTACTCTGTTAAACAAACTCTGTTAATATTATTGCATCATACAAACAGGCAATGTTTCGATCACAAAGACTCACAAGGACGAAGATCCTATATAATGGAAATATTTCCTGTCTGTAAGATTCAATAACATTGACTTTGTGGAACGAAAGCAGCATGCAGACCCTGTCCCTCCTTCTGCCTGTACTTAAATTCAAAGTTTTGTACCTTCGTCTCTGCAATGGTGCTTTTAATTGCAAGATTTTGTGAGCTCGGTGCATAAACCTTTTCCTGTTGGAAGTACCCAACAGTAGCTTGGTCAAAAGACAGCAGTGCACTCTACTGCTTTACTGTATAGTTTGTTTGCACTTGCAGAAGTAATGGCAGCAAAATGGCAGCATCTCTCTCTCTCTCTAGTGTAATTTGTTTTAAATACTCTTGATATGCATATTTTTAGTTTTACCATTGTTGCTTTTATTTTTTTTATTTACCTAGCTTAATTCTATGTATGCACTTTGGTCTGCTCCTGTTGTATAAAAAGTGCTACATAAATAAACTGAACTTGAACTTGGACTTTGAAACGTGGCGTAGACTCCTGTCGGGAGAGTTGCGTCTCGGCTATAACATTCAACCATTTATCTCTCTCTCTCTCTCTCTCTCTCTCTCTCTCTCTCTCTCTCTCTCTCTCTCTCTCTCTCTCTCTCTCTCTCTCTCTCTCTCTCTCTCTCTTTCTCTCTCTATCTCTCTCTCTCTCTCACACACACACACACACACACACAAGCAATTACACAGACATGCATGTACACAAACGCACACTCACACACAGTCATGATCTATCCAGCTCTATTAAGTCCCCCTATCTAGTCAATTCTTTCAATCTATTTGTCTCTCTTTCTCTCTCTCTCTCTCCCTCTCTCTCTCTCTCTCTCTCTCTCTCTCTCTCTCTCTCTCTCTCTCTCTCTCTCTCTCTCTCTCTCTCTCTGCAATGTCACTTACGTACTGTATGAAGCAATAGTGTGCAACACCTTAGAGGACATGAGAGACACAAGATAGCTCCTCTCCTCTCTCCTGCCAGCCTGTGTTTAAAAATAGCCCATCCTGTCTAAACAAGGCCCTCCATTCATCTCACATCTCGAAGCGTCTCATTTTCACCTCAGCACGAGACAAGTGTTCTGGATCCTTCTGGATCCGTAAGACTGTGAAACAGCTACGCCCGGCTGCTCCAAAGCTCATTTCGTACAGCAGTGCAACAGCTCGCGGCACATTAAAGGCGAGGTGTCAAAGTTAATTACAGTCTCTCCTGTGAGATTAATTACTCATGACATCAATTTTTGCAGTGACATGAAGAGTTCTGAGCTGCTCTGCAGTCTGATATTGATTTCGGCATTGCACTTGGACTGATGGAGAAGTGTCAGTATGGATAAGGTTGACCACACGTCTCCATTTCCCAGGAAGTGTCCCTGTTTTTGAACTCTCAAAACCATATTCAAATTTTGGTTTTGTTTAGTGCCAGGCCCTACCAATACAGAAGAGACAAGGCCAAGCCATGGCTAAATCTCTTCGTTGCAAAGTCAACTAAGTCAGGAAAGTCCGGCATAAGATTGTGCCTGAAAAAACTAACTTGCAGCTAAAACGTAATTTATGCCAGTGTTATTGGCCACAGAACTGGGAATGTCCCTGGTTTTCCACACTAATGTTGGTGCATTGATGAGGTGTCCTGGTCATTTTGCAAACAATTAGACCCTGCGACTTAGCAAACAAACCCAACAACAGAATGATTTACTAAGGGCGCAGAATAATAGAATAATAAAACCTAAAGTGCTAAGTGTTCTGCTAAACAATAGTATGTTAGAATACGGTTTGTAGTCAGGAAGGCTTCAATCTCTTTTCACAAAGGTAGGCTACTCTTCCAAGTATCTTGTGTCTTCTAGAAAGCTGGGTTTCACCTCATCGATGTGGTCACCCTAGTATGGTTGTGCATATGTTCTGACTACCACACCAACCTGCATGGCTGTTTTGGGGGCAGTGAATGTCAAAGGTCAATGTTAGTTGTCCCAAACAGACAAAACGGTTGAGGTTATGTGGAGTTTCAGCCCTCTACCTTCACAAGGCAAAACCCTAGTTGGCCTAGAGGTTGTGTTAGAACACGTTCAAAAAAATGTAAATGCTTCTACCTGATGAAATAAAGAAATGTAGCTGATAACTGATATTACCAAAAAATGGGGTGTTGTTCAGAGGAAGATTTTTCCACTCGCTGCAAGGCCTCCACTAAAACATACCCTGCAAAAACAGGGCTAACAAGCCTGCACACACACACACACACGCACACACCTGGATTCTTGGCAGGCTTGAACTCGCTGCACTGTACCACATTGTCTGTGTTTACCATTTGAATGGACTGATATGACTTCAAGCTGATTCCTCCCAGTATTGTTCTACCACACTCAGGACATGGTCAGTAAGTCAAGCTGCCTTGACCGCAAACAATGGCCGGTTGTGTTCCAAGGATATGTTCATTTGCAGGTCGAAGGTGTGAGGCTCCTTGAACAGAGTGTAGCACAGATCACAGACTATCAAATAGACCGCAAAAAAGGATCATTGGCAGTTATACGGTACAGTACAGTGCAGATACACTTCTATAAAATGTTGTTTATTTACATTACTGATCATGATACCCCCCCCCCCCCCCCAACACACACACACACACACACACACACACACACTGATATCCGTTCTTATTACTGTAGATGCGCTTTTCATATAAGAAAGCACATCCTCCTCTCCCAAACCCCAAACAGTGGAATGCACCTAAGCCCATGTTTGGCCCGCGTAGCTGATAGAGCAAGAGGGCTGGCCTTGGGGAGAACTTCCTGTTTTACAGTCTTGCGTTGACCAATAACAAGGTCTTCCTGGCTGGCTGACAGACCTTGGCGCACTGAACATCAGCAGCCGTGTCTGTTTGGTTAAGAACCGACAGAAGAACAACAGTGGGGACATTAAGGAAAACGCGGACATTTAGAGGTAAAGCCAAAGTTATTGCATAATACTCTGCAGTATTCTCTGCCATGCTTATTTTTTTGCACTGAAGCAGGAAAGTGAAGGGTGCTGTCTACCTGAAACATGCTTTTTCCTTGCGTGTACATGTTGACTGTTAGGCTGCGATATACACAAATATTTATTTAGCCGTCTTATGCTGTCTCTGAGCGTGATGCACTTTGTGTGATACAGTGAGCTGCCAAGGACGACAATTAACAATACATATACTTGTGATCAGGTATTAACAGTTTTAAGCAGCAACTATTTTGAATACATTTTGGGCAGAAAACTGATATATTAAAAGAAAAGAAGAAACTGCAGTCAACTATTTACATGGTTCGACATTAGATTGGTGAGAATCTTCAAGCAGATATATATTTTAGTATGTTACAGTATTTTGGTTTTGCACTCCCTGCAGACAAATAACTTTGCATAAGATTGTATCTCAGCCATTCTGGTCATGTTTTAAGGTGGCAAAGGTGTTTTAATGCCACTTCTTAAAAAACAAACAAACAAAAAAAAAAACCAACAACACAAACACATCCATGTTAAAGTAAGTAGGGTGCCGTTAAAGACAAATACACTTTTACTTTAATATGTAATGACGCTATTGGTGCATTTATTTAACTTTTGTGCATAAGTGCATCTATGTTATGGCTGTGAACTTCTTTTGAGGTGAGAAGAAGACCTAACAAAGAGCCCCCTCTCGCTCTCGCATCATTTACTCAACCTGGGGCCTGTGACATAGTCGCTTGAAGGCAGTCTTTTTTAGAGCATCGTATCGACAGATGCAAGCGGTAGTCAGACGAAACCTCTCTTACCGCAAGCCACTAAGACTGTCGACTACGTGACGCAGAGGCTGTAGTCCCATGGTGTCTGCTATCACTCAGCTGATGGAGAGGAAACTGTTGATGTTATTTGCAGTAACCACTTCAAACCACTTCAACATATGACCTGCACTTTCTAGGTCACCTACACAATATTTAAGCTATTCAATATGCTTTAGTAGTAAAATGAATGCACTGTGCATGAGTGCACTGTTTAATGACAGGGACTAATGCAGTTTCTAACTTCTGTAGCCTAATTTCAGAGGAAGCAATGTGTTTCAGGCTGGCCAACGATTCACTTCCTTTTGAACGGGTCATACAGAGGATGGCCTACTGTAAATGTCTGAATCTATTTACAATAAATTCAGTTTCGGCATAAAGTTTCAGTTTCAATGTTTTGATGGAGTTACTGACACGTCTTCATAGCTTTTAAATATGACACTTCTAGAAGAGACAGAGAGAGAGAGAGAGAGAGAGAGAGAGAGAGAGAAACGGTGGAATTGAAATTGAAATTTTGTTTATTTATGTACCACATTTTATACAACAGGAGCAGAGTGCAAACATAATTAAGCTAGGTAAATAAATAAAACAATAATGATAAATATATATATATCTAAATAAATATATATATATATCAAGAGTATTTAAAACCAAATTACATTAAATACATTTAAATAAAAAATAAACATACAATCAGAGAAATATAATAAAAAAAAAGAAACAAATCTTAATCACAGTTATAAGCCAAGGAAAAGAGGTATATTTTTACATTACATTTAAAGCTATTAACAGTTATACAACGTTTTATATATTCAGGAAGATTATTCCAAAGCCAAGAAACAACCACAGAGAAAGCTCCATCCTATCGTTTTCCTGTGTGACAAGGGAATTGATAGCAGGTTTTGGGAGGATGATCTAAGCATTCCCGAAGCTGAATGATGTGTCACTAAATTAATGATAGCGTTTCGGTAACATTTGTTATTCATCTCCCACTTTCTCCTCTCCTGTCGAGCTTCCTGGTCTCTGAAACTGATAATTGCATAGCTGTACCACGCGCACCAGGAGTGATGCGAGACTGCGTGCTGATTGGCTCAAACTGAAACTTTTCCGGATTCTCATTGGCTGTCGCGACTCTCGTGTGAAGCAATATGCAAATAGACTTGATGTGGTGGCTGAAAGCAACCCTGTCATTGCCAGTGCAGCCAGGCTGAGACGAGAGGGGGTGTGTCGCGGGACCCAAGGAATCCGTTGTGCAGAACCGGTCTTATTTTATAATGCTTTAACTGAATCACTAAGCTGTTATCTAAACCAGTCTTCGCAGTTCTTCAGTTTTTTTTGTTTCCACCAGTATTATTTTATTTTTTTACCAAGGAAAAAGTAACGCTTTACAATGAATTGCACCAGGTAAGATGGCAAAGTGGGTCAGACCGGTTAACGCCGCAAAGTAGGCTGAACTGATCCTATCTAAACGAGTGTGTTAATGTTTCAGCGCTCATCGCGACTATGCCGGTGTAAATGTAAATATAATAGCGAAACATTTGAAATGGAACATTGTGTTACTTATGTAGCCCATGAGCAGATGACAAGGAATATAAATGTTTCATTTAAACCCGTGTCCGAGCCTTAGGGACAGTCTTCTAGTTTCATACACATTGTAATTGCTGGTAGGCTACAAAAAAGTAACCAACCATTCATGCAGAGCACGCTAAGTTATCTAACGGGAGGCGTGAGGGGGGAGTGAAACCTGTTAGAATTAAAATGGGAGCAAGATCGATTTATTTCTGTCGAAACGGTTAGCAAAGTGAAGGGTGATAAAGTAATTGATGGGGCATCATTACTGCATCTTTTGATCACCAACCGCTGAAATGTACTAATTGTGTTTTTAAATGTCGCTTTTTGATTGTCTCAGCGTTTGACTGCTCTTGCACTCTGTAGTCCAGGCCACTCAGGCCACAAAAAAGATCACAATGTTCCCATGTAGAATCTGGTAATGCTGCTGTGATAACAGATGAATGCAACATTATGACCTTTCAAATATATGGATTGGTTTTGATAAATTAGTTTAGTTGCGCAAAGGCAGTGGTGTTAATGTTTGTCTCTCATTTCTCTGCTTTGTCATGACTGTGCTGGCTCTCTTGTCTAATTGTCTGGCTGTTGAATGAGAGTGTTAACGTCTGCTGTTTCTTTTTTTTCTGCATTAACAGGGTCCTGCAGATATTGAACCCCAGGCCGATGCCAAGTCCAATCATGCCCGTCGACGTGGCCATGCGAATCTGCCTGGCGCAGTCACCGCCAGTCTGCAGCTTCCTAGCGTCCTACGAGGCGCGGAACCTCGTCAACCAGTACAAGCCACTGCGCCCCTGCATCAGCTCCAAGGCGGAGCTCGAGGTCGCCAGCAGGGGCTGGACGAGCCCCAGCTCCAAGCGCAAGAAGAGGGTGGTGTTCGCCGACTCCAAGGGCATGTCCCTGACCGCCATCCACGTGTTTAAGGAATTCGAGGAGGACCCACTGGCGGATCTGCAGTTCGAGCTGTCCGACCTGGAGAGAGCCATCGTGGGGCTGAAGGTGGAGAAAGAGAGAAGCCTGGTTTTGGACTTTGCCCAGCCCGCCGCAGACTACCTGGACTTCCGGAACCGGTTGAAAAAGAACCTCGTCAGCCTGGAGAACTGCGTGCTCCAAGACAAGGCCCTCAGTGGCACCATCAAAGTCTGCAACGTCAGCTTCGAGAAGTCGGTCAACCTCCGGATAACGTTCGACTCGTGGAAAAACTACACGGACGTTCCTTGCGTCTACATGAACAACGTGTACGGCTGCTTGGACATTGACACCTTCTCGTTTGCCGTCCACCTGCCGGCGGTCATTCCCCACGGCGAGAGCATACAGTTCTGCATCTGCTACACAACACAGGGCGAAGAGCACTGGGACAACAACGACGGCAAAAACTACAAGTTAGTCCATTCGGAGCGCGAGCAGGACCAGCACTCGTGCACCATCCAGAAGCCCCCGCAGGACTTCAAGAGCCAGTGCAAGAAGCCCGAGATGGAATTCGACCAGTTCGGCAGCCCCAGAACGTCCAGCGGGTTCTTCCCCGAGTGGCAGAGCTGGGGCCACATCGAAAGTAGCACCCCCTACTGGTGAGGCGACAGAAAATATAAAAAAAATGCCCCTACACAACTAACCACGAAGAAAAAAACTTAAAAGAACATCCCATAGAAGAAGCCTGTGGAGCTCTGTCCCTGGGTACAGGCCTAGAAAAGAAGATCGGGCTTATTCCAGAACTGAAACCTCCGGGAGGAACACTGTTCGGATCCCTGTCAACTTGATCTTCAGTCACATACGATAGCTGTCTGAAACCCCCATCGGGCCACAGAGAGCAAGAGGTCCACACTGCCATCGTGCTGTACCAGCACACGTGTAATCAGGGGAAGTGTTCATGGGGAAATGGACAGTATTGCAAATGTGGGCGCGAGAACAGAGGAGGTTACGGTTAGCGCTCGGATGTTCCGGTCACACTAATCCCAATGCAGAGTAGTTCTGTGAGATTAACCAATGTGGCTAATTGCTTTGGTCATGTCGTTCGACATGGCGAAATGTAAAAATGGAGCTGGAGGACGCTGGCGTTGACTGAACAGGTTAATGTTCAGCAGTATTTTTCTGACAAAAGGTTGTCCTTTTATTTTCCCCCCAAGTATCCCATTTTTTGCCGTGCACTAAAAGCATCTTTAGATTTTGAAACTTGAGTTATATTTTTATTTTATTTTTTGCTTTCTTTTTCCTTGTAACATAAATGCCTTCCTTTACAAATTGAATTGTCTGATTGTCAAAGTCAGTTCTATGGAGTTTGATGGCATTACTTCAGACCTGAAATATCAAGTCAAGGCCTTTCACCGAGACGAGACCACTCTGCTCTGCTTCTCCTTGTCAGGTTCAGCATTAGTTTCTTTTGTTTTGTGTTTTGTTGTTTTTGTTTTGTTTTGTTTTGTTTGTTTGTTTTTCTTTCTTTCGTTCTAAAAGGGCAGTGTTCCCCCGATCACCTTGTGTGTTAACTGTGAGGCTCTCACGCCAGCATTCTGAATGCGAAGGGAGTTTGATGTTGAACCCCCCACCTTATCCCCTGCCACAACCCCACCCCCTAAGACTGTCACCATGCCTGAGACACTGAGACTAGTGAAGTTTGCACTGATACAGAACGATGCCTTTATCTCTGAACGCCAGAATGTGAAAGTGAGACGATCTGGTACAGCATGAATTTTCACTTCATATTGAAGTTTATGTATGTCTGTAGTCATATTCATGGTACCACATAATTGATCACTTTCAGGGATGCAAGTTAAAGTATGCAAGACGGTAAGGCACCCGCCACCCCACCCCAACCCAGCCCAACCCAACCCACCCAGCTCAGATGGACAGCACCGCCAGCTGTTAGGTGTGAAATCATCACATCTTTTATTTTGCACTTGAGCCGACTCCCCCAAGCCCACAAACTTTAATTAAGTCATTGAAAGTTTGCACACCACAGTGCTCTCCCAATGTCTTTCCCTTTGCTGCTAAATGTTGCTCCACAGTGTTTGTGTCTGTGTGTGTGTGTCTTGGGTCCCATGCTATGTGAATCCTCTTATTTAGAATGGAAGAAGCCTTGGGGGGCGGGGGGGTTGTTGGTTAGGGTAACTGCATTGAAGGAGGAATCGAGAATGTAAACTTAAGGGAAGTATTTCGTACGTGAGGGACGAGACACCATTTTGTTTGTGTGTGTGTCTGCAATTATGGCTGACAGGGGTTGAGACAAAGAGTAGCTGATGCTTTTGCCACAGTGCTTATGCTTTTTCCCACCCTATTATGTCTTGGAAAAACTTGTTCTGAACGAAGATAAGGTCGATGACTTGGCACAGCGTGTGTGGTGTTGGCGAAGGCCCGCTTAAGCCACAGAGATGCGGGAGTGAGTGTTATGGATTGAATGTAGGACAGCACCCAAGCCTCAGTGGTGGCCTGGTGTTATTGTCTGTACTGTATGTGTGCGGGTTTTTTTTCTACTGCGAAGAAAAATGTCTGTCAGAAAGGATGGCTTTCTGTGTCAAAACATGTTCCTTTTAGAAATAAAACGCTACACGTTTTTACTGAGAATGACTCATGAGTTTTCAATATGCCTGATGCATTCATATAAATACATTTTTGGGTTTAGAATTCATCATTGATAGATTGATCCATTCATAAAGTGGAGAAAATTGTGTGCATTTATTCCATCATTCATTCATTCATTCAGTAGTAGTATTCAATAATAAAGTAAGTGACAGGGAAATTATAAATTCACACCACAGGATATTTTCAGCGTTCTATTTAACTCACAGTCATAATGTATTTATAATTACAGCCAAATGAAGAAGAGCATTTATTCAGAGCTATAGTATACTGTATACAGAAGTAGTCTACCATCACCCGTAAAGTATGTTCACATCCTGTGTTTTGGGACAGAGGAAACATCACTCATAGAAATGGGTCCAGAACTAGGTCAAGCCTCAAATAAATAAATCAATAAATAAATGATAAAAACACCATAAATCACAAACAAACAAAGCAAAACTTTTTAGTAAAAGGTTTTTTACATTGGATTTTTTGGGGCCACTGACAAACTGCCCTGGTTAGCATTGGCTGTCGGTCCATTTGACCCAAACAAGAGTAGACAAAAGAGCTCATCTCCTTAAGTACGAAAGAGAGGTGAAGACAATGCCACAATAAAAATATCCGAAGAACAGAGTTTGACAGTAGCGTCACAGGGGAGGGCATTATCAACACTTGACCTCTGAGCTGAACCCACATTTTTCAAAAGGAAATGCCTACGTGCATAGCTTTGTATGTATCTGTTGTCAAAAAGAAAAGAAAAAAAAAAGCCCCACGTTGTTAGACTGTGACGAAACAGGAAGCTTCCTTGGTAAAGAGGGTTTTTTTTTACGGTCAGCATGAAGACATCTTCCTGTTGTGCTGTCGTCACCAATACTCTTTAGTTTGGGTCTTAGTCATCACCATGTTATGCCTGTTTAACTTGTTTGATAATTAGCTAGCAGTTACAGCCATCAGTAGCACTTCATTATAATTACTTCCTAATAAGCATTTATTTTGCATTTTGTTAACTCTTACTTAACACTTTGTTCCTCATATGGTAAACATTACTTTCACACTATTTCTCATCAGTAAATAATTTATAAACATATCTGCAAATGTTAAATCAGGCAGAAAAGATGATAGACAGACAGAAAGGCAGCAAGCTGAAAGATAAATACAACAAAAAGACACTCACAGACTAATCAACAAATAGCTAATCAACATCCAGATGTCAATATGTGTCAATATGTGTCTACATGACTTACTGATGAGATATAATTTGATAACAATGGTTACCAAATAATGAACAAAGTGTTAAGTAAGAGTTAACAAGTGCAGAATAAATGCTTATTGGGAAGCAGTTATTATAAAGTGCTACCCAGTTATCTCTGACCGTTTAAGCCGTTGGCCTAGCTGTGCTGTGTGGCTGTTTCTCTTTGTCAAGTTGCCGTTTTGTGCAGAAGGAAAGACACCACAACTTTTTCACTATCAATTCTTAATATTAATTCTGAATTTATTTTAGAATTTATTTTAAGAAAAGTAAATTGACTTTAGAATTTTATTTTTAAGAATTTTGAATTATTTTTTAATTGTAGACTTGTCTGGAAGTGAAAGACCTCATGCAAATTTTATAATGCATTTAAAGATATTGCATTTGGTCCACTGACAATGCGAAATGTTTCAAAGTGTACTGAAATACGCTGTCTGTCACACAGACTATTTCTACTTCTTATTGCTCTCACTCGCTCACTTGGGGCTTTCATAGCCTAGATAAATAGATTGCGCGCCTTGTCACCCCATCAAAATTCTCAGTCACGTCCAGCGTTTTTCATTAAGTGGGGAATGACTGAGCATGGTCTCTAGGAGACCGTCCAGACCAGTCGGTGCATGACATCCACAGCTCTCAGCTCAGTGCGTGACATCCGCAGTACTGGGCTCCATGGGAAAGTATGTCCAGAGGCATCGTCTGGAGCTGTGGCCTGTGGTCTGTGTGAACAGGCTTTTCATATCGCAGATAGATAGCACAAGAGACGTCTGTCTGTCTGTCTGTCTGGTGTAGGTGGAACACAAGCAGTAAACTGGATTGTGTGTGTGCGTGTGTGTGTGTGTGTGTGTGTGTGTTTTCTCACAAAAAGGTAAACATATCTAAGTAAACTGTCTGAAATAGTTTTTGTTCTCTTTTTTATATGTAGCCATCACTATAGTTTAACAGGTAGTGTTGTCAGATAGAGCATTCCACAGGTCTATTTGAAGAAAATACAATATGGACTTATAACTGGCAACTGTAACATAATTATTGATATTATTTTTCTTTGTGCATACTCTCACTCTCACAGACAGTGGCTAATGAAGTGTTGTCTAGTTCTTTGATATTCAGCGATACATCCCTCTGTGTCATGAGCTGTTGTGATGGTCACGATTTAATGGGATGTGACGTCCTGGCAGACAAAAACCGTGATTAAAATTCCTGTTGTAATCTGGCCATTATCCAAATGACCACGACACAAAACAACACTCTGGCATGTAAACACTCGTTTTCCTCATTGTGCAGGACAACATTGTTCGGAAACAGGTATTTATGTTTATGTTTTTCTGAGCCATTTCTCTGATAGAGCTTTGGCTCATCTAAAAGCTTTAGTGTTCATCTAATTGTTTAATCATGCCTCATCATTTGTGTCCAGAACGATAGCAGGTATCCAACCAATCAGAATCATCTCCATCCACAGTGAGCCAATCATTATTCCCTCAGTCTTAATCTTGTGGGACATGTCATAGCAAGACAACACTACTGTATGTACAGTAGTCATAGTCAGCAGTGGGAGTAAAAAGTCATACCACAAACTTGTTCCAACAATTTACAAAATCATTTGGGTTACACACCTAGGTGACTTACATGACACATGTGCTATGTGGCCTAATGGTTTTGGTCTTGGCATCCGAGGGTTGCAAGTTTAATTCCTGTACCTGCAGGGGAAAAACATGTGATTGAGACTGCACAAGCCAGCTGATTCTCCTCTGCACCCTCATTCATGGCTAGAGGTGCCCTTGAGCGAGACATCTAAACCCCTATATTGCTCCACGGGGATTCACCATGTATGTAACTAAATGACGTGTAATGTGATGCAATGTTAGCCTGGGCATACCCATACTGCCTGTGATGCTGCAAAGAATATCGTGTTCTATTCAGTCTGGCCAACCTGCCTGTTCTCAGCTGTTCCTTTGCTCGAGAAATCAGACACCAATGAAAAACAAACACTATGCGTACGTCATTGGAATCAGTGGTCCGATTGGTTGTAGCTCTGTCAGGTAGTATATAAAGGCATTTGATAGACACCGGTTGATCCCGCCTCTGAGAACTTACTGTCTCTGGGATCTTTGCCAGACGAAGCTCTGCCTATGAGCTTGGTGGGACAGCCAGGCTATTGCAGTGTGACATGCACTGGAAGAACCAGTCAGCAGGACGTCCACTCCTCGATTCCCCAACTCTTCAGATCAGAATCAGAATCAATTTTACTGGCCAAATATACTTACATATACAAGGAGTTTGACTCTGGTAGATATCAACATGTGGTAGTATACATGTAATGCAATATACAACACAATACAATACAATACAATACAATACAGTACAATAGACAAATAGAAATATATGGACTTATACTCTGCATCATAGACAACAATATACATATAGGCATCTAGAAGGGAGTCATAACACACATCTAAAATACATATAGTTATCTAGAAGGGAGTCAGAATATACATCTAAAATACATATAGGCATTTAGAAGGGAGTCTTAATATAATACACATATAGGCATTTATAAGAGAGTCATAACACACATCTAAAATACATATATGCATTTAGAAGGGAGTCTTAATATACATCTAATATACATATAGGCATTTAGAAGGGAGTCTTAATATAATATAATATACATATAGGCATTTATAAGGGAGTCCTAATATACATCTAATATACATATAGGCATTTAGAAGGGAGTCTTAATATAATATAATATACATATAGGCATTTATAAGGGAGTCCTAATATACATCTAATATACATATAGGCATTTAGAAGGGAGTCCTAATATACATCTAATATACATATAGGCATTTAGAAGGGAGTCTTAATATAATATACATATAGGCATCTAGAAGGGAGTCATAATATACATCTAATATACATATAGTTATCTAGAAGGGAGTCGACTCCAGGACGTAAACTCCAAGAGGCTGGGTTTCCCAACTCTCGTCATGGTATTACACATGACTGCCTACCTATTTGGAGAGGAAACCAGCTTGACTAGTAGGAGCGGGTCCTGAAACATAGGCCAAGGATGGCTCATGTGTCCCTGTCAGACCATGGTGACCTGACAGAGGGTCACATGTCAAGTTCATGCAGAGTTGAAATTTGGGGTCTGAGTCAAAGCCCCGAGTCTTCGGCACAAAGGCATTCACATTAGCTGAGTCGCTGGCACTGTCATCAGACATTGAAGTCACTTACGCTACGTGCGTGCTGGACGCCTTTCCAACAACGAGGATTTTCCTGCCTTTCCTCTTCCCGACAACTCTCGAAGTCTGAGTTCCTTTGAAGCATGTTCTATTCTGGGGACAGCGTGCCACGCGCACCTCGCATGATGGCGTCAGACATGCAAATGTCAAGCGGCATAAATATAGACCGGTCGCGCTCGAACGGGTAGACCAGGGCTGGAGACTGAGCTAATAGTGGTGAAGGGGAGTGGAGTGGTGGGGTGGGCTGATGGTGTGTGTGTATGTGGCATGGGGGTCGGGGTGGGGGGTTGTCTTGGAAAGGATAGTGGTGGAGGGGGAAGGGCGAGTGAAAGAGATGCCTCTGCCCGGTCACCTCTGGTCAGAGGTTATTCTAGAGTCTGTTGGGGCCCCAGGAAAACCAAAAATTGCTGCTACTGTAGTTTGAGGTTTGTCGACCCTTGGGGACACTGTTTAAAGCGCCTAAATTAAATTACGACACAGCATTTACTTTTTTATGATTACACTTTCTACTATTCGTTCACCGACCTTTCTTTCTACCCTTACACAGCTGAGGTCATTTGAAATATTGGTTTGGGTTCCTTCATTATGCTTGTATGATATACTGATCTATAATCTTGGACGACATGCGATCTCCCACTGATTCTGCGGCTGTGGGGTTAGCAGTGACAAATCACAGTGAAGTTAGCACAGCAAAGCATAAAAAAGGGCAAGGGCCAAGAATAAGAAAATGACAAATTTGACAGCGATGTGACCTTTGGATGACAACAAATCAGGTCATCGATTCTGTTTTCGCCAGAATTATGATTAAGTCATTTCGCTGCTAATTTCAGTTCTGTTTTAAGCCCTTCTGATAACACAGGATGCAGCAATGGGTAATCAACATCAGCTCTGAAGATCAAACTCATCGGGTGAGATCTGGTGAGCATGTTACATTTTAAGGGGAAGCACTGTGCCTGGCCCGGCGGTGACTAACTTCCTGTGAGGGACATGAGGGCTGTTACCTTCCTTGAAACTCTACATGCTCATTTACGCATTTGGTGATAACTCCCTGATGTGTCACGACTCTTAAATTCTTGTGTCATTGGGCAACTCGACCAAACGGTCACAATGGACGTGTATCTCAGTGCAATGCAGGTATCTGTCTCAGGTGAGGCGGGCTGGCATTGTGAGTCAGTCAGGTGCTCAGTCTTGCCTGTGCATGCCAGTGGGTGTACCAGTCTCTACCGGTAAATGGAGTTCCCACAGTTATAGACTCTTTGCTGAAATTTGGGATGAGAGTAGGATGATTAATAGACTGTGCATGTGTTACTGTGCATGGATTGCATCTGTAAGACACACACACACACACATAAGCACAGTACACACACAGACACACACACACACACACAGACACACACACACACACACAAACACACACACACACACACACAAGCACACTGTACACACAGTCACACACAGTCACACACACACACACACACACACACACACACACACACACACACACACACACACACACACACACACACACAAGCACACTGTGCACACAGTCACACACACACACACACACACACACACACACACACACACACACACACACACGCGTTTGTGAACTTACAGTTGAAGCACTTCAACATGTACTGCATTTGGCTACTGTAATGTGACCTGAGGTAGGGCCAAATTAAGAAACTGTTACCAGTTAAACGGAGATAGGAGGTCAATTTTGCGTACATGTAAAGGAAGTGAAAGTCATTCTTATGAGCCCACAGACACACACACACACACACACACACCCACACACACACACACACACACACACACGCATACACATACACACACACAAACACACACCACCACCACACACACACACACACACACACACACACACACACACACACACACACACACACACACAGACACACACATACGCAAATCTCCATTTTGGGTCCCTGTAGTGTTGTGTGACGCCATGTGAAGAGAACAGTGTAAATGCATCGCTCCCGGTGGGCTTTAAGGCCCTGTGTGGATGTGTGATTGTGTGTGTGTGTGTGTGTGTGTGTGTGTGTGTGTGTGTGTGTGTGTGTGATTGTGTTGGTGTGCTCAGCTGTTGCGGACTCGCTCCGGGTGAAACAGTGTGTGTGTGTGTGTGTGTGTGTGTGTGTGTGTGTGTGTGTGTGTGTGTGTGTGTGTGTGTGTGTGTGTGTGTGTGTGATTGTGTTGGTGTGCTCAGCTGTTGCGGACTCGCTCCGGGGGAAGCAGGACAGACAGAGCGCATCCAAACATGGGAATCCATCCCTCCGCCAGTCCCTCTGTGAGTCCCCCTTTGTGTGGCCATCGCCACCACTGCCAGCAGGGCTCAGGGCTTAGCGTCTCCATTAGGAACGTCTGTCTGTGTGTACGTGTGTGTGTGTGTGTGTGTGTGTGTGTGTGTGTGTGTGTGTGTGATTGTGTTGGTGTGCACAGAGTGGAGTGCATGCATGCAAAGACAGTTAGAGAGTGAGGAGAGAGAGAGAGAGAGAGAGAGAGAGAGAGAGAGAGAGAGAGAGAGGAAGAGGGACAGAGCATAGAAATATGATGTTCTATATCAATAACAAAATGCTTGTGTGTGTGTGTGTGTGTGTGTGTGTGTGTCTGTGTCTGTGTGTTTGAGTGTGTTACTCAATGGTCTGAATATGAATGCGAAAGTGTACCTTAGAGATTTGAATCAAACTGGTTTCTGTTTGGTGGGAAGGGGACAAGAAACTTTATCAACTCTTCAGTATCTTTACGAAAGCCCTGCCAAAGCAGTTGTTATTGAGACGGATGAAGTTTCAATCCTATAAATCTATGTTGCTGATACATATGGTCTTTGCATTATCTTCTATATCCAGTGGCATTCTCTTCAGTGTTTCTGCTGATGCCTTATGGATGATGGTTGCCTCAGTACAAAACCTCACCTTATAGGATTCTTAAATCCTCCTCTTCACCTGATTCCTATACCTGTGATGTTGGTGGATTTCAAAGGGCACCGCTGTCGAAATTTTTTTTATGAATATACGTCTGCTTGGAGCCACAAACAAACATGTGTCACTTGATTACACAGAGCCAAAGGAGAAC
>CM050210.1:6260127-6262627 GCA_027475355.1 Coilia nasus | reverse complement strand
CTAAAAGGACTAAAAGGAAAACATCCCATCTAAAAACAAGATTAGAGAGACAACAAACTACTGTTGTGATCTATACATACAGTATATTGTCTATGTATTGTTTGCACCCAGAATGCCCATATATTTGGGGAGGGTGGTAGGTTCTTTATGATGTCTTATTATGAATTACACACAATCATAATTTGCTTGCCAAAAATGTGGTCACCACTACTTATATAAAGTATTATCTTATTGACTTATGACTTATGTCTTATTACATAACTCATATCTTATTATCTGCTTTGCGTTGGGGTTCTGCATCACTCTGTGTGGACTCATTCCACAAGAACAATGACCGCCTCGCAGAACATTATCGCTTACATAACATGCATTACATTACATTACATTACACTTAGCTGACGCTCTTATCCAGAGCGACTCACAGATATTCACAGGGTTTCAGTTACAGTCCCTGGAGCAGTGTGGGGTTAGATGCCTTGCTCAAGGGCATCTCAACCATGGGTAGGGCAGGATTCGAACCGGCAACCTTCCGATTGCAAGACCAACTCCCTAACCACTAGGCCACAGCTGCCCCACAAATGCATCCATGCATGAATGACCTACGGTGGATGCTTGCACAGTCCCTGAGTAATTCAAGGGAATTATTACATGCCTACAGTACACTCATGATAATTAATGTGCAGTAACCCTACTTTCAGTTCTGTAAATGGCCACATTTTTGGCAAACAAAAGCAATGATCATAATTATGCGTGATTAAATCGTAATCGATAATGATGTACCCACCATACCTAATACTTCAGTTGCTGTGTTGTACATGCATACGGTCACGGATGACTCACACCAATTCCAGATAATTCATAAAATATTAATTAACGTTTGTGTGTCCCAACACCAAGCACTATGTTGGAATTAAGTGTTTTCACTTTAACATGCTATCATTTGGATCTTTTGTCTGCTAATGCAATAATACAATCAATCAATCAATCAATCAATCAATCAATCAATCAATCAATCAATCAATCAATCAATCAATCAATCAGTCAATCAGGTAATCAATGAATCATGTAAGAATTCATGCATTCCAATTCATGTACCCATACCTAATGCTTCAGTTGCTCTGTTGTACATGCAGAAGGTCACGGATGACCGTAAACTCATATCAATTCCAGATAATTCATAAGGTATTGATTAAGTAATCAATGAATCATGTCACAATTCATGCATTCATTCATGTACCCTTACCATAAAGTGTTTGCTGACACTACACGGTGTATGAAAGTCAGCAGTTATGTCTGGCGTACGTGTGGTTGGACATGTTCTAACACTTTCAGTGCTGGTTGAGCGTGGTGTGAGACCTGTTAGCTTTAACGTCACTGCCTGTGTTGACAGAAGGGAGTTTGCTCTGCTACCACTCTGCTACTCACTGTGCAATACCTGCATTATGATGTGCAATACCTAGCTCATAGTGCAATAGTATCATTCACAGCATCTGTACATAGCCCATTTTCCCATTTCTTACCTTTGTTTCTACAGTGCTTCCTCCCTTGACACTTTGACACCTTCACCTTTGTGGCTTTGCCATATAATTTTGTTGTACAAGCAACTGTTGAGTGACAGAAAACGTTCCCACAAAGTGAACCTATTTCCACAGAAGACATACAATGGCTAGCTCCGGAGAATACAGCATGTTTAGCATGATTTGCCGTCATAAGCAGTTATAAATAAACATCTCTCTCATTTTGCGTTCAGCCTGTGATGAATGATTTCCCAGATAACAAGCTGATGACTTTCATACATTGGGTGTGTTGTGATCGGAAAAAGGTTTGTATGTGAAAATTAAAGAAAACTTGTGTGTATGTGGTGAATTCTGGCCTTGCATATCTGTCAGAGTGTGATATTGTTGTCAATTATGTGATCATTATTTGATCATGGTCAGATGAAATCTGATATCTACAACATGTTTGCTCTCATTTGCATTCAGCCAAAGACAAATTAATTGCTAGATAAGCCGATGATTTTCATACAGTGGGTGTGTTGTGATCCGGAAAAGGTTTGTGTGTAAAAATGAAGCAAAACTTGTCTGATAAATTCTGGTAAGGGTAACCTTGTATATCTGTCAAAGTGGCATATAGTTGTTGTCAAGGTGACCATTATGTGATCATAAAGACATCAAATCCTTTTATGACAAACATTTATGCTCGTAAATGTACTTTTGTACATTGTAGATCCCTAATAAACTAAATAAAGAAAGATATTGAGACAGCTAGTACCGCCTTTGCCGTCTTTGTGTGGGTGTGGTGATAAAGACAGGACACTTGCTGTTTTTTAAGTGAAGTTTGTGGTTGATGTTGTCACACGAAATCCACGGAATGTTTACAGACCTCCACAGGTTGCTTCACACTCGTTTATTTTTCCACAGAGGAAATGAACACATTTCCTCCGCAGTCTGACCGAAAGCACGAATACAAACGCATGCACGCAAAGACACACACACACTCG
>CM050210.1:6230127-6250127 GCA_027475355.1 Coilia nasus | reverse complement strand
GGACTCAGGTGGCCCCTAGGACATTTACTGCCTGTGAGATTACGCCAGTAGCAGGCCAGGGTCCTCAGACGACCCCGTCACAGCGCAGCAACGAGGGACCATGGGAAACGCTTTCGATGAAAGAGAGGAGAGCGCAAAATACAGATTACTGGACATTTATAGGTCAGTAACTTAGAAAGTGGACAGAAAAGCTCTAACGTTTATGTGGGGGAATAAAGCTCTTTGGCTTGCAGCGTCACCGACTTCCAAGCAACCCTTGGATAGCGATCTCCCTGTTTACCGATCGGCCTGCGAGATTGCCGGGAATCGGACTCTAAATTACACCATGCGTTCCACTGTGGAGCGCGGGGGCATGTGGACTACTTGGCAGCGTTTCAGACCAACGCAGTACATCATGAGCTTGTGTTGATAGGCCTAAGTTGCTGCTAAGCTATAGGTGATAGATCTCTGACAGTATGCACATAGTCATACCACATAGACTATACCCTTGGAGTTCATGTTTGCACTGCCTGGTCTGTTTACAACTCAGCTGACACCAAGCACACACAGCCTAGATGTAGTGGGACACTATGTAATGCCTGTATGCATGCCTGAGGTTCCTGTGATGTTAGACTTTTTGATTGGTGTAAATATTAGATTTAAATTGATGTGGGCTGTTTTTGATTGGTTTAAAGATTAAATTTAGATAAACTCCTGTTCTCTTTGTAATAATGGGTGTTTTGCAGGCCCCTCTCTCTTGTTTTCTCATGAGAAAGAGGACACTTAAAAAACTCTTCATCTAAATGTAATATTCTAGAAATATGGCCAGTGAATTTAACTGACGTGTTAATTGCGCTGACTACTGGAGCCAGTGATTGTGGCTTGCATTTCCACTCCTGTATTTGGCTCCAAGGCCCTCTGAGAAAACAATCTTCCTAGCTCCTGAGGTTTCATCCTCTCTGTCATTTATGCTGTAACTTTGCCAGAGGCCTTAAAAAAGGCAGCGTCTGCCCAGTCAGCAGGCCTTGGATCCACAGTGAAGCCCCCGCGTAAGATAAAGACAAGGATCGAGAGGATTTTCATCTGAACCACTTTATGCCCAAAATACCCGTAACTGAGATTCGGGGCCTTATGTTGGGACTACCGTTCTACCCTACAACCTGGCCAACTTTATCTCCCGAAGGGCAGCAAAATCACACAAAACAGACATAAAAGAAAGACAAAAAAAGTCTTGTTTGCACTGCAAAGCACTTTTAATCGGCACGTTTGTAAAATGCATTCACATCCAAATAAATACATGGCAAATACAACTGTATTCGGTCTTCTCTACGCTGAGCCTGGCCTTCTTGATGACGAGGCCTCTTTTGCTGGGCACAGTTAATGTCGGGCAAAAAAAAACAAAAAACAAAAAACAAAAAAAAAACGCCAGAGTGACGTGGAAGCGAAGGGAAATTACAGGCACGGCACAAAGGGTAGAGGGTGTGGTGAACGAGGTCAGCTAGTGACGTGTGCAAAGCCGAGGCTAGCAATCAACTGTTATCAATACAGAACTCTTCAGCTATTGGACCCTGTTCTGTTGTGTGCCCATACGCATATCTCCACTGAAGTACCATGTGCTTGTAGGGGGCTCGACTGGTTCCCCCAGTGACTCATAACCCTAGCTGGGATCCAAGTGGGACCCTTACACACGCAAGTAAGGTCAGAGCAAGGTCGCCACTGCAAAGCCCCTCAGACGTTTCTGACCAACTGTTCAATAGATCAGAGGGGATCTGTCTGTCTGTCAGTCACGGCTGAATCATGTGTCACCCTGGCGACGGAGTTGGTGGCGGTGATGTCATACTAGACTTGACAGAAGCCCCTGGCAAGTCCAGCATGATGAACTTCTCATAGCTAACAGAGCACAAGCACAGACAAAAAAAAAAAAACAGAAAAATCCCTTTAGACATAATGTCCTAAAAGGTCGTCGACTTCAAGTACAACAAGAGCGGGCAAAAAGCAACATAATCTCTTGGTCCCTTAATCAGAAGAGGACATCTGAGGTTCAGAAAGTAAAAAGTCCTGCCACACATTTCTTCCAGCCAATTCACTGAGCCAGCTGATCCTGAATTACAGTACCACACCTCTTTAGCCAGGTAGATGAGCTAGTTAGTGAGATCACCTGTGTTAGAAGCATAGGCAGAAGGAGTACATGGCAGGACTTTTACTTTCTCAAGCCGGTTTGTCCGCCTCTGCCCTTAATAACACTTAAAAGAGAAGAAATGCCTTAAAACTTCTTCATTTGCTCCCGTGGGGAACAACACACATATGGGTGACATATAAAGGGGGTGTCTCGGTGTCTGACAGCCAGCTGACACCAGCTTCCTGGATACGGCTGTTTTTAAAGGTGCGTAGAGAGAGAGAATGTGCCGTGTCCCTTTAAGAAACACAACCAGCTTCAGGCTGACTGATTGTTAGCTAGGCTAGGTTATATTTTACCAAGACCTGCCCCGACCTAGATCCCTTTGCAGCCTTGACCATACCGATGACAGTGCCTCACTGTGTGAGAAGAGGCCCCATCTCCTTGTTACGTAACTTACAGCTGCAAATCTCAACTGTCATGTCCTAGCATGTCGCTTGGACACTTTTTCTTTTCTTTTTTTTTTTGCCTGGTTCAAAACTTACGTAATTCAAAATAACACTAAATCCACACAATCTGTAACATGAACAGTGGCTGTCAGTATATATCACTAACAATGGCTGTGACCTATCCAATGACACTGACTCGTAAATTCCTTGCCAGACAAAATCACTTTTGAAAGAAAAATGTAGAATTTTACAGAGGTCAGTAAAAAACAAACAAAAAAAAACAAACAAAATCAAACAAACAAACAAACAAAAAAAAAACAAATAAATAAAACGTTTTCAAACCTGTGGTGTGAGAGCTGTGAAGGTGTAGGTGGTTTACGCCCAGTCTCCCCTGGGGCACAAAACGTTTTGGGCTCGACATTTTACTTCCTAAATCCAAATTCTTTTCTAAATTCGTCACACCTGTCGGTGCGTTCATGAGCTAAAACAAGAGGCTGAAGGATCCTGGGCCTGGTGTCGACTGTCTTTGACCTTCTAACTCACTCCAGGCCAAAGCCTTCAGCGTTGGAGATGGCGATGGTTAATTTTTGTCTCAGTTCTTTCTTGCTCTTGTACGGAGGTAGGCAGATCTGGTTGAAACAAGTGTGAGAGACCGGCAGCCTGGGAAAGACAAAGGGAAGGGTCATGAAGGGTGATGAAATGGGACTTTGACACGCCTTTGTTTAACTCTGTGTTCCTCTACACTTCTGTTAGCTTGTTGTGTCCTCCTTTTGTAAGTCACTTTGGACAAAAGCAACTGCTAAGTGTAATGTAATGTAATGTAATGATGAGTTAAATGTAGTATCTCAGAGCAAAACCTCATGCACACAGTGTTTCTTTTTTTTTTTTTTACATGTATCTGCGCTGATCTACAAAAATAGTATGTCTAATGCAGTGAATGTTTTGTTTGTTATTCATATATATATATATATATATATATACATACTTTTATATTAATTCAGTCACTGTCTATTTTGTCAATGCAATGACTGTAAAGATCTCTGTTTGCAGTTTACAAGTTTCTCATTTACTGGATGTTCATTTCTTCTATGTCTGTCCTATTCATCATGCCTTGCGATAAGATTCCCAGTGAACTTGAATAAACTCCACCAAATGCCCTTGTTAGGACATCTTTTGGATGCGTTTCAATGTGTAAACATGTAAACATCGCTATCTGCTCCAAAGGCTAGAGCTGAGAGCACGGAGAGGCCTACCAATCAGTGGAGACGTCGTTCTTGGTGATTTTAAAGTTGAGGTCGGCCATGCCTCCCACGGGAACCCGGTCACTTCCTGTGCAGAAATGTAGGAGGCGTTTCTGTAGCTCCAGCGGGAATGCCAGGACCACATCCCAGAATGCACTGCAAGGTATGGGGAGTGGGGGAAGAGAGCCATGGGAGTACAGAATTAGATACTGTATAAACATGGCAGGCGACGCGAAGGTCGAAGGGCTATTATTAAATCAAGACAAGACTTGTTTGCTCGTCGAGTACTTTGTGTAAAGTCGCTTTAACAAGAGGGCTTGAGAGGGCTCATTCTCTCAGCCACCACCTATGTACCTGAGTGTAAATATCACAGTCTCTGAGTTCATAAAAACAACCTGAACTTGAGAGGAGGAGCAGAAGAAGAGAGAGGAGAGGAGAGAGGATAAGAGGAGGAGAAAGGAAAGAAGCAAGGAAAGTAAGACAGAAGGAAAACCAAGAGAAAAGTAGAAAAGAAGAGAGAAAAAAACAAGAGGGGAGGAGAAGAGAGGAGAGAAGGGAAGAGGAGATGAGAGGAGGGAAGAGGAGATGAGAGGAGAAGAGAGGAGAAGATGGGAAAGGAGAGGAGAGATAAGAAGGAGAGAGGAGAGGAGGGGAGAAAAGTGAAGAGAGGAGACGACAGGAGAGGAGAGGAAAGGAGAAGAGAAGAGAGGAGAAGATGGAAAAGGGGAGGAGAGAAAAAGAGAAGAGAGGAGGAGAGAGAAGTGAAGAGCGGAGAGGAGACAAGAGGAGAAGAGAGGAGAGGAGCCGAGAGGAGAGGGTAGGAGGAGTGAAGAGAGGAGACATGGAGATGTTGGTACCGGATGGTGGGGTCGGTCTTGCTGTAGCCCTCGTACTGGGCCACCCTCTGCAGGGACACCATGTCCAGATGGGGGCTCCCACATACCAGCACCTCCACCTCCTCTGGCCTCAGGAGCTACAGGAGAAAACACATGTTAACTAATGGATGGAGGATTGATGGATAGATGGATGGATAAGTGGATGGATGGATGGGTGCATGATGCATCGCTGGATGGATGGATAGATGGAGGGGTGGATGATCCATCGATGGATGGGTGGATGAATGGATGGGTGGATGATGCATCGATTGATGTATGGATGGGTGGTTGGATAGGATGGATGGATGGACAGATACATGGATGGATAGGTGAATGGATGGGTGGATGGATGGATGGATAGGTGAATGAATGGATGGATGGATGGATGGATGGATGGATGGATGGATAAGTGGATCGATGGATGGGTGCATGATGCATCGATGGATGTATGGATGGGTGGTTGGATAGGATGGATGGATGGACAGATACATGGATGGATAGGTGAATGGATGGGTGGATGGATGGATGGATAGGTGAATGAATGGATGAATGAATGGATGGATGGATGGATGGATGGATGGATGGATGAATGGATGGATGGATGGATGTGCAAGTGGCTGACTGAACTATCAGGGGCTATGCACTACACAAATGAAATGTGGTCTTAATATAATGTGGCAGGTTGGCCTACTTAGAAATGTTAAACATTCAGAGACTGCTTATGTAACATTACAGGTGCATGTCTGACATTCATACTATATGTGGTTTAAAAAAGACTGTTTATGCATTCCATAGATTACATCCTTACAGTTGTGTGTTTGGTCTGTTCAGTCAGCTTTGTATTACTTTAAAACATTTTAATACATCTGAAATATTCACTGCCGCTTAAGTATTTGTGCAATTTCTGGCAGACTAAATACCTACAATTCATACAAACAAGACAAAAACAAAAGGACCTGCATGCATCAAGTTCTCATGTTTAAATTCAGTACGTTTTGTAGTAACACCCAACGGTAAACTAAATGCTTCAGTAGGTTCTAATTTTTTTTTTTTATTATTTTACATTACACTTAGCTGATGCTCTTATCCAGAGCGACTTACAGTTACAGTCCCTGGAGCAGTGTGGGTTTAGAAGGGCATTTCAGCTATAGGTAGGGTGGGATTCGAACCTCTGACTTTTCAATCCCAAGACCATCTCGATAACCCCTAGACCACAGCTGCCCGATGTGACAAAGCCCAGTGCAGTGCCACCTAATCAGTGCGGGTGACACATTTGGTCGGATAGGACCCAACGTTTTTCACATTCTCGCTAAATTCCACACCGCATTCAGATTAGAGGCGACACTGCCTTTGAACATGAGTTGAAATCAGGGTTGTCGCTATTGCACTCTCAACCGGCTGGACCCACAAATAATGTCGAAATCGTTGTATAATGTTGTATATGGTTTTTAAACAAAGTCCAGGAGGAGCTCATAGGGATGATTGAGAGCAATTAACTGGCCTGTCTCCTGCATTCCAGGTGATTTAAACCTGCTGGCTGGTTCATGCATCATAAACACTCACATAGCAAATAATCCCTCCTCTTGTCCTGTCCTTACTCCTCCTATTTCACTAGTGGCTACACTCTCATTCCTCTTATGAACATAGGATCCATGCAATCCAACAATCTCTTCTTAATTCTGGGCATTCTGGGACCAAGGCCCACTAGACAAACAGCACGCATACCTACAGTACAGTATGTTGCCCTACAAAGGCAAAGTGCAGTAACTCCGCAAACATTGAAGCTGATAAAAATACCTTCAGAGTTGTCATACTGCCCAGTCAAACACTGGGCAGCTGTGGCGTAGTGGTTAGGGAGTTGATCTTTGAATGCCATACCAGTATGAAGAATGTCAGTGGGGGAGAAAAATAACTCGTGCTCTCCTGCACCCTCATCCATGGCTGAAGTGCCCTTGAACAAGGCATCTAACCCCACATTGCTCCAGGGACGCTGTACCCTGTACCTATAATAACTGTAAGTCGCTCTGAATAAGAGCGTCAGCTAAGTATAATGTAATAGTGGTGATGCTTTTATCTACTTTCTTAGTAGGAAGAAGCAAGAGATTTGGTCAGAAGACAAAGGAGATGTTATAAAGTTAATTTCCAGTCTAACCTCAAGTTTTGACAAAATATTCAGTTATTGCCGTTTGGCTTTGTTTGGCCATGGGGAAACTACTGCATGGTGGAGGGGAGGCTTTTCCCTGGGAGCGTGGTTTCTATGTGGGGCGTTACAGCTGGTGTACGTCAAGTGAAGTCACCATTATTTATAAAGCACTTTAAAAACAAAAACAGCAGCTGACCAATGTGCGGGACAAGCAGGGTAATACCACTTGTTAGCCAAAAAGAAAGGACAACATAAAGTAAGCACGACAAAAAAAAACTCAATAAGATATCCATGCTGTACTGAATGCCAGGGCCAGGACATAAAAATGGGTTTTAAGGTAATATATACGCTCATGCACTGACACACATACACACAGTATCTGGGTCACGGCGCGTCCACAGTAGACAAATTCACCACAATGTTTAACCTACCTGAGACACACACATGACAGGCCTTGCCCAGAGCTCATCCTAATAGCGCCGCTGTTTAGCCTAATTATAAATACTCTCCTGGTCTGACTTTATGGGTGTAGCTAACTCAACATCCGCACTGACCCCTGTCAGCAACGGTATGCTTCAAATATCAACAGTCAGGGCCACAGAGGGAGGAGGCAGTAATTTTCCACAGCCATCCGACAGACGTCATGTCATTACATAGAGATGGCCACTGTACTCAGGAGACGCCAAGCCAAGCAGCGGTGACTTTGGCATGCAGTATCCCCAGCCTCATGTTGTACAAGTGACCAGGGCCTCTTGCATTATGTCTTTCATGGCTATTGAGTCTGTGCTTACCTAATTAAATTGCTATGCCTTATTGCTATGGCTTATTGCTATGCCTTATTGCTATGGCTTGTCTATGGCTTATTCCATCACATCTGCATTTAGCACACGCTGTTATCCGAAGTGACCTGCAAATGAGAAACAACAAACTCCCTATCTAGGAACAGGAGCTGATGAACGGCATGTGTACGACAGCACACTGAGGAGATTTGCTGTACGATGTAATGGAACGCTTTAGGAGATTTTCTGTACGATGTAATGGAACGCTTGCTGTAAAACACTGATAAATACGGTAGTTAGATATTTTTACGGTACATGGAAGACTCAGATAGTAACGACTGTTTTTGACTCCTAAAGTAGGTCAAATTAGCTCAGACTTATACAGACCATAGATATTAGACTGACTATAAACAACTATGACTCTGACTATGATCACAGACTACAACTATGAACGACTATGACTGACTATGACCATAGACTACAACTATGAACAACTATGACCGGCTATGAACTCTGGGCCTTTGGCATTAGTTCACAGCCCCTCTGCAACATCATGATTGGCAGGCGCTGATATCCTGTCACATCAGCTGAGAGTTAAACAGACCACAGATATCGGGCCGACTACCTAGCAGGACTATGAACTCTAGGCATGATTTCACAGCCCCTCTTCAACATCACGATTGGCAGGCACTGCTATCCTGTGTCACATCAGCCGAGAGTTAAACAGACCACAGATATCGAACCAACTACCTTGCAGGACTATGAGCTGTTGGCCTTTGGCATTACTTTAGAGGCCCTCATGCGAGAGAACTGAACGACTGGCATAAGTTCTCGTTTGTTTGACTGTCGGCGAGTCCACTTTCGCTGATGGAGCCGAGGTGCGCCCTTGACCTTATCTGGCTCTGATAAGGCCCACAGTTACAACAGCCATATGTACACTAACTTATCGCCTGGCTGTCAGGACTGCAGGACTGTAGCCAACGCCTTGAGTCGCTGCCTCTGGGGCCGTAGCCAGACGCCAGCTGACTGGTGACCGCTAATGGCACGTAGCTTGCGACAGACATTCACACACTTGTGTGAGCGCACGCACACACACACAACACACAGATACTGTTGTGTTTTATGAAATTATACTAGGCTTATACTGCTTATATTATCATAAAGAATTTCCATATAAAGCTAAATTTGGGATCCGTAGAAGAAATCAACTAGTCGATCGGACTAGTGTATTTTACTTGCATTCTGTGTTAAATACATGATGCTGGTACAGGGCTTGGTAGAATAAGAGGGCATTTGCTGAATCACAGAATGACACATCGTTAATCCACAGTTGAGGATCAGCTGAACAGCTGAATCCATCTGTACAGACCCCACTCCCCACCCCCAACACACACACACAAACACACACACACACACACACACACACACACACACACACACACACACACACACATACTCATTAACTCACACCACCTCTAGCGTCACCAACCCCCCCTAGCCCCTCCCCTCACCCCCCACCCTTACGACCTCTGGCTGAAACCCATCTGACCAACAGCGGATTATGTAAGCCCCACCCCAGCGCTGGGAGTCAGCTGTTGCATAACTCCAGTTGGAGATGGAAGAAGAGGGGGGGGGGTTGGGGGGGTCATGATATGGGATCGTCAGTGGGAGGAGCCAAAAGTGGGTCAGAAATCTCCCTTGACTTTCTTCTTTTTCTTTTTTTCTAACGACCTTCTGTGACTGTGGAATGTGAACCTGAGTGCCCAGCTCAGCCCTTAACATGTGCCCCCCCCAGGGCAACCAAGAGGTCCCCCAGTCCACCCCCACCCCCCCACAATCCCTGGCCCCCATAATGCCCCCCTCTTTACATAATGACTCGGCTTGCTAAAGAGATGCAGCATCCAGTGGCCACAGAGAGCTACTGCTTCGCTGCACTGTGTTTTAGATTTAGGCAATGCTTTATTTTAGAGTGTGTCTAACTGTAACAACATGTAATATTATGTACATACACTGTACATCCCTAACACTAACCCTATGGTACAGTGTAAGTACATACTGTTACAACTTGTTAATACAAACTTTCATGATATAAACAAGGCCTGTAAAAACCCTTTGTAACCGACATTAATTTAAAAGCTGCAAAGTGTCTCTGCTGCTGCAAGTGCATGTTGTGCATCCACACGCCTCTCTCACTCTTTCTTCTCTCTCTCTCTCTCTCTCTCTCTCTCTCTCTCTCTCTCTCTCTCTCTCTCTCTCTCTCTCTCTCTCTCTCTCTCTCCCCTCTTCATTAAGTGTGGGTTTGTTTTGGGGCAAGAGATTAGGTGTCATGGTTTTGAAAAGCGTTTGCTTTTTGTCATGCTGGTGAAAACAATGTCTCAGCCGGGCTCCCCCCGGGGGCTTTGGGTCCTGTCTGCAACCGCGTTTCGGAAAACTACCAACCGGGCAACCAGTTCCAGCAGCTTTTGACTTCTCCTCTCCCTTCTCTCTCTCTCTCTCTCTCTCTCTCTCTCTTTCTCTGCTTGTGTTTACAAAACCCCGTTCCACCCAAAAAGGCAATAAAAAGCAAAGCGTACATTATTACATGCACAACCAAGTCTGCCAGATAAGTGCCCAAACAGGTACCCGGCTCTACCACGGGGCCAGAGAAGAGGAAATTTCCATGCCCGTGTTTTTGTGTAAGGTCGCATGAAAGGAGGAAGCTATATAAGGCAATTGAGGCTCCCTGGTATGGCTGATAACACATAACCATTTCTATCAATGTATCTTTAGGGAAACGCACAAAGCAGAATAAGACATTATTGAACATGCACAGGCACAGCAGACCAAGTCAGCCATGAGTAACACACTAAGGCAAAACACAGAATTATTCATTCGACTTCTTGTTCCGTCAGACACATAAATAGGCATAAAATTGGCATAAGTTATTCTCTCTCTCTGTTTCTCTTTTTCTTTCTCTTTGTCTCTATTTATTTCTCTCTCTCTATCGATCTGTCTCTCTCCCTTTTTGTGTAAGGTCGCATGAAAGGAGGAAGCTATATAAGGCAATTGTTCTGCACTGTGGTGAGCAAAAACGAAAAAGAAAAACATTGCTACATACTTTTGGATCAAGCTTTTTTTTGTGCGTGTGAGTGAATCAAGCTTGCACAGTGTAAAGCATGTATGGTTGGCATATGTACATTTGCAGCAAATGTGCATCAATGCATTCTGTTTGTGTTCGGTTGTCACTTCTGTAACTACGTATTTCTCTTTCTTCTTCACTAGAAACTTCTTTTCTTCAGATGTTCAGCAAATATGCATCAATTGTTTGCAGCAAATATGCATCGATCCATTCTGTTTGTGTCGAGAAGTTCTGCATCACTTCTGCAACTATGTATTTTTTTCTTTTCTTCATTAGAAACATTTTTTGTTTTCCAGAACAGGCTACAAAGCCGTTTTTAAAATGTGCAGCAAATATGCATTGATTGTTTGCAGCAAATATGCATTAATGCATTATGTATGTGTGTTGGAAAGCACTGATTCTGCAGCTAGGTATTTCTCTTTTTTTCTCCTGTATGGTAGACACTTTTTTCCAACCCAGGCAGCACAGTCCAGCTGCCTCAAAAACGTGCAAACGAAGCCTGAAATGTCAGGATTTCCTGGCTGCTTGTGCATCAGCCTGCCAGCTCCAAGACTGCGGCCGGATCGGCGACGAGCTCATTAAACCTGACGTAAATGTCACCAACCGACAGAAGCAAGGACAAGCAGGGGGGACAGGGGACAATGGCTCGCATCACGTTCCTGAATCGCATGTAGCCCCTGTGCGGAGTCCTTCTGCACAAAATAACGGTTCCTGTTTTTTTTTTTTTTTTTTTTTTTGTAGGTCAACCCCCATCCTCAATTAATATTCTCAGACGACTGTTGGATCTGTGTGCGTTTCCTTTCTTTCTGTGGGTGAGACAACACCCCCCCCCCCACACACACACACCACTCTATAGGGCCATTCTATAGGCCTCGGAAGAGAGGGGGCTCGGCTCTCTTCGCTGCAGAGGGACTGGAGGGAGAGAGCAAGTGTGTACTTGCTCGCACACAGACACACACTCACTCACACACACATAGACACACACTCACTCACACACACAGACACACACTCACTCACACACACATAGACACACACTCACTCACAAACTTAGTCAGAGGGAATGCTGCCAAGGAAGGGGGCGGGGTGTCTCCCTACACAAAAGCAGCCTTCACAGACTCTACACACACACACACACAGCCCCGAACGCTGCCCTCAATCTCGCCCCTCCTGATCTTGCCGTCTCCAAACAACTCATGGAACATTCTAGAGTTCACGGCGCCTAGCAACCCTCTGTCACAAACCATTAGCTGCTGCTCACGAATGCCAGACAATGTGATGATTACTGATGGACTGGGATGATACAGACCCCCTTGAACAAAAAAGCCTCCTAACCCACTTAGCATCTGCAGTGTCTCGTGTTGACAGACGTCTTCCTTGTGTTTCCATTTTAAGCATTGTGCACAAGCTTACCTTCACACAGGGGAAACATAATAATTCATCACCAGTCAGTGTTTTTCTTTCTTTCTTTTTCTTTTCTTTGTTTCTTCTTTTCTTTTGTCTTTTATTCACAAGGCAGAGGAAAGAGTGTCTCACCATGATGGCGTCGGACGCGCAGACGCTGTGGAAGCCGTGGTAGAAGGCAGCGAAGGGCTTCTCAATGGACTTATTCAGCAGGAAATCAATGTACAGCTGGACGTATTCTGCAGGAAACAGGAAACAGGAAGTGTAGAAGGGGGACACTGAGCGCACACAGAGAGATCGCAGACAGGGAGAGGCCAGGCTGAGGCTGAGGCTGAGGCTGATCTGGATCACTGCAGGCCCAGATGAGGCCCAGATGTTTTAACAGATACAAACTCAGTGTCAGTGACACTGTCCATACATGCATACATTACATTGCATTACATCACATTACATTACACTTAGCAGACGCTTTTAAGACATTGCATAACTAAACTACAAACTAGTCAGGACGAATCCAAAATGTTTCTGAAGTTCACTTTAACAGGAGCATAACTGATATTGCATCGCCAAATTGGTTCAAGGTTATTCAGGTTTATCAAGGTCATCTTATCACAGGCCTAGCCAGTCTTAAAAATGTGGATGCGAAATCTGTTTAAAATAAACGTTACAAGTTCACTTACTCAAACCAAAAATTTATGGGAGCTGAACTGGTCTATTTTTTACTGTGATAACTTTCTTTTCACCAGGTGAAGCATAGTTCCATTTTAAGTGGAATAGCAGGGAAGTGGCTGATAATAGGCGATATGCCGGTAATGGGATCACTTCCTGTACATCTGAACTTGCACCTTAGTAAGTTAAATAAACTTAACTTAAGAGAACTTGAGGTTGCGGACATCGCTCACCTTTTCTGTTCAGGTTGGTCAGGGGGATCTTATCCCCGCCTGGTTTGAGATTGTACGACTTGATGACTCCCATCTCTTCCTGGAAAACCTGAAATGACACAACATTCCCACTCAACCTTGACTGTGTGTCCATGTCTTGCACTGTTTTAGTTGGCATGAAGGTGTTTTGTTTACTTGTGAGACTGAAACAAACAAAACAAACAAATAAACAAACAAAGAAGCTAAGCTAAGTCAAATTCTACATCTAAGTGATGAAGCAACGCTCTACAGTTCAGGCCGGGCCCACAGGACATCTGAGTGTGTGATGAAGCAACGCTCTACAGCTCGGGCTGGGCCCAAAGGACATCTGAGTGTGTCATGAAGAGAAGCTCTACAGCTCGGGCCGGGCCCACAGGGCACTTCCTGGCGTGGGCCTATTTGCCTAACCCAGAAAGACGTGAATAATGTCTCAGTATGCTCATGTGAGCGAGGGCATAAGGACCTGTAGAGCTGCCTGTATTTGAGTGTGAATGTGTGTGTGTGGGTGTGTGTGTGTGTGTGTGTGTGTGTGTGTGTGTGTGTGTGTATGTGTGTGTGTGTGAATGTGTGTGGGTGTGTGTGTGTGTGTGTGTGTCTGAATGTGTGTGAACATGTGTGTGCTTGTGTCTGTGTGTGTATGTACAGTATGAGCATGAATGTGTGTGTGTTTCTGTGTATGTGTTCTTGTGTGTGTATGTGAATGAGGTTTTGTGTGTACATGGGTGTGTCTGTGTGTTTGGGTGTATGCATGTGTACCAACCTTGCTGTGTGTGGCCGCACACACACACGTGTGTGTGTATTTGCATTTGCATGTGTGTGTGCATTTGGATTTGCGAGTGTGTGAGTGTGTGTTTGCATTTGTATGTGTGTGTGTGTGTGTGTGTGTTTGAATTTGCATGTGTTTGTGTGTGTATGTATGCCCACACATGTATGTGCATGCTTGTGTGTGTGTGTGTGTGTGTGTATGTGTGTGTGTCTGTGTGTGTGTGTGTGTGTGTGTGTGTGTGTGTGTGTGTGTGTGTGTGTGTGTGTGTGTGTGTGTGTGTGTGTGTGTGTGCGCGTGAGGGAGAGAGCGAGAGAGATCCCCTGACCTGGAAAGTTGTGTAGTAGTCCTCCTCCACATTCCCCTCGTAGCTCAGGAGTTCCGACAGGCCGTGGGCCAGATCCTGAAACCCAAAAAATCGCCCAATGAGTGTTTGCGCAGAGTAAACAACGCTGTTTATTTTTGATGACCTGCATCAGGAATGTATAAATCACCATTACAGGACACGACTAAAAGGTCCGACCCGTTTACATGTTGGACACAAGGTCAAAAGGTCAGAGAAAGGTCCGCTGCAGAACCTGCCTGGCAACAAGCACACTGAACCACCTCTTTGTATTACACATCAATGTCATAGTCAGTATCATAAATATCAATAAATGTGCCATGCTTTGCCTTGCCCATCTATTCCTACATGCCCGAATGTGATGAGGGTATGTATAGTTGCAAAGACTTTAAGGCGACCTATTCTGTGTGTGTAGACCAGTGTTTCTCAAGGTGTGGTCCACAAGAAATCCCAAGTGGTCCACAAGCAGTTGTCTTAAAATATTATTTTTATGTTTCTTAAGCTACCTATGGTATGCACAGTGTGTTTAAACAACATGTATATCATCAGTCCACTCTCTAGTTAGGGCTGTGTTGATACACTAATTCATGCATTTACATAGCCCTGTTAACCTCAGGTGGGGCTGGTGTGTGTGTGTGTGGGGGGGGGGTCCTTGAGGCTGTTTAAGAGGTGAAGTGGTGCTCGGTCAGAAAAAACGTCTTTACAAACACTGCTTTAAGGCGACCAATTCTGTGTGTGTAGACTTTACCATTAAGAGCCCTGGGGCTCTTGTCCCACACATTGCATATTTCTGTGAGATCATCACACATAGCTTTGCAATGAGAGACTGAACTCATAAACTCATACTGCACAAATAAACCCCAGTGGATCTCTGCGCCCCAAAATAACACATTACAGTTGAGCCGGGATGTTCTGCTGGATCGCATCCATTTCATTTGTGTCTGGATTCAAAAAAAGGTTTTTCAACAGCATGCGATGTTGCTTCCTCTATCGACTAATCCAACAAGTGGATTGATGTAAGCTCTGGGTGGAGGGCATTGATGGTTATTTTGTTTGATATTTATTATTTTCTGATATTATCATTTCCATAAACTCTGCCAATATGGCTGGGCTTAGGTGTATCTGATGCCGCTGTCACCCAGTGAGCGAGCCATGTTGTGACACAAAAACAGAAGTTTGCACGTTAAGGGCCAAACAGGACCCAGAGAGCGTGTTATGTAAGCCAGTGCAAAACCACGGCTGCCTTTTTTCCTCTTTCAGAGCACTTGGCAACACACATCCTCTGACTCAGCAAAAGCTTTCTTCAGTTTTTCCATCCTCACATTTGACATTTAGGACATTTTGTACATATTCATAAAAATATATAATATTAATAGAGAGCTTCAAAAAATGGGAAAGACTTTTCCACTATGGAACTTTTCCTCTCAACAGACAAAAAAATGGTGCAACAGTATTGGGACAACAGAGCCCTCTGCTGGACACTAGTGGTAGTGGTTTGATAAATACTGTACATCTCATGACACTATGTGGACATTACATAACATTTCATTGCATTTAGCTGACACACTTATTCAGGGTGACTAATGGTGGATGAACAGCTCTCAACTCACACACTTCTTACTTCTGTGGCCCTGATATATTACTGCTGAAGTTATACAATTTTTCTTCCTGAATTGATACATTAAAACAATTATAGGTAGATACATATATATTATTATGTAAAAGAGTGAATGACTATGTGTGTGGGTGTGCAAGTTAAAACAGTGAGAGAATGAGTGGTTAAGTGAATTTGTAAGAGAGAGAGTGAGTGAGTGAGTGAGTGAACTAGTGAGTGAGTGAGTAAGTGAGTGTGAGTTAGTGAACTACTGAGTGAGTGAGTGAGTGAATGGGAGAGTGAGTGTGTTAGTGAGTGAATGAGTAAGTGAGTAAACGTGTGTGTGTGTTTGTGAGTGAGAGAGAGAGAGAGTGAGTGAGTGAGTTAGTGAGTGAGTGAATGAATGTGTGTGTGTGTGAGAGAGTGAGAGAGAGAGAGAGAGAGAGAGAGGGAGAGTGAGTTAGTGAGTGAGTGAACGAGTGTGTGTGTGTGTGAGAGAGAGAGAGAATGTGTTAGTGAGTGAATGAGTAAGTGAGTGAATGTGTGTGTGTGTGTGTCTGTGTGTGTGTGTGTGTGTGTGTCTGTGTTTGTGAGAGAGAGAGAGAGTGAGTGGGAGAGAGAGTGGGAGAGTGAATGTGTTAATGAGTGACTGGGGAAGTATGTCAGAGATTAAGATAGGACGTGACACGTAATTTCCCCATATATGGGCGTATCCACTGGCCTGCTATACGGAAGGTCACGGAGAGGTAGCAACACCTACACACACTAAACACACACATAAACACACACACAAACTACAAACTTATGACTACGCACACACACACACACACACACACACACACACACACACACACACACACACACACACACACACACACACATAACCATAAACATACACACACACACACACACACACACACACACATACACACACACCTACACACACTAAACACACACATAAACACACACACAAACTACAAACTTATGACTACACACACACACACACACACACACAAACACACACACATAAACATAAACACACACACACACACAAACATAAACTACACACACACACACACACACACACACACACACACACACACACACACACATAAACACATAACTACACACACTTGTGACACGTAATTTCCCCATCTGTTAGGAGTATCCACTGGCCTGTTATACGGAAGGTCAGTTAGAGGTAGCAACACCTACACACACTAAACACACACATACAAATGCTAACTATACATGTATGACTACACACACACACATACACACATAAACATAAACTACACACTTATAACCACAGACACACACACACACACACACATAAACAAACTACACACTTATAACTACAGTGAGAGGTAGCAACACCTACACACCTAACACCAGAGGTGAACATCCTAGGTTCAGAAAACAGTAAAAGTAAACACACACATAAACACAAACATAAACTACACACTTATGACTACACACACACGCGCGCGCACACAAACACAAACATAAACTACACACGTATTACTACAGACAAACAAACACATAAACATAAACTACACATAAACTACATACCTATGACTACACCCACACACACACACATACACACACACACAGAGTACACACTCTTGACTACAGACCCACAAACACACACACACACACACACACACACACACACACATACACACACACACTTATGACTACACACACACACACACACACACACACACACACACACACACAGAGTACACACTCTTGACTACAGACCCACAAACACACACACACATACACACACACACACACTCACACATACACACACACATAAACATAAACTACACACTTATTACTACAGACACAGAGAGAGAGAGAGGGAGAAATAGAGAGAGAGATAGAGAATAACACTGGTGGAGAGTGGACTGGAAGGCTGCTATATTGGTGCTTTTGCCTCTGTGGCACATGGCATCTGGGCGTAGCACCAGCTGATGACTTTCACAGTCGTGTGTGAGAGAGAGACTCCTTATAGCCATCACTGCCATAATATATAGCCTTCTCACAGCAACCTATATGCATGGCTTTATATATATATAGTTCTTACAGCAACCTATACGCCTAGCTTTATATATATATAGTTCTCACAGCAACCTATACGCATGGCTTTATATATATATATATATATATATATATATATATATATATATATATACTTCTCACAGCAACCTATATGTATGACTTTATATATGTATATAGTTCTCACAGCCACCTATACGCATGGCTTTACTGTTTACCTGCAGTCACAGGTCCAGTAGCTTAACCGCTAGGCTATCACTGCCCCTATATATATGTAGCGTCCTCCCAGCAACCTGTATATACATGGCTTTACTGTAATATAGATATATGGTGTCCTCCCAGCAACCTCTATATACATGGCTTTACTGTAATATAGATATATGGCGTCCTCACAGCAACCTGTAATACGCATGGCTTTACTGTAATATAGATATATGGCGTCCTCCCAGCAACCTGTATATACATGGCTTTACTGTAATATAGATATATGGCGTCCTCCCAGCAACCTGTAATACGCATGGCTTTACTATAATATAGATATATGGTGTCCTCACAGCAACCTGTAATACGCATGGCTTTACTGTAATATACAGTCTCTGTAAGTGTGGTACATGTGTCCATATTTTATGTCAATAACTGTCTATTGTCTGACACTTTGTTTGCCGGCATTTTGACCCAGTATTCTAAAAGACGCTTAGTCTTAATTGGACCTTTAAAAATAAATATATGTGATATATATGTGTAAGTATATATGATGCCCTCACAGCCATGTGTGCATGTGAGAGTGTGTGTGTGTGTGTGTGTGTCTGTGTCTGTGTGCCCCTGCACATCATGTGTTTGTGTAAATTTCGTTTTATTTCATGCATCTAGCCTTGAACACAGGAAGACTGTGCCATCTTCCTGTGCCTCTACCAGACACACGAGTGCCTTGCTAGCTAGTGCGCCCCCTAGTGTCCGACACACCTTCTTTTACAGTCGTGTGTGGAGCTCCAGTATTTCCCTGCTGTGTGCCACACGCACACTCCTCTTATGTCTTCATGCACCCTGCTGCAAGCACTTGAATTTAGTTACTCAAGGTTTACTATGCATTTAGATACACTAAAACATGTAGATACACAAACAAATGAAACCATTATATAAGGTGTTACTGTGAATATATTTATTTGTGTATTTGTGTGTCTGCACTATTGGTACATCAGTATGTAAGTGAACATCTCCAGTGCAAGGCAAATGTATTTGTATGTGTATGTTGACTCATGCATTTGTACGTCTTTTGTCTCCAATGGTGCTACAGTAAGACTTGAACAGAGTGTACCAAAGTTCAAGATTAGCACATCCTTCCATCATTTGTGGAAGATTATTCATATAAAACTATACATAAATAAGTTTCTGAGAAATATTTTTTAAAATCACGCTGAAGATTTCCTGACGTTATTGAAGTACTCCATGACAACAGAGACTAAGTTACCGTTGCTATGAGACGGTCAGAGAGGCGTACACCATCTATATGTTGTGTGTATCTAACCTTATATAACCTCCAATAACCTAAGGCAAAGCTTAAGGGAATGGAGGCTTCTGAAGAGGAACACATTAGTCAGACAGGCACATGTGCCCAAACACCACCTGATGCCCTAAATCTCCTTTCAGCTTGTCCACCCTTAACGTTACAAGAGTTTAGGTATTTTAAAGCAACACTAAGTCGTTTTTTCAACCTTAAAATACAGTACACACTCTTCTGCTTCAGGTCCATTTGGGGCACACATGCACACTTTTTTAACTGTCATACACACTCTAGTCATGCTCTTACACACACATACACCCTAAAGGGCTCTGCACACCGGAAAGTATGGCACAATTTCGAATTCAGCAATGTCGATTGCTCCGCACACTGACTGCAAAACGAACTTCAGAGTATTCCATCTAAAGCCGTCATGATAAATAATGGTTTTCAATGAGCGTCGCAGAGAAAAACACAACCCGAATCATAATCGACATGCTGTCAGCAGTACTTCGGCGCTGTATTGAAAACGATGAAATCTAATCTAATAGAATGTCAGATATGCAGTGCGTTACACTTTGTCAAAGCCATTGTGCAGAACCCTAACATCTCACACACTCTTGCAACCACACAGTCATGCCCTTAGGGCTAATTCACACCAAACACTCTGCCTATTCAGCGTGTGGCCGTTTTCTATCCGTATTCGTTTAGAAAGCA
>CM050210.1:6202627-6210127 GCA_027475355.1 Coilia nasus | reverse complement strand
TGAATCATAAGGGTCACATGGGTTGTTAGTCCTTTCAAACAAGCCCAGTGTCAGCTAAATGCAATGTAATGTATATCCCAGCATTTGAGTCTACTGAGCTTTAGAGGGACAGTCAGGACGGTGGCGGTTTAAGTGAGATACGATGGGAAACCAACTTTGAACTGTGACCTCTCACCTTGGCCATGCTAAGGTCTATTTAATGTGAAGTAAATGAATTTGATGTATTAATGTGTCCCGGCAAAACTTTGTCTTTCTGTTATACTGGGCGTTAGGGTGGTGGTGGTGGTGGTGTTGTGATTGGAATGGAGGGCGAAAAAGAAAACAAACTTTGAACTTTGACCTCTCACCCTAGCCATGCTGATCATCTGCTGCTCCGAGTCCCTCTGGAGGATGGCTTTCTTCACCACGGCCGACAGGATGAAGGGAAACTGGCAGAAGGTAAACCTGCAAACATCGGTGACAAAAACAACACATGAGTTGCAGGCATGACTGGTAAGGAACTACACAGGAAGGCAATGGGGAACTGCTAAAGAAAGCGGAACTACAAATATCGGTGACAAAAACAACATGATTTGCTTGTGTGTTATAACTTGGTAAACCAGCCCCTCGAACTTCATTTCATTTTGTACAGAGGGTTTGGCAGTGCTGTAATGAGAAACATTTTCTTCCTGGTGGTGTGGACTCTGCTGAAGTTTCAAACAAGTGGCCCTGCCTTTACCTAGCTAAGGTCTGGTTGACATATGCCCTTAGCCTGCCTACGCCCTACAATTCAAATACAGCACACAAAGTCAGACAAAGACCTCATCGCTCCCTCTGTTTGCTGATTGGCTAGGCAAAATTCTGCCTCAGACAGCAATGTCAATGGAAGCACTGTCAGACCCTCTGTAACAAAATGAAGTGAAGTTTACCAGGCTAGGTGTCTCATATAAATTGATGCGATTTATAATGAATAGATTAATTACAATTTCATAATATTTTTCATCTGACACACACAAAAAAACACATGGGAGGGGATGGCCATGATAAGGCCCAACTTGGCTACACGGCTACTGGCTACACGTCAGGTCTGAGCCTCTGGGGAGAGCTCAGTTGTCTGGATCAGGTAGAGGCTTTAAGCATCCGCCTCTGTCTGGATTTTAGATCGGAGCGGAGCGGTGGGTCGATCATCCCGGTATGAGACCCAGCTGTGACAGGGTGGGTATCAAATGCTGTGGGAGGCTTTGTGGAGCCACGGACAAGCTCCATCAGTGAGATTTTGCTTTAGTGAAAACGATTTCCATTCTGATTACACAGCACACACAACCATATTTAGTCCTTTGCAGGCATTATTACATTACACTTAGCTGATGCACTTATCCAGAGCGACCGACAGTTATTTAGGTGCAGGGTACAGTCCCTGGAACAATGTGGGGGTAGATGCCTTGCTCAAGGGCATTTCAGCCATGGGTAGGGTGGGATTTGAACCTGCGGCCCTCAAATCCCAAGACCACCTCCCTAACCACTAAACCACAGCTGCCTATTTAACCCATCGCAGACGTGAGCAGGAAGCAGCCATGACAGTGGCACGGTACCATGCTCAGCGTACTTCAGTGGTACTTCTGGCAGGTAGTGGATTCAAAAACCTGTGATCACACTGCAGTCAACATCCATTGTGATTGTGCAGTCTGCATCACAGCGGTAACACCACATAGACGCCAGATGGCGATTAGGTTTCACGAGTATAATTACGCAGGGTTTATAGGGCCTCGTGAAGAATGGGAGAATCTATGTAGTAGGCACACCTCGAGTCCTTCCTACCCCAGTTTTTACCACCAATCTAGGTAGTCACACCTAAAATGACTCATACGCCGGTTTACGACCAATCTACGTAGTAGTCACACCTCGACTCACTCATTCCCCGGTTTTACAACCACTGCAAACACTGCTCTAGTCTCGCATATCTCCTGGATTTCCACCATCATTTTTCAGAACTGAAGAAACCTTTCAAATGAAAGGCGAATTGTCTTTAAGCTCCAAATGGACGCCCATTTGCTATAAACCTTAGCACTTATAACTACCATGACCTGGGTGAATCAGAACCTTCACAGACAGAAACTTCACAGAGAGAACTTACACAGATAGAACTTACACAGACAGAACATTCACAGACATACAGCCACTGGTCTTATCTGACTCTGGGGTAGACAGCCACTAAGCTTATTTCCCTATTTCACTAAGCTTTGTTAACGCTGCCAGTGGGCGCTGTGGTGTAGCTGGCTGCAGCGTGTGTACCATAAACAGCCATGAATCCATGGGGACCCGGGTTCGAATACAGCCTGCGATCATTTCCCAGTCCCTCCACATGTGTTTTTTCCCACTTGCTTCCTGTCTATTCTTTACTATCCTGTCCGATCAATAAAGGCAAAAAAGCCAAAAAAAAAACCACACAAAAAAAAAACACAAAAACACTCTCACAATGCTCTTAGTCTGTTTGTCTATTTGTTAACTCTTTTTTAGTAACTTCAAAAAGAATATAGCTGTGCACTCACTTTCTTTATTTACAACGTTTTGGCTACATGGCCTTTGTCAAGGTTAAATATGTTTTTTATTTTATTTTTTTTACCTCCAGCACTTACGTTTATTTTTTATAGACGCATGAATGACACACTGACTGGTGAGCACTTTCATTGTACAGTTTCATTGTACCTGTGACTATGACAATAAAGATCTATTGTATTCTAATCAATTCCATTCTACTCTACTCTATTCTATTCTATTCTATTTTATTCTATTCTATTCTATTCTATTCTATTCTATTCTATTCTATTCTATTCCATTCCATTTCATTCTATTCTATTCTATTGTAAGAGTAACCATCTACACTGAGCACGTGTGGATCAAGGCGATGGTGTGCTCACCTGTTGGAGTTGCCGTGCGTCTGCCAGGTGTGGTAGTCCTCCATAAAGTCGGTGTGGTCCAGCGTGAGGTTGTAGAAGTCGGCGAAAGGAAGGATGGGTGGCACGGCAATGCTGTTGGCCGCATCTGTCAAGAGGAGGTCACATGTCACATGTCACATGTCACAGGTGAGGCATGGAGCACTACTGGAAGTTCAGTTTTACGTACATATTTTTTTTATTATATTTATTTCATATTTTGTTTATTGTTTTTTATCACGATTGTTACATCCCTGTTCCTGTTACATTAATTAGGTATAGTGTAACAAAGTGTGTAACAATATGTAATATCATGTACTTACACTGTACCTCAGGGTTAGTGTTAGGTATGTACAGTGGAAGTACTTAATATTGCATGTTGTTACATATAGATATTACATATACATGTAGACAAGGAACCGTAAAACCGTAAAAATTAAGTGTTACGTTTCATCATTTTTATTACTTTTTCATTTCACATTTTCTTTTACACCATTTTGTCCGGTTGTCTGCCTATCAGACATTTAAGCTTGCTTATACTTTGGTCAACTGTTGTTGTTTTTAAATAGTCTTTATAAATAAATTTGACTATTGATTGTGCTGAAATATAACTTTAGTTTGTCAAATGTTTACACTTACATTACCTTAACCTAACCCAACCCCTAGTAATAACCATACATTGCTGTTGACAAAGATTCAACAAATAGTACATTTATAATCTTATCCACATCTGTAGATACCCTGGAATGGACCATCCAAGTAAACTGCGATCATTGATTTACTGATGTTGTGGCTAAAGTGTTTTTGGAGACTGTTGTTATTTATTGTTTCACAACGCATGACTGAAATAATACAATCAGTTATTTCAGAAATCCTTCTGTTGTGATTACATAAACTGACATGAGCAGATGACACCACCATTAATTTCCATCAGAAGACAGAGCTGGGATACGTTTGTCTCAAAAATCTGGCTAGTCCTTCCTTGTCCTGAACAGCACTGGAAGAGAAAAGAGACTCATAAGGAGCCAAAGCATCGTGTGATAGTTTCACGGATCTTCCTTGGCACTATCGTATTTCAGCTCTGTTAAGTCTGATCTGTCAGACGCATCAAATACAAGTCCAGACCAACAATGACAAACGTTGAGGCAGAGGTCAAGCTAGCCAGGGCTTTGAAGCAGAGTTATAGTTTTATACGATAGCGTACTCAGTAAAAACAGCTGCATTTCAAAAGATCCCGTGTAATTCTTGAGCCAGGGTGACGGAACGGTGCTGTGAAATGCTAAGGCGAGAGTGACGGACTTATTTTTATGGTCAAATGTGTTGCCTGAGTATTGCTTATGCTGTTAGGAATTGTTATGAAAACGGTGGAGTCATTTAAAGGAATTGTAAAATACAGCTCTGGAAAAAAATAAGAGACCACTGCAAATTTTCCTAAAATCAGCATCTGTACATGTATGACAGCCATTCCTTTCTGTGTTCAGTTGAATTTGGAATTTGGGCAAAATGTTCTCAGTAGTTTACAGAATAAAACAAAAATGTTTACTTTACTCACACATATACCTACAAAAAGATTAAATCGGAGAAACTGATAATTTTACAGTGGTCTCTTAATTTTTTTCTAAAGCTGCATATCCAGCATTTTGCACCATCTATATCACACAAATCGTGTCCTGCTATGTAGCGTAAAAATAACACGATCACAGCCTCTAAAAAACACTACATTTCCAGCATCTTCATGACGCTTTTTACTATAGGTGGGCCGTTAACGTGCTGCGTTAACGTGAGACTCTTATCGGGCGATAAAAAAAATATCGCCGTTAATCTATTCTCAAAGTTGGGTTGGGAGCTGGGTCTATACTACACAAACTATGATGACTTTCACCAAAGATCTTAGATTCTACAAAGATAAGCCAACATAATACGTTACTATGGGACCAAAATGCCAACAAATTCCTATTTCGAACTCTTAGAAAATAATTTAGTGTGTCTGTAAAGCGAGCTAGCAAGCTAACGAACTAGCTCTAGCTCATTCAAGTGAATGGTAGTAACTATGACAACACCATGTGCTAAACGCTAACAGCGATTGGACTCACCTTGAATTTAATACATTGCTGTAACCCTATAACTTTATATTACTTTGTCTGCTTACACTATAACCAGTAACAGTATCTAGGTGGGTGTTAGTGAGTAAAGTGACAGCAATTTCAATTTAAAACATTACGTTAGCGTAGTTCGCTAGCGTTAGCGCGCTAACAACCACATAGTAAGTGGTTGCTGCCTGACCTGAAATAAAGCTAATTTTCTCAAAATCCAAACAGTAACAACTTACACTATTAGGCTTGAAATTATTACAAATAGTTGCGGATTGTGACACATGATTCCAAAAAACCCTTAACAACTCCAGAAAAACGTAATGACCAATTTATTAGTTAAACTCCACATGTGTCCTATTCATTTCAATTAAAACGAACCTAGAATCTGCTCTGCGCGGCATAAAGGGGTATTTCCTCCCTTCCCCTTGCGAAAATAGAACACGGAAGCAAACGGCTGTTGGCGACTCTCCCTCCCTCAACACTCTGCTTTCACCTTGATATTTTAGCGCGGATGCATACCTACCTATATATTTTAGCGCGGATGCCTTCGGCAGAATTCAAATGAGCCATTTTAATCTAGATTAATCTAGATTAATTTTATGATTACAGCGAGATTAATCTAGATTAAAAAAAATAATCTATGCCCACCACTACTTTTTACATTACATTACACTTAGCTGACGCTCTTATCCAGAGCGACTTACAGATATGTACAGGGTTTCAGTTACAGTCCCTGGAGCAGTGTGGGGGTTAGATGCCTTGCTCAAGGGCATCTCAACCATGGGTAGGGTGGGATTCGAACCAGCAACCTTCCGATTGCAAGACCAACTCCCTAACCGCTAGGCCACAGCTGTCCCACGCTTTTGTTTTAACTTTATCCTACCTCTTCTTTATCTCTTAAATTCTGTAAGTGTATGTGTGCGTGTGTGCACATGTGTAAGTGTATGTGTCTCATTTGCTTACTGGATGCCGACATGTTCTCCAGGATCAATATCTATCTAAAAATCTACTCCAATCCCCACATCTTGTCAAAAAAAGGGGCACATTTCTATTGCTGTGCTGAGAGGGTAATACCCAAGATGGCGCCGGTACTATAGATCACTCACTGAGCAGGGATAGGACATTGGTGGTGGAGGGGATCACAGCCTCTCAACACTAAGTTTACAACATCTTTATGATGTAACTTTATCTATATAATAATGTGTAAGTCCAATCCCCACATAGCGAGGATAACATCTAAGATGGCGTCGGTACTGTAGGTCACTCACTGAGCAGGGAGAGGACCTTGGTGGTGTAGGGGATCACAGCCTCTCAACACTAAGTTTCCAACATCTTTCCAACACGTGTACAATGTTTTTGTTTTACCCTTATCTATCTAATAATGTATCCAATCCCCACATAGCGAGGATAACATCGAAGATGGCGTCAGTACTGTAGGTCACTCACTGAGCAGGGACAGGACCTTGGTAGCGGAGGGGATCGCAGCCTCTCAACACTAAGTTTCCAACATCTTTATGACGTTTTTGTTTTAACTTTATCTATCTAATAATGTATAAATCCAATCCCCACATAGCAAGGATAACATTGAAGATGGCGTCGGTACTGTAGGTCACTCACTGAGCAGGGAGAGGACCTTGGTGGCGGAGGGGATCCACCAGGAGCACTTGGCCATGGGCGGCAGCTCCTCGGGCCGGGCGGGGAAGAGCCGCGTGCTGATGAAGAACTGCAGACGCTCCACCAGCTGCTTGAAGCGCTTAGGAGAGAGCCTGAGGAGAGAGAAACAAAGCCACATTACGTACAAATCTACACCAAGTACAGTAAATGTGAAAACACTATAACTGAGAAAAATGCCTTAGGAGAGAGCCTGAGGAGGGAAGAAAAGCCACATTACGTACAGATCTACACCAAGTACAGTAAATATGAAAACACTATAACTGAGAAAAATGCCTTAGCAGTGAGCCTGAGGAGAAAGAAACAAATCCACATTATGTACAGATCTACACCAAGTACAGTAAATATGCAAACACTTAAACTGAAAAAAATGTCTTAGGACAGAGGGAAGCAAAGCCAAATTACATACAGATCTACACCAAGTACAGTAAATGTGAAAACACTATAACTGAGAAAAATGCCTTAGGAGAGAGGGAAACAAAGCCACATTACATACAGATCTACACCAAGTACAGTAAATGTGAAAACACTATAACTGAGAAAAATGCCTTAGGACAGAGGGAAACAAAGCCACATTACATACAGATCTACACTGACCCTACAGAAAGCAAATGACTAATAAATACGCAGACACTGAAACTGAGAAAAATGCCTTAGGAGAGAGGCAGGGGTAGTCCACATTACGTACAGATCTACACAAAGTACAGCAAATATGCAAACATTGAAGCTGAGAAAAATGCCTTAGGAAAGAGCCTGAGGAGAGAGACAAAGCAGGGGGTTGGTCCTTAGTACATACAGATCTACACTGAACCTACACATAGAAA
>CM050210.1:6147627-6192627 GCA_027475355.1 Coilia nasus | reverse complement strand
CCTCGCCTGGCCTGGCCTCGCCTCCACCCCCGCCAACTACCACCCAGACGGAAGTCAATGAGCCATGCACCCATGAGGCCATGGGGGTGTCGATGAAGAACCTTCCAGACTTTTGGATTCGGTCACTTCTATTTACTCTTTCTCTTTCTCTTTCTCTTTCTCTCTCTCTCTCTCTCTCTCTGACTCTCGTTCACACACACTCTCTTTCCCTCTCTCTCTCTCTCTGTTTCTCTCACTCTCTCTGTCTCTCTCTCACACACACTCTCTCTCTGTTTCTCTCACTCTCTCTGTCTCTCTCTCACACACACTCTCTTTCTCTCTCACTCTCTTTGTCTTTCTCTCTCTCGCTCTAAATCTTTTTCTCTCTCTCTCCCCATGTTCCTCTTTGCCACTACTCCTTTTACCTGCACTTCAGCTCCCCCAATCTCTCTGTCTACCCTTTTAAGCACAATAAATGGATATGCTCCCTCTCTCCTTCATTTCTCTCTCTTAATCTATTCCTCTCTCTCTCTCTCTTTCTGTCTCTATCTCTGCCTGTCTTTCCCTCTCTCTGTCTGTCTGTCTGTCTCTCTCTCTCTCTCTCTCTCTCTATCCATCTACTACTCTCCGCCTTTGTTTCAGACCACCTTGAGGAAGATTAATGAGATAATAAAAGTAACAAATCCGGATCAACACAGATGTAAGCGTAACTTAAATGTTTAATTAACGTGCACAGCAGAAAAGGGCACTAACGTTTCGATGCTACCGCATCTTCATCAGAGTTGTCAAGGATAATTAAGCTAACATAAAAAAACAAGTTACACTTACATCATGTTTTGCTCTGAATTTGTTACTTTGGTTATCAAGACTGCCCCTCATCGTTGATGCACTGGATGTACACAGAAGTGCAGTGGATCTACTCCTGCCTGAGGTAGATTAGTGGGATGTGTGTACACAGAAGTGCGGTGGATGTAGGTAGATTAGTGGGATCTACACAGGAGTGCGGTGGATCTACTCCTGTCTGAGGTAGATTAGTGGGATCTACACAGGAGAGCGGTGGATCTACTCCTATGTGAGGCAGATTAGTGGGATGTCTGCACACAGAAGTGCGGTGGATCTAGGTAGTTTAGTGGGATCTACACAGGAGTGCGGTGGATCGACTCCTGCCTGAGGCAGATTAGTGGGATGTACACAGGAGTGTGGTTGATCTACTCCTGTCTGAGGTAGATTAGTGGGATGTCTGTACACAGGAGTGTGGTGGATCTACTCCTGTGTGAGGTAGATTAGTGGGATGTCTGCACACAGAAGTGTGGTGGATCTAGGTAGTTTAGTGGGATCTACACAGGAGTGCGGTGGATCGACTCCTGTCTGAGGTAGATTAGTGGGATGTCTGTACACAGGAGTGTGGTGGATCTACTCCTGTGTGAGGTAGATTAGTGGGATGTCTGTACACAGGAGTGCGGTGGATCTACTCCTGTGTGAGGTAGATTAATGGGATTTACACAGAAGTGCGGTGGATCTACTCCTACCTGAGGTAGATTAGTGGGATGCGTGGTTGCACATGTGTTTCATGTCATGCAGCAAAACCACCCCAGTGCTCAGCTCTGGCACTGATAACCGCCCACCTCTCCTTTCCGCTCTCCTCTCCTTTCCGCTCTCCTCTGCTTTCCCTTTTCTGCCCTCTCCTCTCCTCCTCTCTCCTTTTCTCTCCCCCCTCTCCTCTTCTCTCCTCCTCTCTCCTTTCCTGCCCTCTCCTCTCTTCCTCATTCCCCCCCTATCCTCTTCTCTCCTCCACTCTCCTTTCCTCTTCTCTTCTCCTCTCTCCTTTCCTGCCCTCTCCTCTCTTCCTTATTCCTCCACTCTCCTTTTCCCTCTCCTCTCCTCCTCTCTCCTTTTCTCCCCCCCCTCTCCTCTCCTCCACTCTCCTTTCCTCTCCTCTCCTCCTCTCTCCTTTCCTGCCCTCTCCTCTCTTTTCCTCTTCTCTCCTCCTCTCTCTTTTTCTCCCCTCTCCTCTCCTCTCTCTTTTCCACACCTCGACTCTCCTTTCCTTTTCTCTCCTCCTCTCTCTTTTCCTCTCCTCTTCTCCCCTCACCCCTCCTCCTCTCTCCTTTCTGCTTTCCTTTCCTCCCCTTTCCTCTCTTCCTTCCCTCCTCTCACTTCTCCTCCTCTCTCCTCCGCTCTCCTCCCCTCTCTTCTCCCTTCACCGTCCTTCTCCTCTCTTCCTCATTCCCCTCTACTCTCTCCTCCTCTCCTCCCCTCTTTTCTCTCTTTTCCCCTATTTTCCCCATTTCCCTCCCCTCCCCTCCCCTCCCCTCCCCTCCCCTCCGCTCCTTCTGTCTTCTAAGGAAATTGCTGCCTATTACTGAAAAGTTCCATATGTTGGCATGGTTACGCAATGGCAGTTATTTTGCTATGTGGAGCATGAAGGTGGCGATCTCGCTGCACTGGTGTGGGAACCACTATGCAGCCTTACAAAGCCAAAAGGCAGTAACTACACATTTAGTCAAAACTGAGTTTAGACCATAAATGGACTTTATAACACCTCCTTTGTTTTGTGACTAAATAGTTTGCTTCTTCCTTTTAGGAAAGTATATAAAAGCCTCACCACTATTATACCTACAACATGTTGGACTGGGCAGTATGACAACTCTGAAGGCATTTTTCTCTGTTTCAGTGTTTACGCAGTTTTTGGACTGTGCCTTCGTAGGGCCGTATACCCCATGTTAAATACTGCACTGTGCTTTTGTAGGGACGTATACCCTGTGTTATATACAGTTACTGCACCGTGCCTTTGTAGGGACGTATACCCCATGTTAAATACTGCACTGTGCTTTTGTAGGGACGTATACCCTGTGTTATATACTGCACCGTGCCTTTGTAGGGCCATATACCCTGTGTTATATACCGCACCGTGCCTTTGTAGGGCCATATAGCTTGTGTTATATACCGCACCGTGCCTTTGTAGGGCCGTATACCCTGTGTTATATACCGCACCGTGCCTTTGTAGGGCCGTATACCCTGTGTTATATACCGCACCGTGCCTTTGTAGGGCCGTATAGCCTGTGTTATGTACCGCACCGTGCCTTTGTAGGGCCGTATACCCTGTGTTATATACCGCACCGTGCCTTTGTAGGGCCGTATACCCTGTGTTATATACCGCACCGTGCTTTTGTAGGGCCGTATACCCTGTGTTATATACCGCACCGTGCCTTTGTAGGGCTGTATACCCTGTGTTATTCTAGTGGGGTGGGGGTGGTCTGCTGGGAGCGGTGGCAAAGGAGGTAAATAATGAAAGGGTAAACAGACCAAACATTACGAGTGTGGGGCAACAAAGGTGGGCTTTGTTTTAAACAAACCAGATGCAGCTGCTTTTACCTGAAGGAGAACGAAGTAGGCCCTCAGGTCGTCTTTCGTCCGCGGCCTGGTGGAATAACAGAAAGGAAAACGCTGCCTTTTACCGAGCCAACTTTTGAGCAAATGCAAAAACAAAACAACACTAACATGCACAAAATGCCACAAAGATTATAGATTATACAGACATTATAAATGAATAGATCGCATACTTTTAGGGCTAAATATGAAATGTTTAACATTCAAAATACTGTCAATGCATTTATTGTCAACTCTAAAGGTCTAACGATAACAGAACGTTGTAGTTGCATTAGGGAGAATTTAAAATTCCATAACTTTTCCAAAACTTTCAAAAGATTTACAAAATTCCATGACTTTTCCAGGCCTGGAAAATTACATTTTCAATGTCCATGACTTTTCCAGGTTTTCCATGACCGTGGGAACCCTGACACTTACATGCACAAAATGCCACAAAGATTATAGATTATATATTATAAATGAATAGATTGTGTGCACTCTTTTTCTTTTTCTAAGGTCAAAAAGGACACATCTGCAATGTTAGCAAAGTCACTCACCCCTTCCATTCCCGTAGTAGGCTATTAATGATGCCTTTTAATACGGCCTTCTGTGTTTCAGGCGGCTGTAAAACACAAACGAAAAAAAAAAGAAAGAGACGAGAAAAAACAGGACAAACTTTATTAGAGAAGCTGTGGAAACTTACTGCCACTATTAACAAGAGGAGTGAATATGGAGCCACGAATTATGTCTGAGAGAGAGAGAGAGAGAGAGAGAGAGAGACAGACAGACAGACAGACAGACAGACAGAGAGAGGGAAAGACAGTCAGAGATACAGACAGAAAGAGAGAGAGAGAGAGGAATAGATTAAGAGAGAGAAATGAAGGAGAGAGGGAGCAGATCCATTTATTGTGCTTAAAAGGGTAGACAGAGGGACTGTGGGAGCTGAAGTGCAGGTAAAAGGAGTAGTGGCAAAGAGGAACATGGGGAGAGAGAGAGAAAAAGATTTAGAGCGAGAGAGAGAAAGAGAAAGAGAGTGAGAGAGAAAGAGAGTGTGTGTGAGAGAGAGAGAGAGTGAGTGAGAGAAAGAGAGTGTGTGTGAACAAGAGAGTCAGAGAGAGAGAGAGAGAGAGAGAGAGAGAGGGATGACTTTGGAACCTACTGTATGGAGTATGGCGTCGTAAACAGCGTTGACAAATTTGGTGTTAATTCCTGAGTCTTCTGTTGTGTTAAATGAAGCATTCGCCTCTTTCTGGAAAACAGGAAAGAAAGAAAGAAAGAAAGAAAGAAAGAAAGAAAGAAAGAAAGAAAGAAAGAAAGAAAGAAAGAAAGAAAGAAAGAAAGAAAGAAAGAAAGAAAAAAAGAAAGAAAGAAAGAAAGAAAGAAAATGGAGCATGTGTTGCATGTGTTTCAAGGTTTGAAATCCTTTTTTTTCCACAGACAAGCCTGTATAATGAGTCCAATTCATAACAATTCCCTATTGTGCTTTCTAGTGTGAGCTGGGCCACCAAAGAACCCACGACTGCAGGTGCTGGAAAGAGAGCGAGAGAGAGATAGAGACAGAGAGAGAGAGGTAGAGAGGGATAGATAGAGAGATAGAAAGCGAGAGAGAGAAACAGAGATAAAGAGAAAGAGACAGAGAGCGGGAGCGGGAGCGGGAGAGAGATCGAGAAAGAGATAGAGAGAAACAGAGATAGAGAGAGGCAGATAGAGAGAGAGAAAGTTAGAGAGAGAGAGAAAGAGAGAGGGAGAGATAGATAAAGAGATAGAGAGAAAGAAACAGAGAAAGAGAGATAAAGAGAAAGAGACAGAGAGAGAGAGAAAGAGACAGATAGAGAGAGATAGAGAGAGACATTGCTGAAACAGATGAGAAGGAGATTAGCCAAACAGTTGGCCAATCATCATTGTCTGCTAGGGAATATGGCCATATTAATATCCGGACCAAGTAGCGCGGCCGAGGCTCCAGTTTCCCCTGTTGCTGGATGGCGAAAACAGCTTTGAAAAATGGCCCCGTTTTGTTTTTTATTGTCCTCACACAACGCCAGGTGTGTGTGAGGAAAAGCCAAAGTGAACTCCACTGCGAATGTCATGTCAGAGTAAAGAGCTCATTAACATCGCCGGACGTCTCTCGCCAAACGGCCGACAGCCGCTAGCAGTGCTGCGTGACGTGTTTTCTGACTACTACGCTGGCTTAAAGGGTGTGTGTGTGTGTGTGTGTGTGTGTGTGTGTGTGTGTGTGTGTGTGTGTGTGTGTGTGTGTGGAAGTGGAGGAGCAGTAGGGGTGAAAGGAAAAAAGAAAAGAAAAATCAACCTACACCCCCCCCAAAACATGCACACACACACACATGCACGTGCACACACATACACATACACGCATGCACATACACACACATGCACGCACATACACACACACACACGTGCACACACACACACATACGCACATCCATGCACACACACGCAAACGCGCACACACACACATGTACACACACACATGCACACACACACAGGTACACACACACCCACACCCACACCTACACACACACACACACACACACACACACACACACACTTTTGAACAAAACCCCTCCCTGCCCCCGTGTCTCCTGAATAGCACCTTCTATAGGGCACGGGCCAGGCACAGGTGCTCTTAGTCACGACACACTGAAAGAGGCCATTCATTCATTTGGGAACTTGTAAGTAGCCCTCGGTTTTCCCCTCTCCCCGGCTCCAAAAACCATCGCCTTCTTTTTTTTCTTTCGTTCTTTTTTTCCCCCTACGATACAAAGGTAAATACACCAACATGGCAGCCTCACTCCTGCTGCTTCTGAATGGCCATTGTTTTGACTTCTGAGGCTCAGTGTTTGAAACCAGTGGTGTGTTTATACATTTGTGTGTGTGTGTGTGGGGTGTGTGTGTGTGTGTGTTTGTGCATGTGTGTGTGTGTGTGCTAGCATGTGCCAGTGTGTGTGTGTGTGTGTTTGTGTGTGTGTTTGTGTATGTATGTGGCTTTTTCTGAATATATATCAATATACGTTATCTCAAATAAAATAATGAAAAATGTATATAAGCGTGTGTGTATTTGTGTGTGTCTGTGTATGTTTATTATGTGTGTGTGTGTTGTGTGTGTGTGTGTGTGTGTGTGTGTGTGTGTGTGTGTGTGTGTGTGTGTGTGTGTGTGTGTGTGTGTGTGTGTGTGTGTGTGTGTGTGTATCGCATATGTTGGTATGTGTATGTTCCAAATATTCACTCTCTGTATACCATCCAGTATGTGTGTGTGTTCCAAATTCTACACTGTACAGAATGTGTGTATGTTTTAAATTCACAGTTGTACAGAGTGTGTGTATGTTCCAAATTCACAGTTGTACAGTGTGTGTGAATGTTCCAGATTCACAGTTGTAGCTACTGGCTTTGCACTTGTGCTGGGCTCTCAACAGTGGCGGGTTTGATGTGGGCGTTAGCTGGACCCCAAACAGGTGAACTGGCAGGCGGCAAAGCAGAGGCGGGGGGGCGGGGGGTCTCACCTTAAAGGCAGCATTGAGTTCCAAAAAGGAGTCGAATGTGGTCAAGTAAAAATCATGGACTTGCTTCCAGTCACCTGAGAGGGTGGCTTTCTCTATATCTTCCCTGCAGGGACAAGAGAGAGAGAGAAAATAAAGATCATTTTAGAGTCACACTTTACTTGGATAATCCAATAGATGGCTCTGTACACTATCTACAAATAGTGAGACTAAAATCAAACCATCTGTTGAAACTCAGTGTCTTGTTAAGGTTAAGGTTAGCGATTGGGCTTGATTAAGGTGATATTCAGTAAACAACACGCCAAATGAAACTGAATTTTAACAAACCATCTGTAAAGTTTCTGTGGATGGACTATCCAAATAATTTGTCACAGATATCAGTCCATGTTACATTTAAATGATCATCAAAATGTCAGCAGATTCTACATGTTCTACAGTTATTAGCAAAATTATATATAAATATGTCTGTATTCACTACATATAATAACATGATATACTACAAAAAACATCCTTGAACATCCCAGTTCTAATATCTAATAATAATCCAGGCTGTCTTAGGGACAGGCAAAAGAACTAAAATACGCCTACAAAATGTTATGATTCAGTCATATGATCATGTAGCTATGGAATATAAATCTGCAAGCCATTTAATAGAGAGACTGGTAGAGATCAATACTCACTGAAACTCTTTGGTTGTTTTGGTGCGTAGAGGGATAATGGGGTCGGAGGGGTAGCGAGCTTTGACTTCGGGGGGCAGAATGTCCAGGGAGATACGATGCTTCTGTTTGACGCCCGCACAGATCGGAGGGAGCTCTCTTACTAATCCCCCCACTTCACAAGCCATCACAACAGAGAGAGAGAGAGAGAGAGAGAGAGAGAGAGAGAGAGAGAGAGAGAGAGAGAGAGAGAGAGAGAGAGAGAGGGAAAGACAGACAGACAGACAGTCAGACAGACACAAAAAGAGACACACAGGCAGAGAGAGAAGGTTAACATGATGGCAAGTTCGCAGGCCAAATTAATATTCACAGAAAAAAATATTCACAAACTCAAAGACTGACACATATTATATTACATTTAGGTGACACCCTTGTCCAGAGTGACGCACAGTGAATTAGGTACAGGGACAGTGCCCCTGGAGCACTGTGGGGTCAGATCCCCTGCTCAAGGGCACCTCAGCCATGGATAAGGATGCAGGAGAGCACTGGTTATTTACTCCCCCACCCTAATTTTTCCCCACTGGTACGGGAGTCCAACCTGCAACCCTCGAATCCCAAGACCATCTCCCTAACCACTAAGCCGCAGAAAGACCACATATTGCACAGCTAGTTTTGTTCATTAGTAAGTATTCAGTAAATATTCAGTATGACTTCTGTGTTAATTGCTCGCTCTATCGGCTGAGCAGAGTAGCACAGAGACAGTGAATACCTGGATTCAGAATTTTCCATTGCTGCATATGAATAGCAGACACCTTTAAATTTCAAGATTGTTAACAAATGTTTCCTACAGTACACTCTCCTGAGTCCCTTTAAAAAATGCAATGAGGGACTTAAAAGACTGAATCAACCATGACCTGTGTGATGACGTACAACCCAAACAACAATGAAATGCTTGAACTTCAAAGGAAAATCCAAAGCCTTTTTGAAAGACTATCCAAAAGCATTTGTTTACATTGTGAAACCCAGAGGGAAGTTGTGTATTTGAGTTAAAAACACGGAACCATGAGTTAACAACACATAATTGGGTTGTAATGGCAAAGGGGGAATCTTTCAAGTGACCTCCTATCTGGACAAAGACGACAATTACCACGACACAAATGAGCACTCCGCATCTTTGAAATCGCCACTGGGCCCTACGATGATTGCTGTCATCTGTAAAGTACTGCTGGCAACCAACAATCACCATTAACTGACAATCAGCCCCGTGGTGTGGGGGTAGAGTTCAGAGGCAAAACGCAGTCCGTCACTACATAGTAAGTTTCTAAACCCGGACATCATCATGAGCATTGAGAACAGTGTCCAGGTTGAAACATCTGCTCTTTTTACCTTAGTTTCTTTTAATTGAATGTACTACTTTTTTGCAAAGGCTTTACTCTCAAAAACTCTCTCTCACCTGTTGACTACTGTTTTTTACACACCTGCTAAAAGAGACTTTTATCTAAGTGAAACAATATTCGTTGACTGAGATACATCTTCGTATATCATTTTTAAATATCTGATGTTATTTTCCCACAAGTTGGCCGAGTATGTTTTGTTTATAATTTTGTACTTATAGTATAAAGTGTCACTTTGAAGAGGAGTGTCTGCCAAATGCTGTAACTATAACTGTAGATGGGTTTGGGAACTGTTCGTGTCAGTCTGTAGTGACTTTAAGTCCTTTAAGAGTTTAAGGCCACATAGCACAAGGATTTTGCCTTTTAAATATTTGGGGCTGTTTTGTGGGTTAGTCTTTAATATATTCTTTAATTTCCTGGTGAAATTCCACAGACTATGTACTGTACTCCTAATGTCATAATCCAAAATTATGCATCCTTTTACAGTTAAACATCTTCCTGCATTAAACAATGTACATAGTGATGGAAAGCTCAAATTTTGTTTATCTGCGCCAACTGTGCTTTGGGTTGTAACTGCAAGTGAGGATTATTTAACTGGATACTTGTAGACCAAAATTATATAATGTGCTTTTAAAGAAAACTTCAAAGGTTACACCCTCAACGTTCTGGTTTGGGAAGTATTATTCTTAATTGGGACTGTTATGATTGCAGCTTTGCCCTTGACTGGGACGAACTCCAAGACATATAGCCTAATAAACTGAAGACAAAGGGAACATCTACAATGCTGAGTGGAAGCATTTGCAGGATACATGAAGTATGGATTCTCTGCCTTTTTTGGAGAGTTTTAAAAGAGTAATTAATACTGCGTGTACACTGAGGAATGTGATTGCTTTTAGAGGTATCTTACAAAACTCTCAGTTGCTAGACATACATAAAATGTATGTATGCTAGACATACATACATTTTATGTAAATGTATTTTTCTTATAATGTGTTAATGTGTTTGTCTGTGTCTGGAACTATTTGTTTGGCTGCTATTTTGACCAGGACTCCCTGGCATAAGAGATGCTCACTCTCAATGGGACAATCCTGGCTAAATAAAGGTTAAATTCAAAAAATAAAAATAAATAATTTCATTTTGTTCAAGAAATCTGCTCCCTGATAGCACCTTTTTTTAGCAGACGTGGTGACTGCTTGGGGCTCCTGTCATCTCTCACACAAAGCCAAAAGGCAGTAACTACATATTTTGTCAAAACTGAGTTTAGACTGGAAATGGACTTCATAACACTTTTCTTGCTTCTTCCTATTGAGAAAGTACATGATACGCATCACCAATATTACACTTACAACATGTTTGACTTGCCAGTATGAAGACTTCAAAGGACTTTTTCTCCATTTCAATGTTTGTGTAGTTACTGCACTTTGCCTTTGTAGGGCAGATCTGTCATGAGCACATGGATGTCCTGATGGTTTATTTTTCTTACTGGTTACAGGTTTGGCTCCTTTTTGAATTACTTGACATTCTGCAGCAACGCACTCCAAAACGTACTGCTGCTGGGCGCTGAACTTAGTCCTTCATTTATTTTTTAAGACTTTGGAGTGTACTAAAACGCCTGGTTTCGCCCATGATGTTTCTGATATTGCGCTCACAATGAGGCAGCAAAAAGGAAACCACACTGTTGGCAAGAACCTGTCTGTACCCTGGGTGGATCACATGATCCATTCAGCCCCTAAGTCATTCACTGATATCGTGACAGCGGGAACAATATCGTATGGTTGAGAGGAGCGCGGTGCATTCAAGACTATAACACACATCTGCAGAGGCCACCAACACTCAAGTGTCTGGCTACCTCTTTTGATGTCGGGTACCAGGAAAACCAGAGCACATCTTGAAGTGTTCATTAATTCAAAGCAGAGTGTAAGGGCTTTCTTTGAAATTCAATTCCTTTTCCTTTTTTTTGCTCTCCACAACAAATACAATTTGTAGAGGAAATGGTCAACATCTACTCTACACTTAAGGCTTATACAAGAAATTAAGGTAATCCCCCGCTGCCTTTTTTCTTAAGTGGACACAGATGACACATATACCTCTGGCTGAAAAACAAAAAGCTCAACACTATTAATCGTTCAATCGTACTGAAGCTAATATCACAATGTTGCTCTGATTTCACTTTCTTAAAAAAACCTGTCAACCAATCTACCAATGATGATTCCAAAACACATAACACAAAGCCATGAAAAACTATTCTGAATGCAGTCCCCCGCCTTCCCCAGAAAATGTTCAACAGTAGACAGTGAAAAAAAATATATATAGTTGATGACACACTGTTTTTAATACAATATATTCAAATAAAAAGGCAATGTTGCTGACATGCACATTCTGGGGTTGGACACAAACTCTTACTTCATTATTTTTAATGTTTTTTTATTATTTCCCAGCTGCTAGTCTGTCATTATGTTATGGCAGAGTTAGGAACATTGACAACTTAATTTCATGATTTCAACTTGAAGTTGTGATGTGGACTGACCAGGCCTTACAACCCCAAAGAATGCAGTTTAGGGTTAAAAATAACAGCCTGAGTCATCAATATGATCTCATTTTTAGAATCTGTCATTGGATATAAATCCTTAGGCTTGGATGCAATAACGAAACCATTCATTTGTCTACGCTGTGTGTGTGTGTGTGTGTGTGTGTGTGTGTGTGTGTGTGTGTGTGTGTGTGTGTGTGTGTGTGTGTGTGTGTGTGTGTGTTTGGGTGGGTGTTTGTGGTGTGTGGGTGTTTGTGGTGTGTGTGTGGGGGGGTTGTCTGGTGACCTGTGCCAAATGTATGTATAGTGTCTGAGTTTATTTTCCTGAATGATCTTGCCATTGTAGCTGATAATAGCACATGCAAGCTGGATGATGAAACTTCCAAGAACCCTCTGGAAACTGTTCCTGTTTAATCCGGTTGCCTAACTCTTGTAACAGCATCAGTATATGTCCAGGTTGCACCATCTTAAGACGGGTTAGTGGAGCTGTGGTTTGTGTGGGCCCAGTATCGTGTATTTATAGATAACCAGCTATTCTGTGCATGCATAGCTAACCTTGTCTGATGGCAGGTAGGATGATCGGCAGAGACAGCCCGTGGCTAGATGCTTCTCTCTTCTGACTCACGGAGGAGAAGAAGTTTCCATAGGCGGCACACGGCTGCTTGGATCCACGCTCCAAACCCTGTCGTTGAAGTACAAATCACGTTGATGGCAAGCGCTAAGGATTTTCCACTAAGGCATGTCTCCCTTCCTCTCTCACACACACTTTGTCTTTCTCTCTCTCTAGACCGCTATCAGCGCTGTTTGATAATATTCCTCAGAGTTGATGAGAGTTAATTTAATTCTCTCCAAGACTACAGAACGGCTAGACCTCACGTCAAAGTTAACCTCACCAGTAGGCTTCCAGGGACCGCTGAGATTGCACCTCCGAGGATGCTCTGTCAATCTACTGGAAGTCATTTTCACATAACAAGCTACAGCAGCTGTTTTGGTGCAAAATAATGTGCGATGCTGCTGGGCTGTTACACAGGAAGTACAGTGCTACTGTCAACGTCTTCTGTGAAAATTCTTTTTTTTTTTTTTTTAAATAAGAAAATTATTTAATTTTGTCAATGAATAAACATGTATTAAATGCAAACTAATAAATCAAATTAGACAGGGCAACTGTTCGTGCATATTAAAACAAAACACTATCTTAATCTTTAGATTCAAGTATGGAGAACCTGGATCAAAACAACTTTACAACTGTTTTAGTAATATGAAGATAACATAGTATAACTAAAACGACTTTGTTATAGGCTGCAGGAACAATATGCTAAAGTAAAAATAAACAAGTACAGTGCGGTACATGAAACGCATTAGGCCTTCTATTTATGTACTTACATGATTGAAAATAGGCGGAAGCCTGTCTCGTTCCCTGTCGTCTACTGGGGAATTATTCTCACTCATGTTTAGATGCATTTCGTCCTTTCAAATCTCTTACTTCGAACGCAGTTACTTGGCATTTTCCCCCAGAAAAGTACACAAGTACGTCTTATATGTGTATACAAAGAACGAAATCCTCTCACTCCACTTTGAACCTCACCAAGGCACTGCTTGGGTGATGCATAACGGTCCAAGAAACGCGAATTCAGAACGATGTGTACTTTATAGTAGCTTAAGCAGGTGAGTTTTCCAAAGTAGCACTTCTTGTAAGTTGATATGGATGCTGTACGCTCGGAGGACAAATCCGTCGTCGTTCAACAAGACGAAAAAAGTTCGTGTAGTCAAAAGCGATGCTGCGTTACAATAGTTACTTGTCCGCTAATGTTCTATAGAAAAAAAGTGCCCTGGCGTTCGTATGTGCGGGCCAGCTGCATGCTGGCGCCATGTTGTTTGATGAGGTTTGTAGTTACGGACTTGGATACGGCGACTTCGACTACGTAAGAGAGGGGTTGGTGCTTGCCTTCTCTGCGCTGAGTCAGATTTATAGTGTCTTTCCTGGAATTCAACCTAACCCAGCAGAACAGACCTGGCTACTTCACGCTTCATCCCAAGATGAATGTGAATTTTATTTCATGGAAAGAAAATGTACACAAAGTGTGTTTGAACAATACAGTCCACCAGTAGTGAAAGTAATTAAGTCTGAGACTATAATTCAACTTTAATCAAAGGCTGTCAAAGACTGCCACTGGAAAATCTACCGTACATTTACTCATGCATTGCCTCCAGACCCCCACCCGCCCAACACACATACAGAGAGAGAGAGAGAGAGAGGGGGGGGGGGGAGGGAGGGAGACGGAGAGAAAGAGGGAGGGAGAGGGGCAGAGAAACACACACATTACACACATTATATAACCATCTTGTGTCTGTTCTGTGTGCTCATGATATTCCAGGAAAAGAAGTCATCTTTGGTCATCTTTGGTGAGGTCAGATCAGCTAATCAACCAGAAAATGTATGGCCATATATGTATGGCTCCAGCATCCTTCTCTTCACCGCTGACTGAGAGGAGTGAGGGAGAAAAGGAAGTGTGAAAAATACAACTGACGCCAGGAATAACATTTATTTATCATTCTAAATAAATGCAGATGCTTCGTCTCTCTAAAACTTACGTAATCAGATTCCTGTCAAAATTCCCTTCTGGGAACACAACGGCAATATATTTAAAAAAAAAACTTCCATAACGGATTATAATAACCCTCTGTTTGTTGCATAACATTTGCCAGTCAATAAGCTAAAGTAAAACTGGTTGAAAATGCTTTAAGAAAGGTTTTCTTAGCACCTTTTGTGTTGCGAATGTCTAATCCTTTAGTCTCTCTTATAGATACATTACACTGTGTAGGATGGAGTGCTTGTGAAATATGAGAAGCTGGGTTGAAACTTTTTGTCCGTATACATTTTTCCAGTAGAGGGCGCAAGAGATCTATTTAAGTAAATCTGAGTTTAACAGACGTTAGACCCCTCATCCTCCCCTATTTAAATAAATTGAGCCTTTGTTACCGGCTCTTGTGTATCAGCAGTTCAGTAAAACGCCCCCACATAGCCAGCTAGGGCACCTTGACACATTCATTTCCTAATGTCATTGGCATAAAGAGGAGAGTTTTAACAAGATGTTCTTTACGATCGCCCAAGTCAGCAATATGGCCCTGGCTATCTCTGCTAGGTAATTTCAGATGGGTCTCTGAGACTTGGTGCAGGATCCTCATGCAGAGATGACGAGATTATCGTCTAGTAGTTTCTGCTTTCTGCATCAAACCCTTCTCGATTGCACTGACCTAAATCAACACATTGCATAGACCTATACTTTGGTGATGAAGTCAGACAGACTCTTAGTTAAATGATAGACTCTGACATTTATTCAATGGTTGTCCAGCAGTGGTGGTTTTATGGTTACATAAAAACGAATTCTGATTGATATCAGAATTTCAAAAACCCAAAAGTTCTGCTCTTGACTCGAATAGGTAATCTTGTCCCGCATCCAGTTTTGTCTTCAGGGGTTTTATTTACAGAGTGGACTGAACACATATGGGGGCGAAGTACTGCCACAGTTTAGCCTATGTAATTAGCAAGAGTTTCTAACTAGGATTTGTTATCCAAAAACCTAAAACGTTCACTAAAAAGTCATTATGGAAACCCACTTACTGACTACTTTTGAACAGGAGGAGACACAGCTCTGAGGGGCCTTAGGTTGGCCCCTAAGAAAGAAAGAGTGAGTAGAGAAGAAGAGAGGAGAGGAGAAGAGAGGAGAGGAGAGAAGAGGAGAAGAGAGGAGAGGAGAGGAGAAGAGAGGGGAGGAGAGGAGAGGAGAGGAGAAGAGAGGAGAGGAGAGGAGAAGAGAGGAGAGGAGAAGAGAGGAGAGGGGAGGAGAAGAGAGGAGAGGAGAGGAGAGGAGAAGAGAGGAGAGGGAAGGAGAAGAGAGGAGAGGAGAGGGGAGGAGAGGAGAGGAGAAGAGAGGAGAGGGGAGGAGAGCAAAGGTACTTCTTTATTTTAATGAGCAGATGTATAAAAACTCAGTTGGATTATTAACCATTGAATTTTAAACATAATAGGTCTGTTTCCTGTAGGCTAGAAAAATTAGGCCTTGTCCTAGATTAAAAGTTTTTTTTTCAGTGGAGATTTCCCGTAAGGTTCTTGTTTAGTCCAAGACTAGGCTTAATCCATGCACAGGAAACGGACACTATGTTATTATCAAATATTGTGCAGTAAGCACATTGTTGAGCCTTCTCTAGCTCTGCCTATTATTTTGTTGTTTGTGCTGAAAGACTGAGCCCTGCTTACATCCCCTGCAGTAGGGTCTAAATTTGATCCCAATTCCACCTCAACAGGAGCCTCCTTGAGTGCAGTAATTACCATGCGATAGTGACTAATTAAAGCCCTCAGTCACAACAGCCATTACGCTAGTCACTCCTCTGACCGAAGCGCGCACGAATTTACCGGCTCCCTTGTCCAGACCGTTAACCATATCAGGCTGCCCATCTCAATACAGTCAGCGCGGGTGAAATTCCCTGCCGTAACCGGAGCGCGGGTGTGTGTGTGTGTGTGTGTGCGTGTGTGTGTTTGTGTGTGTATGTGTCTGTGTGTGCGCATGTGTGTGTGTGTGTATGTGTCTGTGTGTGTATGTGTCTGTGTGTGCATGTGTGTGTGTGTGTGTGTGTGTGTGTGTCTGTGTGTGGGTGTGTGTGTACTATAGGTGTCTGTGTGTGTGTGTTTGTGTGTGTGTTTATCCACGGATGAGAGCGGGAGCCAAGTTCTGGATCGGGACGTGGCGGCTCGGATAACACTGGCACCCTCGATCCGTGTGAGGCGGGTGGGGGGAGGGGTGGATGGTGTGTGTGTGTGTGGGTGTGGGTGTGGGGTGGCTCCGATCCGATCCACGGCTGAATGACTCACACTGTCAGCATGGCATTAAGGTGTTGGAACGAAGGCTAATATGCTCTTACTCCACGGTTTGATATGTTTACGAACCTGGGTTAGCACACAGAGTGCTGCACCGTACACCCCTCTAGCAGCCATCCTGCTATACAATGCCAAAAGGCAGTAACAGCACATATTTGGTCAAATAATACAAGTACACATACTTGTTTAGTCTATTGTATTTATTGTATTGTATTACATTCTGTGTTATGTGTATAGAGAGCTAACATCTGCCGGAGTCAAATTCCTTGTATATGTAAGTATACTTGGCCAATAAAGCTGATTCTGATTCTGATTCTGATTCTGAAATTGAGTTTAGACTGAAAACTAACTTCATGACCCCTCTTTTGTCTTGTGACTAAATCACTTGCTTGTTTCTATTAATAAAGTACATAAAAGCATCACCTCTATTATACCTACAATATGTTTGACTAGGCAGTATGACAGCGTTAAAGGCATTTTTCTCAGTTTCTATGTTCACGTAGTTACTACGCTTTGCCGCCTTTGGTAGGGCAGGGTAGCCAGCACGAAATGTTTTAATTACGTAACAAGTCCATCTTTTACAGGCCGTTTCCACGAAGATGCTCAAGAGAGGTATGATGGCAGGGAGGGGACGTGTTTATTTTTTTAATATGTGCCCAGTTTGATGGGAACGGCCAAAAGCACACGTCCATATTGACTCAGGACCAAGTCAGCATGTCTCGGACTTTTACAAGCCAGGGTGAGGCCTGAATGTTCCTGGCCTGAGTTTAATAACCAATGAAACAGTTTTACCATCAGTGCAGAAAGCTGTTGTTGTTTGACCGCCCTAGGCCAGAAATGGTTGAAACTGCATGTGTTTCAGGCCAAGGTGGACGTCCAGGTTTAGAAATTAAAACTGCCCTACAAAGGCAAAGTGCAGTAACTACGTAAAAATAACACACACACAAACACACACACACACACACACACATTCACACACACACACACACACAAACTTGCTATCCCAGACAAACAACACAGCAGTGTGTGTGTGGGCATCGAAACCTTTCCACTGATATCACTACCACTGTATTCCTAATCCTAATCCTGTCGCTCAGTGCAGCATGTGAATTGCCCCTCCAATAACTGGGGGTGCTTCCTTTTACTGAGGGTCTGCCTTTTATGTTTTACATTGCCCTACTTACATTAATATCTCGGTACCCCTGCTATTTCTGTCTCTTTGTGGGGTACTATGTGTTGATTGATACAGTTGATACAGTACCCCCTGTAATTCAAAATATGACTCAGATCCCATTTTCGTGCAACTCAAGCAACTGCCATGAGTCTTTAACACATGTGGGGTTCACTGCAAAGAGTGTGTCAAACAAACCACTTGGTTTCCCTGCTTGGTTTCGCACTTGGCTTCTCTTCCTGAAGGCAGTAAAAATCAGACACAAACCATTTTTTAACCAAGTTGTTGTTTTTGTATGTGGTTATGAGAGTGAGACTGTGGTTAGGCGATTGTGAAAATCCTTGGACAAAAGCAAAATCTCAGACCATGTCCAGTCACTGTTTCAGGATGGCTACAGACTGCAAAAGTTGCATATTAGCAAATAAAATGCTGAATGGATTGTACTGTGACTACAGTTGAGAGGCAAAAGTCTTTCTGTAATTGGCCTCCCAAATGCTGCATTGTAAGGGGAAATATCAAAGTTTTTCTTTTCTTTGACTGAACAGTTAGTCAGTGGCACATCTTAGAAATCTACTGAGTGCTTACTTATTAAGTTTACTCATCATCTTGGCCTGGGAGAACGAATCGACCTCATTGTCTGTGCACTCAAGTGGGCGGCGTACTTAGCATTAAGGATGTGTGATGTCATACGTGAGCTCAGTGTTTGCCTGGGCTTAGTGGAGGGGAGGGCTGGACGAGGAGGTGGAGGGCGGAAGGGGGGGGGGGGGGGGGGGGGGGCAAGTGGGTTTGGGGTGGTCTGGTCTCAGTTTGCTTGCTAGTGAAACCGCGATCACCTATCACAGTGTAGCCCCAGGCATGAACCTCACAGCAACTCCGGATCTCAGACTAGCCTTTCCATCCCTCGTACTGTGTGTGTAAGGTATTTAATCCCTTACTCTGACTAGCCTTCCTGTCCCTGGTACTGTATATTTAAGGTATTTCATCATTACTCAGACTAGCCTTTCCTTAGGCCAACCCTTTGCAGGTTTTAATATGCAGACAGACAGTCAACCAGATATAACTATCTAGTCAGGTTATGTACCAGGGATCAACATTTGCACAAAATTCTGACTCAAACCCCTTTCCTCATCAGCCTAGAGGTGCTGACTGGCAGATGATAGCTCCCTATCGTCCATGCTAGACTCTCCTATCTCTGGCTCCAACGGAATGTGCCGCAGCAGCAAAATGGAGGATAAAAAAAAAAAAAAACAGAACAGGGAAATTCCATTATGATTCCAAATTCCGTGACAATGGGCAGCCCCATCAGTGGCAGAGCGGGGCAGAGGAACGCCTTGAGGCCTTCCATTGTTCCTCACACAGATGATAAGGGCCGATTAGCAATATCATGCCCGCCAGCCTGGCAGAGTACAGAGAGAGGCCTCTTGAGTACAGCGGCCTGTCCCCTCACTGCCATTACCTCAGCTTTTAAAAGTCACCCATCACAGAAACAAAGAATAGAGAAGGAGAAAGAGAGAGAGAGAGAGGGAGAGAGAGAGAAAGAAAGAGGGAGAGATAGAGAGAAAGAGAGAGAGAAAGACAGAGAGAGAGGGACAGAGAGGAAGGGGCAGAGAGAGAGAGAGAGAGAGAGAGAGAGAGAGAGAAAGAGAGACTTTCTTTGATATGTGGAAGATAAAACGCACAGATCATCCCATGGATCATTCTTACACACAATATCAAGGATGACACTATAAAGCAAAAAGCTTTTTTTTCATTGTGGTACATGGTGCTGGGGTCGGAGTGGGGGGTGTGGGGTGCTGAGTGGGTGTGGGGGGTAGAGTGAGGGGCTGTCAGTCTGTCAGAGAGGGGAACACTCTCAGTAACCCCAACTAGAAGCTTAGTTTTATATTCTTTTGTTTTTGCTTTTATTTTGATTTGCCTTATAAAGCGTTGCCCTGTGAGTCTGAAGTGGAGAGTCTAATGCTGGTGTTAAGGTGGACATAAGCGAGCATATTTTGATGTAATATGATAATTTATTAATATTTTATTAGGATTTATTGAAGACTATGGTGATATTTATTAAAAGACGAGACCATTATAAAGATAAATATAAGACACTGATGTCCTACGGTGTGAACATCGATGTCATACAAACCTGATACAGCATCTGTCTCTCCCTCTCCCTCTTCCTTCTCTCTCTCTCTCCCTCTTCCTTCTCTCTCTCTCTCTCTCTCTCTCTCTCTTTCTCTCCACCCCCCCCCCCCCCCTTCCCCTCTGTCTTGAAAATCTCATTTAATCAAATTAAATAGTGCTTTGTTGGCAGAAATGGTGTGTTCCACGGTTGCCAAAATGTTACCAAGAGCAAATATCTTTTATGCATCTGTGGAGTTGGAGCATTGAACTGTGTGTGTGTGTGTGTGTGTGTGTGTGTGTGTGTGTGTGTGTGTGTGTGTGTGTGTGATAGATGGAGAGCACAGAGGTGATATGAGGAGGACCAAGAGAGACACTAACATCTTTACATACCGTGTTGGCGGCACTGTGGACCGCAATCATTGACCAGCTGAACCCCTCCACCTCTCCAGGCCAGAGGTGTCACGTGGGAATTCCCTGACTTTGTCTGTCACCACTGAAGACACATGTCCCCACATGCTCTCTCTCTCGCTGTCTTTCTCTCTCTCTTGTCTTTCTCTCTGTCTCTCTCGCTCTTTCTCTCTCTCTCTTTCTTTCTCTATCTCTGTCGCTGTCTCTTTCTCTCTCTATCTCTTTCTCTCTCTATCTCTGTGTCTCTGTCTCTCTTTTCTCTCTTTATCTCTTTCTCTCTCTATCTCTGAGTCTCTTTCTCTCTTTTTTCTCTCTCTCTCTCTTTCTCTTTCTCTCTCTGTCTCTCTTTCTCTCTCTCTCGCTCTCTCTCTGGTGCTAAAGATGGGTGCAGCTATCTGAGGAATGAGCTTAGTATGGTGGGGTGACGTCATCGCCAAGCAGAGGACCTCATCTGGTGTCACTGTGACCCTGCTTATCGTAGTCTGAGTGTGATGGCAAAAGAGCACACACACACACAATCTGCTATCCCAAAGGTACAAACACACACACACACACACACACACACATAATAATAACACACACATACACAAATCTACTATCATACACACAGACACACACACACACACACACACACACATGATCTACTATCCCAAAGGTACAAACACACACACACAGACACACACACACGCATAATAATAACACACACACATACACAAATCTACTATCATGCACACAGACACACAGACACACACACACACACATGATCTGCTATCCCAAAGGTACACACACACACACACACACATAATAACACACACACATACACAAACCTGCTATCATACACACACACACACACACACACACACACACAATCTGACAAACACACACACACACGCGATCTGCTATCCCAAAGGTACACACATGCACACACATAATAACACACACACATACACAAACCTGCTATCATACACACACAAACACACACACACACAACCTGACAAACACACACAGCAGACACTTACTCATGCACACACTACTGTAATGTGTCATTTTAACACAGCTTCTCAGCAATGTGGCATATCAAGCCAACTGTGTCCTGACACGACACTGAGGTGCTTCACACATGACACGCACACACACACACACATACATACACACACACACACACACACATACACACAAAAGTACACACAATCACACACACATTCATATGCACACGTACGCATACAGTCACACATACATATTGCCAACTATCACAGACAGATACACACACGCTCACAGACATGCACACACACACACACACACAGGTACGCGTGCGCACACACACCCACACAACCTGCTACCACTTGCTAGCTCCTTCCCATTATCTCATGATATCACCGCACAGCCTCACTACTAAGACACTTGACAGTAAGCGCATCTGAACCACGCTCTATTTCTACTGATTTACTGTTGCCTGTCCAAGCAGCGTAATGGGATCTATTTGGCTAAATGCTTTTGAGCGGGCATTCAGATTTACGGCGGGCGGGAAAAACGAGATGGGGTCTCGTACAACTTGGGGTGGTCTGGTCTCAGTTTGCTTGCTAGTGAAACCGCGATCACCTATCACAGTGTAGCCCCAGGCATGAACCTCACAGCAACTCCGGATCTCAGACTAGCCTTTCCATCCCTCGTACTGTGTGTGTAAGGTATTTAATCCCTTACTCTGACTAGCCTTCCTGTCCCTGGTACTGTATATTTAAGGTATTTCATCATTACTCAGACTAGCCTTTCCTTAGGCCAACCCTTTGCAGGTTTTAATATGCAGACAGACAGTCAACCAGATATAACTATCTAGTCAGGTTATGTACCAGGGATCAACATTTGCACAAAATTCTGACTCAAACCCCTTTCCTCATCAGCCTAGAGGTGCTGACTGGCAGATGATAGCTCCCTATCGTCCATGCTAGACTCTCCTATCTCTGGCTCCAACGGAATGTGCCGCAGCAGCAAAATGGAGGATAAAAAAAAAAAAAAACAGAACAGGGAAATTCCATTATGATTCCAAATTCCGTGACAATGGGCAGCCCCATCAGTGGCAGAGCGGGGCAGAGGAACGCCTTGAGGCCTTCCATTGTTCCTCACACAGATGATAAGGGCCGATTAGCAATATCATGCCCGCCAGCCTGGCAGAGTACAGAGAGAGGCCTCTTGAGTACAGCGGCCTGTCCCCTCACTGCCATTACCTCAGCTTTTAAAAGTCACCCATCACAGAAACAAAGAATAGAGAAGGAGAAAGAGAGAGAGAGAGAGGGAGAGAGAGAGAAAGAAAGAGGGAGAGATAGAGAGAAAGAGAGAGAGAAAGACAGAGAGAGAGGGACAGAGAGGAAGGGGCAGAGAGAGAGAGAGAGAGAGAGAGAGAGAGAGAGAAAGAGAGACTTTCTTTGATATGTGGAAGATAAAACGCACAGATCATCCCATGGATCATTCTTACACACAATATCAAGGATGACACTATAAAGCAAAAAGCTTTTTTTTCATTGTGGTACATGGTGCTGGGGTCGGAGTGGGGGGTGTGGGGTGCTGAGTGGGTGTGGGGGGTAGAGTGAGGGGCTGTCAGTCTGTCAGAGAGGGGAACACTCTCAGTAACCCCAACTAGAAGCTTAGTTTTATATTCTTTTGTTTTTGCTTTTATTTTGATTTGCCTTATAAAGCGTTGCCCTGTGAGTCTGAAGTGGAGAGTCTAATGCTGGTGTTAAGGTGGACATAAGCGAGCATATTTTGATGTAATATGATAATTTATTAATATTTTATTAGGATTTATTGAAGACTATGGTGATATTTATTAAAAGACGAGACCATTATAAAGATAAATATAAGACACTGATGTCCTACGGTGTGAACATCGATGTCATACAAACCTGATACAGCATCTGTCTCTCCCTCTCCCTCTTCCTTCTCTCTCTCTCTCCCTCTTCCTTCTCTCTCTCTCTCTCTCTCTCTCTCTTTCTCTCCACCCCCCCCCCCCCCCCCTTCCCCTCTGTCTTGAAAATCTCATTTAATCAAATTAAATAGTGCTTTGTTGGCAGAAATGGTGTGTTCCACGGTTGCCAAAATGTTACCAAGAGCAAATATCTTTTATGCATCTGTGGAGTTGGAGCATTGAACTGTGTGTGTGTGTGTGTGTGTGTGTGTGTGTGTGTGTGTGTGTGTGTGTGTGTGTGTGATAGATGGAGAGCACAGAGGTGATATGAGGAGGACCAAGAGAGACACTAACATCTTTACATACCGTGTTGGCGGCACTGTGGACCGCAATCATTGACCAGCTGAACCCCTCCACCTCTCCAGGCCAGAGGTGTCACGTGGGAATTCCCTGACTTTGTCTGTCACCACTGAAGACACATGTCCCCACATGCTCTCTCTCTCGCTGTCTTTCTCTCTCTCTTGTCTTTCTCTCTGTCTCTCTCGCTCTTTCTCTCTCTCTCTTTCTTTCTCTATCTCTGTCGCTGTCTCTTTCTCTCTCTATCTCTTTCTCTCTCTATCTCTGTGTCTCTGTCTCTCTTTTCTCTCTTTATCTCTTTCTCTCTCTATCTCTGAGTCTCTTTCTCTCTTTTTTCTCTCTCTCTCTCTTTCTCTTTCTCTCTCTGTCTCTCTTTCTCTCTCTCTCGCTCTCTCTCTGGTGCTAAAGATGGGTGCAGCTATCTGAGGAATGAGCTTAGTATGGTGGGGTGACGTCATCGCCAAGCAGAGGACCTCATCTGGTGTCACTGTGACCCTGCTTATCGTAGTCTGAGTGTGATGGCAAAAGAGCACACACACACACAATCTGCTATCCCAAAGGTACAAACACACACACACACACACACACACACATAATAATAACACACACATACACAAATCTACTATCATACACACAGACACACACACACACACACACACACACATGATCTACTATCCCAAAGGTACAAACACACACACACAGACACACACACACGCATAATAATAACACACACACATACACAAATCTACTATCATGCACACAGACACACAGACACACACACACACACATGATCTGCTATCCCAAAGGTACACACACACACACACACACATAATAACACACACACATACACAAACCTGCTATCATACACACACACACACACACACACACACACACAATCTGACAAACACACACACACACGCGATCTGCTATCCCAAAGGTACACACATGCACACACATAATAACACACACACATACACAAACCTGCTATCATACACACACAAACACACACACACACAACCTGACAAACACACACAGCAGACACTTACTCATGCACACACTACTGTAATGTGTCATTTTAACACAGCTTCTCAGCAATGTGGCATATCAAGCCAACTGTGTCCTGACACGACACTGAGGTGCTTCACACATGACACGCACACACACACACACATACATACACACACACACACACACACATACACACAAAAGTACACACAATCACACACACATTCATATGCACACGTACGCATACAGTCACACATACATATTGCCAACTATCACAGACAGATACACACACGCTCACAGACATGCACACACACACACACACACAGGTACGCGTGCGCACACACACCCACACAACCTGCTACCACTTGCTAGCTCCTTCCCATTATCTCATGATATCACCGCACAGCCTCACTACTAAGACACTTGACAGTAAGCGCATCTGAACCACGCTCTATTTCTACTGATTTACTGTTGCCTGTCCAAGCAGCGTAATGGGATCTATTTGGCTAAATGCTTTTGAGCGGGCATTCAGATTTACGGCGGGCGGGAAAAACGAGATGGGGTCAGGCGCGTCACTGAATCCTCTGCGTCGGTATTGCGACGGCAGCACTGAAACACGGAGTGTGTTTTCATAGCAACGGCGGGCGGTCGTCGAACGGTGTAGCGACAGCACCGTGATTTGTGGGAGAGACAGCCGCCTTTACGGTAACCTGGGAAATCAGTGCCAAGACTGATAAAATCACTGTGGGGCTTGTGTGAAATATGAAGTTACAGGATTATTTCACTGTGCTAGTGTGATATTACTGGAAATCGATTATAATGTGAATATAGGGGTAATGCATTTAATACTGTAAAATTACAATGTAATGTCTGTAGAAGTCTCGTAACACTTTTTTATGATCCCTTACTGTATCTACATGTAACAACATGTAATGTTTTGTACTTACACTGTACATAACACCAACCCTAAGCCTGACCCTAACACTATGGTACAGTGTGAGTACATAATGTTATATATTGTTACACACTTTGTTACACTGTACTTAACTGATTTAACTGGGACAGTAAAATAAAGTGTAACCGAAGTTTCTTACTGACATTCACTAATATTAAAAAACACATCACTAGCATGAGTGTCGTGTGCTCAATTACACCTTGACACACCCTGGACCAGACCGTAGACATGTCTATCATGATGTCCCTTCCTGTTGACTTGGTGTCACTAAGTCCTCTGCATTGCGATGGTGCTGGCCAGACGAGCAGTGTGTTTTTGTAGTGATGACTAATCGGCGTCGATCGGAGTAGCGATAACATAAAATAACACAACACCAGCGTGAGACCCCTGTGCTTAATTATAGTCTTTCTTTATTTATTCACTCTAAAGGTCCGTTCACACCAAGAACTATAACAATAACGAGAACTATAACTACAACAATATGGGCGTCCACACTGAAGAACAACATTTTAAATGGCAACATTCTAGTTGTGATTTAAACATCTCATAGAACCTGATGTCCTGTAAATTCTTATGAATTCTGATTGGCTGACAGTGCTTTCATAGTTCGTAAGACAGCTCTGAAAGTGATCGCAACAATATTGTTCAGCCTGTCGTTGTTGTTATAGTTTATTTGTAAATGGCAACATTCACTAAAGTTAAAACGATTATTACAAAGTTATAATGGTCTTTATAGTTATTGTTCTAGATGTGAACGGGCCTTAAGGCCTAATGAAATGTGCCCATAGCCCTTTAGCGGTCACTGTATCGCTGGGGCAACAACTTGCTATGACTGGAAAAAAAAACGTAACTACAACATTACAATATTACTGCGACATTACCTAAAGTCTTCAGTAACACATTACAACTTGCTCATTGCAATTCTGGTAACAACAAATTTATAATAGGGGTGCCTCTTAAAGGGTTACGAAAGAAAAAAACATACCAATACCCAGAACAAATACATATATTCCTACATACATTCCTCCAACTTTCCTTTTTTTTGGCTCCAATAAACCATAAACATTGTTATGTAATGGAATCATAAAAGTCTTCATCGATTTCTTCATTTTGCTGATGAAATTCAGTGAGGGCCAACTCAGCAAGTCCACATAATTAATCTGAAGAGATGCCCAAAACTAGAAAAGCACTCAGAGAGCGCAGAGCCGCAGACCTATGCCAGGGCAGCTCAGATCACCACCAAAATCTAATCACTTTTAAGTCAGTCCATTTTTGACCTACCATGAATTTCATCAAAATCCACCCATAACATTTTGTGTTATGTTGCTAACTAACAAACTAACAAACAAACAAACAAATGCAGATGATTACATAACCTCCGCTGGTGGAGGTAAAAACATGACTAGACTGAGACCATGAGGTAAAAAATGTTACTCCTCATAAACCCAAAGCTAAATGTTAAAATCATCAAAATTTGCTCCTGAAAATATTTTCATTCCGACTACATCATTTGATAACAACAGAAGTCTTCAGAAGAGAAGACTTATGACTGGCGTGGACATGTATTGTTGTACTGTTTAAGGAAGTACACACACACACACACACACACACCTACACGCACACACACACACGCACAACTAAATATACAAATGCTTTCTACTGAATCCTACTATAAAACTAATGTAACCATGTCGTAAACATGTTATAGCCAATGCCACACCAACATCTGCATATTTGTTTATTTATTTAAAAAGCATTTGACTGGCATGATGCAATCTAACATATGAAGTTCAAACTGATGAGTTGCATAAGGAGTCTTTAGCTTGTTGCTACTTTGCAACTCTTGACCCTGGTCGGCTTTTACCATCTCCATGACAACTGTCAAGGAAAGAGGTAAGTACATTAGGCAGTGTAGTGTACACAACAACGTGGACAATCTGCAGCAAGCGCATGCTGTGTCCTTTTTATGTTTCAGCAGGTAATCTTACAGACCTCCAAAGGTCAAAAAAGAAAGAAAAAAAAATCTCTTCATGGCTACATTAAGGTTTCTCTCCATTTCAGCAGCGAATGTACCAGACGGCAAGTCAATGGTGTCATTCTGTTCAGGGTGCAGCTGTAGAGGGGACTGAATTATCCAACACACTAAAGAAAGTACTTTAACTACTAAACAGAAAACACATTACAACATTCTTCTAATGTGTCATTAAGCAGACAGATGATACAGGGCTAAACGTTTTACACCAATAAGCAAGTACAGACAGAATATAGACAGACAGACAAACAGACACACACACACAACAAACTCAAAGTTGAGTGTGGCTTCTCTCTCCCTGGAGTGAGTTTCAAAGGGAACGTGGCCTTGCAGTAAATTGTAGTGTGGACAGAGGGTGATAACAATATCAGAAGATGGCAAACAAATGACCTGATCCGTTTCTCTCTGTCTCTCTCTCTCACCCATACACAGTCTCTCTCCCTTTCTCACTCTCTCCTTTTCTCTTTCTCCCTCTCACTCCCACCCTCCCTCTCTCTCTCTCTCTCTCTCTCTCTGTCTCTCTCTCTCACCCATACACAGTCTCTCTCCCTTTCTCACTCTCTCCTTTTCTCTTTCTCCCTCTCACTCCCTCCCTCCCTCTCTCTCTCTCTCTCTCTTTCTCCCTCTCCCTCCCTCCCTCCCCCCTCTCTCCATCTCTCTCTCCCTCTCTCTCTCTCACTCTCTCTCTCCCTCTCTCTCTCACTGTCTCTCTCTCTCTCACTGTCTCTCTCTATCTCCCTCTCTCTCACTCTCTCTCTCTCTCTCTCTCTCTCTCTCTCGTGGGCCTTAGACTTTCAGAGAGAGAGAGAGAGTTTCATCAGAGAGTTTATGTGTTATTTGCAATGGTCACATTTCTCAAATGGTCACATGGTCTACCCATGGGACGACACTGCACAGGTCTTGGGCAGCCTCTGTTGTTGTAATCCAGCTGCAATTTGATCACAACAAACAAAGACAGAATCCAGAGATGAGGTGGCAACACTGGCTATGGGAAAATCCTGGTGGAAATGCAGGCATTCATTACATTACATTACACTTAGCAGACGCTTTTATTCAAACCCAGTCCAATTTGGCAACATTTCATTTTACGGTTCCTTTTACAGTGTGTCTAAATGTAATAACATGAGTATTATATACTTACACTGTACACACCTAACACTAACCCTAACCCTAACCCTAATGTTTGCTCCACAGACATTTCAAGGCACACTTTTCTTTTGCACTACAACCAATGACACCACTGCTTAAATGGCACCATTTCAGCTTTATTACAGAACACATTGTGTTTTTACTTATTTGCAGGATGGAAAAAGAGAAAGTCCCTTTAGGCCTTGTCAAGCTGCTCGTGTACCCAAAGTGCAACAGGGGCGAGGAAAGTGGCATTGGAACGAAAAATCACAAATCTAACCATTATTGTAGCTAACCATTATTGTTTTTGTTCGGTAGTAGCCAACACTGTGTGTTACGACCTTGTGCCAAGGCCCCAACAAAAAGAGGGAGACGAGAGGTAGAATTTCATAACAAAATATATTTCTTAACTAAATTACAAACCAAACCAAACACAATGAGATGGGTCAAAGTCAGTCGTCAGTAATGCATGCATGTTGTTGGACAGGAGATGTTCTGAGTGCTTTGAGGCTGTGTCAAAATTCAAGAAAGAATGGGCCCAGAATGGGAGAGGCAGCAGTATTTTAAGCTGATGAGACACCTGGAGCAGCTCATCAACAATTAGGCCAAGTCCAGCCCCCTAGAAACTGCAAGTTCAGACACAGAATGAACAAAGGCCTAGCGGGCCTTAACATGGTGTCAATGGGTTTGAAATGTCATTGGGTTCAAGGGGGTACTGACCTGAGTGTCACATGGTGCCAGTATTCAGCAGTATGGGGACAGAAGACATTCAGCACTGATGACAGTGCGTGACAGCCCATCGAGACTGGCTGAGACACCGAAGCTGTTGCCCCAGTGGCAGGCCAAATTCCAAATTCTTCACCTCTATTTCAAAAAAGCACCTTTGATGGAGTCACGCTCAAGGAAGAGCTCTTCTAGAGGTCTGTGACACACACGCACACACACACACACACACACACACACACACAAGTACACACACACACACACACACACACACACACGTCCTTCCCTTACCTAATCTCATGACCGTGTTACTTTTAACTTGGCCATATTTTCTCTGGACACGAGACATCCAGAGCATCCAGAGGGCTAGTGTCCTCACGTCCTCATCAGTTTGACTTTGGGGGGCAACTGTGGTCTAGTGGTTAGGGGGTTGGTTATGGGATTGGAGAGTCACAGGTTCGCAGGTTCGAATCCTGCCCTACCCATGGCTGAAGACATTATTACAAGATATTTAAAAACATTAATTACTTACCATTTATCTTTTTTATATTAGTGTTGGATTTGATTATACTTCCACACATAGCATATCATGTTTTATGTTGCTTTTTCCTATATTTTGTGTCTTGTGTTATGTCTTAATGTGTGCTATTATGTCTGGTACTGTCTGTGGGATTCAACTGGACAGCAAAGGAAGATTTTTTCCCAAGAATGTTTCCCAACTGTACATAGGACTTGAACTTGATAATGTTGTTGTTTTAATAAATTACCGCAGTATTTTTGTTTATAATATATGTGGTGCTGAATAGTGCTGTATGTCGCTGATCGTACGATGGCTGCGTTCAAGAGACAAGTTGTTACGTAACGTCACATCAGCTTCATGTGGACTAATGTTTTCTTTTTTTAGCTCCTTCTTTGTCCTCCGTTCTTGGTTGCCTTGCCTTGTTGTGACCACTTTAGCCCTGCCGCCGACATTATTTACCGTGTGCAGCACATCTGTGACAGAGGGGCTGATTGCATAAAGGCTTGGCAAGCTCGCCACAGCTCACCTAATGGATGGGGCCATAGGCTGAACAGTTAGCATGTAGCTGGTTGCATAACAACTGTAATTAAACTGAAAACGAATTAAACAAAAAAAAAGGCAAAAAAGAGTTACGGATAGGAGTGAGTTGTACTTACATTAAGACTTTGAGTGATTTACACTTTGTTTTGCCTGGAGCCGGCAGGTTGCCTGGAACTGTAAATCCAGACCACTTATACCAAAGAGGTGGAACGGAGAGAAGCTTTGGGGGAAAGTTGGGATGTGGACACTTTGCAGTGTCCAGAAGGAGAATGGATTTGGCAGACCGAACTCGCAGCCTCTCTCTCTCTCTCTCTCTCTCTCTCTCTCTCTCTCTCTCTCTCTCTCTCCACTCTTCCCTCTCTCCTCTTTCCTGCCCAGACAGAGGGAAAAAGAAAAAGACGGCCTTTGGAAAAAGTGACTATCACCCTAAAGCCCAGAAAAAAAAGGGAAGCCAGACGCATTCTCCTTCCTTTTTTAAGCACAAATCACTTTTTCCCCTCCTCCAGGCCTTTCAAAGATATAGGCCTCAACGACAAACAGCATAAAAGTGTCAAAGCTCTTTTTGTGATGGTGCTTGAAGTAGATAAACATACATATTTTCACAACAAGTAACTTCTTCTTCCAGCCAATCTTTTTCACATTTTGAATGAGCAGTCACTTATTTCACTACAGACAAACACCATAACAAAAAAAAAAAGCTGACAAAAAACCCTGAGAGACCTTCTTTAAAAAGCATCACTTTGTAAACAAAGACAACAGTACGACTGCTCACACATGGGACAGAGACAGGCGCAGTCTTTCTAGTTGCTTTCCTTCGCTGGCCAAAGTGTGGTGGAAGCATTTGAAATGTAGATGAATGCCTAGCACAGAGGAAACCCAATCCTTGGCAGATGGATCACTTCAGTGAAATCACAGAGAAAATATGACTATGCTGTCGGGCCCAAACTCCTAACTCACCCTCTCTCTTTCTCTCTCTCTCTCTCTCTCTCTCTCTCTTTCTCTGCAGTCCTGCAATTCAGCAGGATTTTCTTCCCTCCCGCAAAACTGGATGATTTAAGCGTGACTGTCATCCAAGAGACGCTATCTTGTGTCTGGGCGAAGGTGTGCTGAAGGATCATTCCCTCCGATCATTGCCAGTGCTACCGTTCTATTCAAACATACCATTTCTATGTTCTACTGTTCTATTCAAACATACCATTTCTATGTTCTACTGTGCTATTCAAACATACCATTTCTATGTTCTACTGTTCTATTCAAACATACCATTTCTATGTTCTACTGTTCTATTCAAACATACCATTTCTATGTTCTACTGTTCTATTCAAACATACCATTTCTATGTTCTACTGTTCTATTCAAACATACCATTTCTATGTTCTACCGTTCTATTCAAACATACCATTTCTATGTTCTACTGTTCTATTCAAACATACCATTTCTATGTTCTACCGTTCTATTCAAACATACCATTTCTATGTTCTACTGTTCTATTCAAACATACCATTTCTATGTTCTACTGTTCTATTCAAACATACCATTTCTATGTTCTACTGTTCTATTCAAACATACCATTTCTATGTTCTACTGTTCTATTCAAACATACCATTTCTATGTTCTACCGTTCTATTCAAACATACCATTTCTATGTTCTACTGTTCTATTCAAACATACCATTTCTATGTTCTACTGTTCTATTCAAACATACCATTTCTATGTTCTACTGTTCTATTCAAACATACCATTTCTATGTTCTACTGTTCTATTCAAACATACCATTTCTATGTTCTACTGTTCTATTCAAACATACCATTTCTATGTTCTACTGTTCTATTCAAACATACCATTTCTATGTTCTACTGTTCTATTCAAACATACCATTTCTATGTTCTACTGTGCTATTCAAACATACCATTTCTATGTCCTACCAAACTATTCAAACGTAACAGTTTCTATGTTCTACCAAACTATTCAAACATACCATTTCTATGTTCTACCAAACTATTCAAACATACCATTTCTATGTTCTACCGTTCTATTCAAACATACCATTTCTATGTTCTACTGTTCTATTCAAACATACCATTTCTATGTTCTACTGTTCTATTCAAACATACCATTTCTATGTTCTACTGTTCTATTCAAACATACCATTTCTATGTTCTACTGTTCTATTCAAACATACCATTTCTATGTTCTACCAAACTATTCAAACATACCATTTCTATGTTCTACCGTTCTATTCAAACATACCATTTCTATGTTCTACTGTTCTATTCAAACATACCATTTCTATGTTCTACTGTTCTATTCAAACATACCATTTCTATGTTCTACTGTTCTATTCAAACATACCATTTCTATGTTCTACCGTTCTATTCAAACATACCATTTCTATGTTCTACTGTTCTATTCAAACATACCATTTCTATGTTCTACCGTTCTATTCAAACATACCATTTCTATGTTCTACTGTTCTATTCAAACATACCATTTCTATATTCTACTGTTCTATTCAAACTTAAGAGTTTCTATGTTCTACTGTTCTATTCAAACATACCATTTCTATGTTCTACCGTTCTATTCAAACATACAATTTCTATGTTTTACCGTTCTATTCAAACATACCATTTCTATGTTCTACTGTTCTATTCAAACATACCATTTCTATGTTCTACCAAACTATTCAAACTTAAGAGTTTCTATGTTCTACCGTTCTATTCAAACATACCATTTCTATGTTCTACTGTTCTATTCAAACATACCATTTCTATGTTTTACCGTTCTATTCAAAAATACCATTTCTATGTTCTACTGTTCTATTCAAACATACCATTTCTATGTTCTACCGTTCTATTCAAAAATACCATTTCTATGTTCTACTGTTCTATTCAAACATACCATTTCTATGTTCTACCAAACTATTCAAACTTAAGAGTTTCTATGTTCTACTGTGCTATTCAAACATACCATTTCTATGTTCTACTGTTCTATTCAAACATACCATTTCTATGTTCTACGGTTCTATTCAAACATACCATTTCTATGTTCTACAAAACTATTCAAACATAAGAGTTTCTATGTTCTACCGTTCTATTCTAACATAACATTTTAAAGTTCTTCTCTTCTATTCAAATATACCATTTCTATGGTCTACCAAACTATTCAAACATAAAGAGTTTCTATGTTGTACACTGTTCTATTCAGACATAGCATTTCTATGTTTTTAGATATATCTGACAACTTATCACAACTTGTCATGATCAAGGGGCATGAATGCACACCAAACCATTGAAAATATGCCCTAAATGTATACATTGTTTTACATCTGTTTAGAACTATAACATGCTTGGCTAGTAAGAAGTTTTCTGCAAATACAGCATTTAAGAAGCTTGTCAACCTCAGGAGCTGCTAAACTTAACTTTTGGTAATTAGCTAGCTACGTCATCACTAACGTCTAATGTCATCAGACATATATTCCACTGAACAAAATAATATTTTTTGCGACGAAAACACATTAACCTGAACAGAAAAACATTTTTTTTTCATACAATTGCTCTCACAAAGCCAACATTGACAAAAACAAATTACAAGAAAAAAAACATTGATGTGTTGAGTTTGCAAGAATCAGGTAGGGACAGGCATGTTCCTTCAAACACAACTGTGTTTATTCTCCATCATATTTTGTAACATTAAGAACACCCCCTGTGTGTATGTACAGGTCTAACCTCTATACCAATCATCTCAGGCACAGTTACATTGAAAAATAGAATACAGGATCTCTAAGCAGCATTTTTATATGTGTTAAACATACCACATATGTTTTAGATAAAATATCTACAAGTGTTACTTGTTACAAAAATACATATAGGTCGTTGCAACACAAGGGCTATTCAAGAATTAGGGGATCTACACACATGTTCAGGTGCTGTACCATAACGGACAGTAATGATCTTGTTCAGGACACATTTTTTCTGTTCTGCATATACAGACACAGACACCAAAGAAAATGCATTTATCTCCAAATGGTGATAATATCCAGGCTGTTTCAATTAAGTTTTAAAGATATTTTTATTCTACTGTTTGCTTTTTTTTAAAGACTGACAACATTTTAAACGTAGAACTTCACGTACATCTGAATATTTCAACAGAAGTGCTTTCTCGTTTGGGGACAAAGGGTATGGAAAGGGAATGAACTTCAGGTGATTTCAAGTATTAATAGGATTTCTCAGATTAGACCATTTTTCGGCATTTCAGTTTCAGCTTTTCCCCTCTCAAAATCAGTGCAGATAAAAAATAAACAACGCGCACTACTGGCAGTCCAATTAGTACATCTTTGGTGATTCCTCTGGGGCTACACTGGTGCCAAAGTAGTCTATAAAAACCATGTAATCGTCTGTAGTAATTACATAACCATGTAATCTGCTACAGTAATTACATAACCATGTAATCTTCTGTAGTAATCACATAACCATGTAATCTGCTGTAGTAATTACATAAACATGTAATCTGATATAATAATTACATATCCATGTTAAGAGCCATCTTTTGTGGAAAATTTGGCACAAACTAACAGCATTTAGATCCTGGTATGTCATATTATGAACACAGAAGTCCTCTTCAGACAAAGGGTACAAACTTCAGAAGAACTCTTTTGGAGCCTCTCATGACAATGTCTCAAGACATAATAATTATAACAGGACATAACATTGTTGTCACTATTATCATGACATACGACATGACTGGCCATCAAAGCATATAAGGGTTAAAGGAGCCTCTATTGGTCATTGCAAGCTTGTATGACGCATTACTTGACATTACTGGTGTCAAATCACCACCCTGTTTGACTCTTGTCAAACTTCTCGGCAAAGTTACCAGATTCTCTCTCTCAACTGTGATAGACACTACGGAATAGTCTGCCATTTTAATCAGCACTTTCCAATCAGTGTTACATAGTGAATCACTGCTCTCTCTAACCCAGACTAGGCCACAAGCATGCCCAGCCTATCAACAAGCAGGGAGGGATGTGATTTGATTGGCTATTGAACGCTAATATCTAATAAAAACTGAATTAAGCACTGCATGTTGACGCATCTGGAGACATATAAAGGGTTAACTCGAAGTAGGCCAGCTAATCTTTACACCTCTCAGAGAAAAAAAACTTATGAGGCACATTTCAAGTAAAATTCACCAAAATGCCCATTACAGTGAAGACAGATATTAAAAAAGGACAACAAATTAAAAAACAAAACAAAAGCACGTCTTAACTATGCTAAACAGTAGAAACATAGGCGCTTCGGGGTAAAGAGACATATTTCAAACCACCACTACAGCATCATCGAAGAAAACAAACAAACAAACAAACAAACAAACAAAAACTTTTCCCATAGCAACTTCATCAACCACTATAGGTCATCAGACCACACCTCTTTATACATCACCTATATATACAGACAGTACAAACCCATAGTAATAGTGCAGACGTACAGCCAGACAACCCACTATTTTACAACGGTACTTCATCAAGACAACAAACCCTAACTGGCAAAACAAACTCGTACTGTGTCCATTGGCCAAAGACTGAGGACTCCCTATTGTGACCCATGACCCCTCTGTATCAATCACTGTATAGTGGAATGAAGTGCTGGGGTGTAGGCCATCCGTACAGTTCTTTGGGTGTCCTTTGCTAATCCTGTGGAGAAAAAAAGGCTGCTCAACGTTCAAGCCATTTCTTGTTTCACAACCGAATGTCCCGGAGGAAGATTACTGACATTTCAGAGTAAGTCAGAGTGTTTGTTGGACGTCATGAGTACTTTTTGAAGGCTGTGTAGCTGAAGTAAGGCCAAAGATGGCGGAAAGGGAACACAACTGGACCTGACCGCTTTATGAAAAAAAAAAAAAAAAAAAAAATACAAAAAAACAACACCCAAAAAAACAAAACAAAAACCAAAACCAAGATCGGCAAAAGGCAACCCACTGAAATGCACTGTGGGTTGGACTGAAAAAGCGGTAACTCTTCCTCTGAACACTAACGGCCTTCTGAAGCATCTCAAATAATGCTTAATATGCACAACTCAGTACTTCATGACGAACACATTGTACTGTACACAAACATGAACTGACAATCTCTGGCAGGCTGGGTGAGAGAATGAAGCAACAGGGTGATGTGCTCATCTATGCAGTATTAGCCTGACTGAATGTGGCACACGTGATGGCTACGGTTATGAAGCCAAACCAAGAATAGCGCTGCATATAAAAAATACATGACGTTACTGTATTCTGAGTAGGAGTGGATGCGATGCAGATGTTAGTTAAAACCCAAACGGAAGTGCAGCCTATGCTATGAGCAGCTGTGGTCTAGAGGTCAGGGAGTTGGTTTTGGGCAAGTCGCAAGTTCAAATCCCACCCTACCCATGGCTAAAATGCCCTTGAGCAAGGCATTTGACCCCGCACTGCTCCCGGGACTGTAACTGAAACCCTGTAAATAACTGTAAGTCGCTCTGGATAAGAGTGCCAGCTTAATGTAATGTGTGTGTGTACCCTAAAACAATGGTAATTTTGTAATCAGAAAGCTGGGATTTAACTGCCTCAAAGGTAATCATGAGAAGAGTCACCAGAGGACGAAAAGGCACTGTGATCAGAGATGGAGCGAGCACACGAGGAGCAGACAGCGGACACATCTGGACATGACAACTCGAACACTCGAGCAGCTCTCTCGTGCTGGCAGCCGTGATGCTAATCTCTGACAAAACAATAACCCCGCTGCCACCGGCCCGCGTGATGAATAACTCTGCCTCTGTACTGATGACATTATCTGCCGAGGCCATTCCACCTGGCTGTCGAATGCAGCATGGAGCAAAAAAGATAAACAGTTGTAAAATGTTAAAAAAAGAAAGGACAGAGAGGGAGAGAGAGAGAGAGAGAGAGAGAACAGTAAATGAAAGAAAAACATGAATCCACTGTCATGTGAAATTCTGGCCTCCCTCCCTAAAAATCAGCTATCAGTTCTGTTCCCACTGTCCAAGTCAGCGGAAAGTTTTGGAAAAGTTAGAATTAAGTATGCTGGCGACACATAATTTTAAATTAATTAAGAAAAGCAAGACACAAATACCAAGACTGGGACAGTCTATGGGGTCAAGGCCTCAGGAAGTAGAACATGTGAGAAATATGTTCAGATCCCACTTGGTGGGCGTGTCCATTCATTGTGCTGTCGACCAATGGGCTGAAGGTAGTGCAGAAGTGGCCTCCAGTCCGTGTTTTCATTGGTTAGCCGAAGTCAATCCGTGGCCTGTATTCCAATACCATTGGGTAAGCCTGTGAAGGAAGACAAGAGGCATACCACTGAAAACTTAAAATCAGGTCAACGCACAAGTTTACATACCCTGGCAGAATTGATGATTTGTTAACCATTTTTCAGAGGATATGAAAGATAACACAAAAACTTTTTTTCACTCACGGTTAGTGGTTAGTGGTTAATGGCTGAAGCCATTCATTGTCAAACACCTGAGTTTACTTTTTTAAAACCATAATGACAACAGAAACTACCCAAATGATTCTCTGAAAAATGGTTAAGAAATCATCAATTCTGCCAGGGTATGTAGACTTATGAGCACAACTGTACACAACTTTATCATGCACTAGTGTTGCACTTACAGTACATAATGTATGTTTCTAACAAAACTACTAGTACATGATGTTACATATTGTTACATAGGTCACACCTTCATCCTCACATCCTTCATACAGTACACAAAAATGTGTTTGTCTGTATGTGTGTGTGTGTGTGTGTGTCTGTGTCTGTGTGAGAGAGAAAGAGAGAGAGAGAGAAAGAGAGAGAGAGAGTGTGTGTGTGTGTCAGGCTATAGGCGTGTGTGTTTAACTGTGTATATCAGACTGTGTGCTGAGGGGTAGAAGTGTGTTTGCACGCCTGGTCCCCAAAGTGCTTCTTGCATTTCTAAGCGTGTTTAGCTTAGTGTTTTTGGGCATGAGATTAAGTGCGTGATCAAGCGGGGTCTGTGGCTATGACACACAAAGACAAAAGGAGAGAAATACGGAGAGAGACTCGAGGCGAGGCACTCGATGTCCACAACTGTGCCCAAAAAGAACAGATGCTTGTATTGGTGTATATGTATTGTTATGCGTGTATCTTCTTGTGAGAGGATGTGTGTGCATGCGTGTGTGTGTGCGTGTGTGTGTGCGTGTGTGTGTGTGTGTATGTATGTGTGTGCGTGCTTGTGTGTGTGTTTTGAGATTTGTGAGAGTAAGGAGGATGTGCATGCGGAGGGTAAGGTATGTGCCAGTAAGTCTGTGTGTGTGTGTGTGTGTGTGTGTGTGTGTGTGTGTGTGTGTGTGTGTGTGTGTGTGTGCGCGTGTGTGTGTGTGTGTGTTTGTTTGTGTGTGTCTATGTATGTGTGTGCATGTGTGTCCGTGCGCATAAGCATGCGTGTGTGTATGTGTATGTGCATGTGTTTAGAGAGTGGGTGCACATGAGCGAGTGTGCACATGAGCGACCGTGTACATGAGCGACCGCATGTGTGTGTGTGTGTGTGTGTGTGTGCGCGTGTGTGTGTGTGTGTGTGTGTGTGTGTGTGTGTGTGTGTGTGCGTGTGTGTGCCTGTGCATGTGCAGGTGAGTCACACACCAAGCCCAGGCTGGGCCCTATTTTTAGATCGCTGGGGGAAGGACATTTCAGTGCTTCACCTGAGCAGAGAGGAAATGAGGTGGCGGCAGTGGTGGCGTGGTAGTGGCGGTAGCGTGGTACCGACGGCTGGTACTGGCCCACTTTTCAGCGCCGCCTCGCCCCAAAAGGGAATTAATTTCCAACCGGGGTAGCCTCCCTCCTCTTTCAACATTATTTGTATCAAGCACAGACAGAGAGACAGAGAGAAAGAGGGGGCCAGACAGACAGAGAGGAAGAGACAGAGAGAGAAAGAGAGAGACAGAGAGAGTGAGACAGAGGCAGAGAGAGACAGAGACAGAGACAGAGCGGGAGAAAGAAAAACAGAGAGAGAGAGGGAGAGACAGAGAGAGTAAGACAGAAAGAGATAGACAGAGAGCAACAGAGAGAGAGGGAGAGACAAAGAGGTAGAGAGAGAGAAAGAGAAAAAGAAAGAATGAAAAATCTTCCCCCTCCTTCTCCAGTCTCTCTTCTCTCCCTGGATACTCAAGCCACTGGGAGACGAGAAGAGAAGTCCAGCAACCAGACAAAGTGTCTAACACAGAGCATCTGCCTTCACTTAGTTACACTAACATACAGAATCTACCTTCACGTAGTTACACTAACACAGAGCATCCGCCTTCACCTAGTTACACTAACACAGAATCTGCCTTCACCTAGTTACACTAACACAGAGCATCCGCCTTCACCTAGTTACACTAACACAGAATCTGTCTTCACCTAGTTACACTAACACAGAGCATCCGCCTTCACCTAGTTACACTAACACAGAGAATCCGCCATCACCTAGTTACACTAACACAGAATCTGCCATCACCTAGTTACACTAACACAGAGAATCTGCCATCACCTACTTACACTAACACAGAGCATTCGCTTTCACCTAGTTACTGGATGTGTCTTCCTGAGCTCAGACACAACATGGTCAGGGGAAGGGGGACAAAAAGCATCACAAAATCAGGTCAGTGTTCTTCTGTGCCAGTCGAACTAGGGCAGCAGGGCTGGGTGCTGCTAGCCGACTGGATCTATGCTACGCTAACAACAGGAGATCCTCTGCGTGGTCCTTTTATTAGCAGCTAGTATTATAGTCTTAAGTGAAGACCTAAATGAAGACTGACACACTACTGAGACCCAGAGAGTACTGAGATCAAAACACTGCCAGAACTGGAGGGTGTTAAGACCAACACAAGATGAAGACCAGACAGAGTCGAGGCCCATGACAAGACCAAGACCACAAACAAAAAAACCTCAACACCGGTGTCGGGACAAAGACTGGTCCCAAAACATTACATCAGTATCAGCAAGTGTGGGTGGGGGGATAGTTTTGCCCCTGGGGAGATGCACCCCAAACTGGGTCAGCTGTCCAGCCTCCTCAGGGTCCCCACCCAACCTCACCCCACTCCCATCACCCACCGCCTGTCTCTTCAGCTCCGACACATTCGTTTCCCCTCCGCGACCTTTGACCTGCGGGGCCGCCAGCACTCATCTAAAAGCGACAGTCGTCTCCGCTGGAATTAGCTCCCCAGGCGCCGGGACAGCTCCCCGAGCGAAACCAGCGCAGTGGGTCAACCCCACCGACGCATTTATCTTCCTGTGCCGTCTTGCTGAAAGGCTCTTGATACCTGAGCTCCACATGACACGACTAATCAAATGACACCTCTTCCTGTCCATGGTCGTCGTGGCGATACGTGTTTATTGGCTGGAACTGTTCGTGTGTCCTGATCTGAGGTACTCTTGTTTGTTTACCATTTACAGAGCCGGAGTTTAGTTTAGTAAAGTTTTACCTTTTATGCTTTTACATATTATTCTTTGCTTTTATAATATGTAATTTATTTACCTTATACTTACTTTACACTTATTTTATCTCTTATGCTTATACCTATTGTTCTTTGCTTTTATTTTTGCTAGTAAACTTGTGTATGTGTGTATGTGTGTGTTTGTGTGTGTGTGTGTGTGTGTGTGTGGAGGGGGGTGTTTGTGTATGTGTGCGTATGTATGAGTGTTTGTGCGTGCAACAGCTTTGATATTATTTGCAGTCTGAGAGAGGCAACGATAACATGAAACCCAAGTGGTTTTGCTGTAGGTTCGATTTCCCTTTCAATTGTGTCAACACACTTCTGCTTAATCTACAGCAAGCAATGTCCACACAAAAACGCAAAAGAGAGAGAGGCCTAGAAAAACATCTAGCATCTAGCTCCCTGAGAGGTCCCATTGAAATGTCACCAAGGACAGGTCGATAGATACCTCCAAATGAGTCGGATATGTCCATGTGTACACAGAGGAGCACATTTTGACCCGGTTTTAAGATCGGATAATTGCAATCACAATCAGAAACTGGTCTTGGGACTGGAAGGTTGAGGATTGTTAGGTCAGAAAAACGTGGGTGGGGGAGTAAATAACTAAGGCTGAAGTGCCCTTGAGCAAAGCATCTAACCCCACATTACTCCAGGGAGACTGCCCCTGTACCTAATTCACTGTATGCCGCTCTGGATAAGAGCTTCAGCCAAATGGAATGTAATGTAATGTAATGTAATGTAAGTTGGTCTTTGCAAGGGGAAGCAGTGTATGGCCTTGTTGACATATGCAATAGAGAACTGGTATCTAATACCTGGTCAAACAGGTGCGTGTGGCTGACCCACACTGCAGTGTAAGGGTAAGGACTATGGCAGATGTAGTGTAAAACTATATGTGTGTCATCACATGTCAGGTATGCGAGTAAGCGTACATACGATAGGCAACACTACAGGGGAACTATGCGGTCCTGCGTGCTCTGACAGAGGTGTAAACATCGCCAGCATTGCAGTACCCCCACTTCACACACACACACACACACACGCACACACACACACACACACACACACACAAACACACAAACACACACACAAACACACACACAGACACAGACACACACACAAACACACACACACACCCACACACACACACATATACACCCACACAAACACACACACACACACACACATACACACACACACACAAACACACACACAGACACACACACAAACACGCACACACCCACACACACACACCAACACCCCCCCCCACACACACACACACAGACACACCTACACACACACACACACATCCCACACACACACAGACACAAATACACACTCACACACAAATACACACACACACCCACAGACACACACACACCTAAACACACACACACACACACACCCTACCCCTGTTTCTCTTCTTCACCCTCACCTCTTCACCTCTTCTCTTTTGCGCCCTGTGCAGCTCTGGATCGCTGCTGATCTGGAGGTTTGCCAAAGGCTGGCTCACCGTAGATACGGGAATATCAATATCTGCCAGCCCCAAATATGTCCTTTGGCACTGTGGCCAAGGGCCCAGCACAAAATACTCGAACAGGAGGCAAACGCAGACTAATATGGGTACAGTTGTTTATTTTTGTCCTTTTTGCAGTTGCAGAATCACATAACCTGTTCTGAGTTTTGAGTTGTACTTGTACTGCTCGTACTGCTTGCAATATTTAATATTAATTCACACTGATAACTAATTTCTTATACTATATTATCATAACACTGAACCAATCCGCTGGTGACAAACTCAAGTGACTCAAGTGATGCCAAAATCCGGATCAGTTAAGAGAGTAACTCAAAGGGAACCGTATCCTAACAAGAAGCCAAGTTTTAGAGCCGTACATGAGTGTTTTTTCCAACCTTTTTTGTCTTGTGTACCCCCCGGGCCTTTTTACTCATGCCATGAGCACCCCTCACTCATACGTGTTGATGATTGTCCGAAAGTAGAAGGTAACACAACTGATTACAGATGTTTACACGTACCCCCTGCAATGTGCTCGCGCACCTCTAGGGGGGCGCGTACCCCTGGTTGGGAATTACTGGCCTACATGATGGGTGTGAGAGAACATGGCATGGCATGGCATGGCGTGGCGTGGCAGAGAACATGGCGAAGCAAAGATGAGGGTTTCCACTCTTTTTCATGGACAAAATTTCTAAACTTTTCCATGAATTTTTCATGACCATAAGTGGATTTTCCATGACTTCATGGCCCCTTAAGTGTGTAGAATTTAGCATACTTTAGGGCTAAAGATGAAATGTTTAACATTCGAAATACTGTCAATGCATTTATTGTCGACTCTAAAGGCCTAATGATAACAGAACGTTGTAGCTGCGTTAGGGAGAAACTAAAATTCCATGACTTTTCCAAAACTTTCAGTGAATTTACAAAATTCCTTGACTTTTCCAGGCCTGGAAAATTACATTTTCAATTTCTATGACTTTTCCAGGATTTCCATGACTGTGAGAACCCTGAAAGGTGGGGTGGGGGGGTCTTTTCATCTCGCCACACAACTTACATTCTCCCCGCCATCGCACCAGTGTGCATCTGTTTGTGTGTGTGTGTGCGTGCCAGTGTGCATCTCTATGTATGTGTGAGAGAGAGAGAGAGAGTGAGAGAGAGAGAGAGAAAGTAGTCCGAGGGAGGAGTAAGAAACACAGGAGAAGAGGACAAAGAGAGAGAGAAAGAGAGAGAGAGAGAGAGAGAGAGAGCGAGAGAGAGAGAGAGAGAGAGAGAGAGAGAGAGAGAGAGAGAGAGAGAGAGAGAGAGTGAGAGAGTAAGAGAGGAGTGGTGGGGGGGGGTCACTTCATCGTGCCACACAACTTACATTCTCCCCGTGCAGTCTCCATCGCGTCATGTAGATGAACTCCATGGTGTGGTCTTTACCCATGATCTCGCCGTTGCATAGGACGTCCAGCTGCAGAGCAGAGGAGATCGCAGATGTAACTTCGTGTGTAAGTAGAGATTTCCAGGTGAAAAGTAAAAGATAGTGTAAAAAGGCATGACTACCAAAAACTATCTACTAATCTATTATTATTATTTAGAAATAGGTTTCCTGAGACTATCACAATTTTGAGCATTGTTTTGTAGTGCAACAAGCTAGTGTACTTCCACTTAAATGCCATTATTCATTTCCATATTATGAAATACTTTGGCTGAAAATAAAAAATATCATGGAATAATAATCCCTGACAGAGTGATGCAAGACCCCGACACATAGCACTCCGAATGACTGCCTTGCTGACTGCTTATAGTATAGCTACCTGGCAACAACAATAATAGACAGTTAAAAAACTTCTAACAATGACTTCTAACAATCTTACCTCGTATGAACTCGGAAGCTTCAGCTTCAGACTGAGAAACTTCTTGATTGTTCCGACAGTGACCCGTGTGGAGCAACGGATAAACTTTTTCATTAAGCCCTACAGGTAAACAAAAAACAACAACAATAACAACAATGACAGTAATAAACAACAGGAACAGCCAGCAAAAAAAAAAAAAAAAAAAAATCCTCATTTGCACAAAACCTTTGTTGCATCTATGAAGGACATCCTCTCTCCCAACAGTGCATTTATTACTCTATATTTCTAAATCCCATGTCAGAGGGATCAGATGGTTCTGGATTAAAGTACAGTATATTGTTCAATGTCAATCTTTTGCATAAAGTCTCCCCCCCCCCCCCCCTGCCCACTTGCTCTTGTAAGTTTTTTGCGGCTGGGTTATTGTGAGACGGTAGAGATGCGATGGCAAAAAAATAAAATAATAATAATCCCCATAACAACCACCTGGGCAAATGAATACCAGTAAATTGCAGCTCTCATCAGCAGCCTCTTTGGACTCTATTCAAGGACCGAGAATAGAAGAGAAGAGAAAAATACGAAGAAAAGAAAAAGCAACTTTTTTTTTCTCTCACAAAAGCGAAAGAGCTGGCGAGGTGATTATTTATTCACGAACGTCACCTCGCGTGACTCTGTGGAGGACATGTCAGGAGCAGAGCGTGTCAGGGACTTATCAGTTGGCAAAATATCCTAGCAACGGACTCACTGAGCTGTGAATAGAAATGGCGTGATTAGAGGGAAAGGTAAGGAGACGAACAAAAAGCAGAGTAGATGGAGGTAGGCTGGATTCGAATGTGTCTCAAGTGTTGGTTGCTGTGAACAGTCTACATTTTATAACTGTGTGAGTGACAAATAAAGCTATCTTATCTTAACAGGCCTATCCAGTTATGATGGCTGTTATGATACCACTATCTGGAATTGTAAGCTGTGATATTTGAACTGATATGAGAGATAAATTGAAACTGAAATAAGAGACTGGCTTG
>CM050210.1:6140127-6142627 GCA_027475355.1 Coilia nasus | reverse complement strand
AGAACCATTAAGGGTTTACTCTCCCCATTCCCCTATCCAAGCAAGATTGGAAACAGAGCTTACACAAATCTTTTCTGAGCATATTATCATTTAAGGCACAAGTGGGATAATATGAAGAGTACTAAAGAGAGTCCCACTCAGCTCAGTAATAATGAAAGGGTTTGAAGTCTTTAAAGTGGGGAGCTACTCTGCCCTACAAAGGCAAATGCAGTACCTACTTACATGAACAGAGACTGAGAAAAATGCCTTTAACACTGTCACACCACCCAGTGAAACATGTTTTAGGTATAATAGTGGTGATGCTTTTATGTACTTCCGTAATAGGAAGAAGCAAGAGATTTAGTCACAAGATAAAGGAGGTGTTACAAAGTCAATTTCCAGTCGAAACTCATTTTTACAAATTATGTAGTTACTGTTTTTTTGGCTTTTTTGGTAACAAGGAAAATGTGATACAAAAACACGTCTCTCTACTGTCACTCTGTGTGTGTGTGGTGTCTATGTGTGTGTGTGTGTGTGTGTGTGTGTGTGTGTGTCTGTGTGTGTGTGTGTGTGTGTGCATGTGTGACCCTTGTAACAGCTGCCAGTGACTGCTTAGTGTGGCTGGAACCTTCACAGAAGACTATCACTGACTGAGGCATGGAACAACACTAAAGCCCTGGAGTTATTCTTTTTATACCAAATGATCGTTTGATATTTAATCAAACGTTTGTCAGGAATTATGCTTCCAAAGAAATCTTTCTGCGTATGAATGTGTCTCTTTGTGGACCTGTGTGTGTGTGTGGTGATATCTGTTGGATCTGTGTGTGTGTGTGTGGTGATATCTGTGTGTGCGTGTGAAAGAGAGAGAGCAAGTGTGAGTGTGTGTGTGAGTGTGTGTGTGTTTGTGTGTATGTGTGTGTGTGTGTTGGTGGACCTCTGTGTGTGTGTGGTGATATCTGTGTGTGTGTGTGTGTGTGTGTGTGTGTGTGTGTGTGTGTGTGTGTGTGTGTGTGTGTGTGTGTGTGTGTGTGTGTGTGAGGTCTATTCCACAGGCCTCTCCATGGCATGCATCTACTCTGCTTGGCACGGCAGCAGGGTGGTGAGCCCAGACAATGACTTCTGACTCATGGGGATGACACACTGTCTCTCTCTCTCTCTCTCTCTCTCTCTCTCTCTCTCTCTCTCTCTCTCTCTCTCTCTCTCTCTCTCTCTCTCTCACACACACACACACACACACACATTCTCTCTCTCTCTCTTTTACACTCACACACACACACACACACACTCTCTCTCTATCTCTCTCTCTCTCTCACACACACACACACACACACACACACACACACACACACATTCTCTCTCTCTCTTTCAGACTCGCACACACACGCACACATGCACCCACACACACATAGTCACACACTCACACTCTCTCTCTCTCTTTCACACACAGACACAGACACAGACACAGACACACACACACACACACACACAGATTGGTGGCCCCACACAATGAGCTTTGATTCTCTTAGGCAACACTTTTGTGCTTCGGCACAACAGCACAGGGCTCAGGGGGCCTGCGGACACTTAACCTCAATCTGGCAGGTCAGGACACACACACATGGTTACACACATACATGGTCAAACACACACACACACACACACAGTGGTCCAAATAACATCACATCACACACATACTTCCACACATGTTAGATCATCAGATGTTTGCACAGACACACACACACACACAGGTCTACACAACTAGGTCCACAGACACACACACACACACACACACACACACACGCACACACATGCACACACACACACAGACACACACTCTTCTTGCTCACGCCACAGATTCTTGTACAGTGCTGCAAGTCATCATCATTAGCTACCAACCTCCAACCAGTGCATGTCCCATACATAGGGAATCTCTCAGTGCCCTTATCCTGCTAGCCTGGTAGCACATATTAGGTATACAGAGTGTAGGTCCCCATACATAGGGAATCTCTCAGTGCCCTTATCCTGCTAGCCTGGTAGCACATATTAGGCATACAGAGTGTACGATAGAAGCGCACTGCGTAACACTTTATTTTATGGTTCCTTTTGTAGTGTATCTACATGTAAGTACATAATATTACGTACTTACACTGTACATACCTAATACTAACACTAAGCCAAACCCTATGGTACAGTGTAAGTACATAATGTTACATATTGTTACACTGTACCTAAACTGATTGTAACAGGGACAGAAAAAAAAACACATTGGCTCTTTTCTGGTAAGCAGGGGGGTTACAAAGGGCCTGCAACTAAGACACTCTTTGTTCAGGGTGTTAATATTAATATCAATAGCAATTCTAATATCCATTTTACAATTGTTGTTATGAATAATGTGTATTACAATGATAATAATAACAATGATAATTAGAATAATTATTATTAGTAGTAGTAGTGGTGGTCGTTCTAGTAGTAGTAACAGTAGTAATAGCAGTAATAGTAGTAGTAGTAGTAGTGGTAGTAGTAG
>CM050210.1:6132627-6135127 GCA_027475355.1 Coilia nasus | reverse complement strand
TTTCTCTCTCTCTCTCTCTCTCTATCTCAGCACCTGTGCAGCGGGTAACAGTGGTCTCTCTCTCTCTCTCTGTCTCTGTCTCTCTCTCTCTCTCTCTTTCTCTATCTCTCTCTCTATCTCTCTCTCAGCACCTGTGCAGCGGGTAACAGTGTCTCTCTCGACTGAGGCTTTGGCTCCTGCCCTACCCTCCAGCTGTTGTCTGGCTCTCCGCCGAGCCGGGATCACATTCACAACAGACCACCACCCACAAGTCCCTTACCCACCCCAGCCGCCCCCCTACCCCCCAACCATCCAGCTGCCCCCCTACCCCCCTGCCCAAGTCCCCCCACGCACCCCAGCCCTTCCCAGCCTCCCCACTATCCCTCTCTCCAGCCTCTCCCCTACCCCCAACCAACCAACCCATGCCCCACCCACCCCAGCCCTCCCCAGCCTCCCCCCTGTCCCCCAACCCAAGTCCCTTACCCACCCCAGCCATCCCCAAGTCTCCCCCTGTCCCCCAACCCAAGTCCCTTACCCACCCCAGACATCCCCAAGTCTCCCCCCTGTCCCCCCAACCCAAGTCCCTTACCCACCCCAGCCATGCCAAGTCTCCCCCCTGTCCCTCTCTCCAGCCTGCCCCCTACCCCACCCAACCCAAGTCCCTTACCTACCCCAGCGCTCCCCCCGGTCCCCAATCCACCCCAGCCGCCCCCCCTCCACCCTCCCTGAGTCTCTTACCCACCCCAGCCCCCTTCTCCAAGCCCCTCACCTAGCCCAGTCCTCCCCAGCCTCCCCCCTACCACCCCTAACCCAAGTCTCTTACCCATTCCAGTCCTGCCCAGTTGCCCCACCCCAGCTCCAGTCCTCTACAGCCCTCCCCAGCCCTACCACCCCCCCCAGCTCCAGTCCTCTACAGCCCTCCCCAGCCCTACCACCCCCCCCAGCTCCAGTCCTCTACAGCCCTCCACAGCCCTACCACACCACCCCCACCCCCACCCCCCTCCAGCTCCAGTCCTCTACAGCCCTCCCCAGCCCTCGCACACCACCCCCACCCCCCTCCAGCTCCAGTCCTCTACAGCCCTCCCCAGCCCTACCACACCACCCCCCACCCCCCCCCCAGCTCCAGTCCTCTACAGCCCTCCCCAGCCCTACCACCCCCCCCAGCTCCAGTCCTCTACAGCCCTCCACAGCCCTACCACAACACCCCCACCCCCACCCCCCTCCAGCTCCAGCCCCATTGGTCCCTGTGCTCCTGGACTCAGATGACTGTCTGAGGAGAACGCTGAGGTATACTGGTGGGTGGAAGATACAGTAAGGGATCTTTTTTGCTTCTGTGTGTGTGTGTGTGTGTGTGTGTGTGTGTGTGTGTGTGTGTGTGTGTGTGTCTGTGTGTGTCTGTGTGTGACAGAGGGAGAGAAAGACGTGTGCGTGTGTGTGTGTGTGTGTGTGTGTGTGTGTGTGTGTGTGTGTGTGTGTGTGTGTGTGTGTGTGTGTGTGTGTGTGTGTGTGACAGAGGGAGAGAAAGACGTGTGCGTGTGTGTGTGTGTGTGTGTGTGTGTCTGTGTGCGTGTGTGTGTGTGTGTCTGTGTGTGTGTGTCTGTGTGTCTGTGTGTGTCTGTGTGTGTCTGTGTGTGAGTGTGGGTGGCTGGGTGGGGTTGAGGTTACCAGTAGCTTCGGGCTCTGTGTCTTTTTGAGATCCATTAGGACATTACTAGTAAATGGCAGAAACTAAATGTTGCTTAGAAACTGACAAAACGGTGAAACCCAAATTGAAACACTCCTCACTGCAATTTTACACACCAAATAAAATGTATGCTAAAACTTGTCATACCATATATTTTTGTATATGTATACTTAAGCATTACAAATAGGTTATGAAGGATATTTAATGCCTCAAAGCCTCATAAATCTGACTTACAATGCCTGAATTCTCCTCAGCGTTATAAACTATAACACTAAAGTGAAGTTATTCTATGAAGCTTTAGATTGTGGTACGTTAATCTGTAAAGACTTGTGCAGTAACATTAAAATACAATAAAATGACAATAAAAGTGCAGTTATGATTGTGTGTAAATGGCTACACAGATTCACAGCTATAGTTTTTGTCTGTATTTGTCTTTTCGCAGGAATTCTTTTGGTTTGATTACACCTGTATTGTATTGTATTGAGTAAAAAAATAATCACCATCATCACCATCATCATCATCATCATCATCATCATCATCATCATCCATAGTCATCATCATCCAAGTGTTCAGAGCTGTGCACAGACAATAAGCATGAGTGTATGGAGGGGATCACTTGAAGCAACAGTAGACACATGCAGACTCAAACACACACACACACACACACACACACACACACTTGAAGCAACAGTAGACACATGCAGGGGGACAAGCTTTCCGCCCATGGCCGTGCCCTACCTCAGCATTTCCAGTCTCACACACACACACACACACACACACACACACACACACACACACACACACACACACACACACACACACACACAAGTATGAGTG
>CM050210.1:6045127-6127627 GCA_027475355.1 Coilia nasus | reverse complement strand
GTTCAACTGCGCCTACACCTAACTGCCCTGCTCAAAGACTTTCACACACTCAGAGACTTTCCCCCTACCAACCCCGACAGAGGGACTCCCCTTTCGAACACTCAGAGACTTTCCCTCAACCAGCCCAACGGTTTGGCTCCCCTGGGAACCACGGGGGACATTCGTGGAGCTCTCCACAGCGCTCTGGTGGAATTCTCTGGCGCTACCGAACTATAACAAAGCTTGCCATGTGTATCTCTGTTCTGCGTTCTTTTGCCAAACTGCTGAATCACTTTAAGCTACATAAGGCTGCGCGGTTATGGAAAAAATCTGAATCACGATTATTTGGGCCAAAACTGAAATCACGATTATTCAAACGATTATTTAGTTTTCTTCAGTAACATGCTTCATTTATTGAAAATGTATTCAAAAACATTTCGAAAAAACATTCTTGTACCTTCGGATTTTCCCTAATACCTTTCTTCGTAAACATTAGTAAGTCTCCTTTGATGTCTAATGTACAAACAGTAGAAATGTCTAATGTATACATCTAATGTACAGTAAAAACAGTATATAATAATTAGGACAAAAACATTGTTGCCCTCGATTTTATTTGTTTTGAGATCGTTTGGCCCTGAAATCGTTATCACGATTAGAATTCGATTAATTGAGCAGCCCTAAAGCTACATCCCTTTTGTGAAATGTACTATACATATAAAGATTATTATTATATTATTATTATTACCAGCACCACAGGGCCAACAGTGCGAATGCACAGTCCTGCTCACACTTTTAAAAAATACTCTAATGCAATGTGCTGGCCCCCACTTCATGGTAACATTCTGTCAAAGTCAAGGCTGTGGTACGGAGAGCAGTATTGTGTAATATTTTTTGGATGCTGCCCCTCTTTGGCTTTATAACCATTGCACTTTGTTTTGAGTTGTGTGTGTGTGTGTGTGTGTGTGTGTGTGTGTGTGTGTGTGTGTGTGTGTGTGTGTCCATGTGTATGAGTGTGTCTGTCTGTATGTATCTCTGTGTGGTGTGTGATGACCACTTACACGTGTGAAGACACTCTGTGACGGTGGTGGGCTTGATCAGGTAGCCTTTGCACACGTAGCAGGTGATGAAGTGGTTGAAGTCCTTGACCAGGTGTTTCCTATGCGTGGCGGCCATCATTAGTAGTCACAGGACAGGATGAGAAGATGGAGGGCGAGGGCAGGGCAGGGTAGGGTGGGGTGAGGTGGGTTGGGGTGTGGGCTCTCAACCAGTAGAATAGGGTTGGTTGGTGAGCTCAGTGCTTTGTGGTGGTTGTGGTGATGGTGGTGGAGCCCTCATGGGAGAAAGCTCGCTGTGCCACTCCGATGGGGGCCTTTGTGGAGGGCCTTCATAGCCTATTCAGTACGGTGTGGGACACAGCACCATGTAGACAGCGTGATCACATTCTTTGTCTTATGGGCTGCACAGAATTACACCAGAAAGGACAAAAGTTAGACATAATGGCTGTTTTTAATGAAGTAAATAAAAAAAAAACATGACTCAAAAAGACACCTTTAATATTTTGCAAGGGACCCCACGGGACACAAATGCACATATAATGGGATACAAATATAATTTGCATTACAATACGCCTCTTTATATAAAGAAAAACAGACTCGTGTAGGGGGAAGGGCTAATTCTGAAAAGGGTAGCAAAAGGGGAAGTTCCTTTCGGTTCTGTTTAACTTCAAAAACACGCCACAAAAAAAGTTCATACGCGCCCCTGCCAAGACTACAGGTGCACCGTTCTGTTCTCGTTAGTCCCGCCTACTGCGCTTTTAAACCGAAAGTGATGGCCACTGTAAGACAGCGAGAGTCAGAGTTGAAGACATCTTAGTGAAATTACATAACTGTCTTTCTGCCTCTGGATCTAAAAATATTTGCTCGTCCATTAGTGGAGCGTATTAGCAATGTAGCTAAATGTAGCCTACAGATCTGCTCCGAAAGGCACCGGCTACAATGTTGGAAACTGAGTAAGGTTTACTAACATTTCGGCAACATCGTCCTACTTATGAAGTCTTTTCGGACCCGTTTTCTAATATTTTTTAGAACTGCACACGGCCTCGCGTTGATCAAAATGGTACAAAGTTGTGTAAGGCCATGTAGCTCCCGATAGCCATGACCTGTCCAAAAAATTACAGTAGCCTCCGATGTGACAGCCAAACTGCTAAAATCAGTTGAATCTTCCGTGTTGTCAATTGTGCCGACACTGTCATGAGAACTGCCTATAAGCTCCATAGTGACAACATCGAAGCTACATGCATCGTCATTAACAACAAATCAGCGACATGACACTTCATGCCATCTAATATAACCCCATGACCAGCTTGGGCTGCATATGGCGAGTAATCACAAACACTGTGGCCAAACCGCAGTCTAACTGACTTGCAACTCAACTTGCAGCTATTGGTTCGAGTGTCACTTTCCCCTCCGAAGGGCCAACCCTCACATTTCCCGACCACTGTTCGCCTGACAAAATAACTAGCACTGGTGCACACCATCAACTAGTCGCCCTCTCGCTACCACACACGCAGGAACTTGAGATGTGACACATGATCGCATTCTCATCCCACTCGAAACTTTACGATAGATGTGCACCTTGTGAAAAACGATACGCAATACCACCCGCCGGCTCAGATCAGCCCTCCCAACCTCGTTGCCCAAATCCCATCTCTTACCTTCCCAAATATTACGAGTCCATGTCGGTGACGGAACGGTCTGAACAAATACAGTGTGCGTGATGCGAGGTAACAGTACATGAGAAAGTACAACGGCAGAACACGGAACTGCTCAGCGTTGAGATGATGATAGGCGAAAGGGGCGGAGGAGGCACTAGCGCTTGTTTACGCATTGCTGCCTGATCCACTCCGTGGCAGATACGCTCTGATTGGATACAAACTAGGGCGCAGCCTTTCGATTACCAGTTCGTAACTGTAGGCTTCACATAAACAGCAGTCAAGAAATTAAAAAAGCGGTTCACCAATAAGACATGGGAACACGCTCAAAGACAAGTGTGCTCAGAGAGAGGACTATATGTCTGTTTTACGCACTATCAACGCAACTGCTTCCCCCACAGAACCCATCGTCCTGAGTTTGTTAGAAACTGGTACTAAAGGGAATCCCAAGAATGGTGATGCGCAGGTATAACAAAGTTTCAACCCCTCCTTGCTAAAAGAGAGGGTACCTTCTCAGAGCCATTTATGAAAGAATAAAAAAATGTCTAGGATTGTATGAGGACAGATGGATCATATGGAAAGGCAGCATACTGACCTACACCTGTTGAGAGAGAAACCTTGTTCATATAGTCTGTGTTATTATAGAATACATTTGCAGTAAGGTAAAACTACCTGGGGAAATGTGACTGACATATATATGGGAAGGGAAAGTATTACATAGCTTACCACTGTAAAATATTGTGATTGCAAAGTGAGCCCAAGGTGTCTAACAAATGTGACAAAGGTGACATGAGCCCTTTATAACACGTTTCATGAACATTAATGACACTTCATTCATGTTTAGGACTGTTGTCAATTAGTGTTATTCGGTTTTTGCAATGTCTGTATTCCAAAAAGTATTAACTTAACATTACAAAAATAGAATTGCATTTAATGACAACAGTGGTAAACATGAATGAAGTGTCATTAATGTTCATGATATGTGTTATGTCATATTTATAGCAGGCTCATGTCACTCTTATGTAGACACCTTCAAATAAGGTGTAACCAACTATAGGCCTAGAATGAAACTATTCTGTCTCTACCATGACCAAATTACAGATTCAACATTTTCTTTGTTTAATGCAGCATTACTTAACATTAATCTTACATTTCTAATTGTACCTATTTGTAATTCTACACTATTTATTTAACAGAACAAACATATTACCCTTTAAAGGAGAACTTCGGTGTAAAATGAAAATTGGCATGTTAAAACATCATACCGAGTTGGTATGTGTACTGAGGAGCAAAATTGTTTTAGTCTGTTGCATTTAGAGTTTAACTATTTTTTATCGTTTGTCCCAGAAGGCTAACAATGGAAGTGGTAGGTGCCCTCAGACGAAGCATGACGTCTACGCTATTTTTAAACCATTAAAACAGCTTGAAGAAACTCCACACTCCATCGGTAGTACAACACAGGTCCTGACATTAAAAATGAGGCACTGAGAACTTTGTAAGTGTACACAACATTTATTAATAAAATAGTTTTGACAGGCAGGACCTTGCTGTAGTTTCTCGCCGCCGCCATGATGAAAGTCCAAACAAGTCGATTGTACTACCTCTTCTCCTATTCTTCCTGCTGGTTCGTGTTCCTCAATCGACTTGTGCGGACTTTCATCATGGCGGCGATGAGAAACTACAGCAAGGTACTGCCTGTCAAAACTATTTTATTGTGTGGAGTTTCTTCGAGCTGTTTTAATGGTTTAAAAATAGCGTAGTCGTCATGCTTCGTCTGAGGGCACCTACCACTTCCATTGTTAGCCTTCTGGGACAAACAATAAAAAATAGTTAAACTCTGAATGCAACAGGCTAAATCAAATTTGCTCCCCAGTACACATACCAACTCGGTATGATGTTTTAACATGCCAATTTTCATTTTACACCAAAGTTCTCCTTTAATGTATAATATGTACCTTAATGTCAGCAAAGAAAATAATCTCACGAGCAATGTACACACTTAGGAATCAATTTTTTTGTGTTTATTACAACATGTATTTCAGGATTATATATTTAGCTTTACAGTTGTGCTCATAAATGTACTGTACATGCCCTGGCAGAATTGATGATTTCGTAACCATTTTTCAGAGGATATGAATGATAACACAAAAACTTTTTTTTACTCATGGTTAGTGGTTGGCTGAAGCCATTCATTGTCAAACACCTGTGTTTACTTTTTTTGTAAAATCATAATGACAACAGAAACTACCCAAATGATTCTCTGAAAATGGTTAAGAACTCATCAATTCTGCCAGGGTATGTAAACTTATGAGGACAACTGTATATTAACAATTAAGTATGCATTTTGACAATTCAAGAGTGAAACAGTAAGAAAGAGAAACTGCTAAACACCACAGGTGTTTTTTTACTCCACCCTGCTACCCCTCCCACTCCACACCAGCGCTGTCAGCATCCACACTCCAGAGATCTGTTTCCCTTGACTGGGTTGGGCATGAAGGAATGGGAACCGCAAAAAACAGCTGAAAGCAAGATATTATTACACTTGCTGGCAGCTGCGATAAAAAAAACACCCTCTCGTCCATTTGTCCCCACTTCAGTAACATTTGATATACTTTGCCTCTGAAATATGGTGCCACAACTGCACATTTTGTGGCTATCCCACTGCAGCAGCTGAGGGTATCTTGATGTGAGTTTAAATTGGGCTGGAACCCTCCGGAGCTCAGCTCTGCCTCCTCACCATCCTCAGCAATACAGCCAGCCGAAGCTGAGCTCCCTCTGCTACAGTATTTATAGTAATACAATATAGTGAGATATTGACCACTGTGAGTAAAGAAGGGCTCCCCCTCCTTACAAAGACCAATTTGACCACTGAGGTTGATCCGTATAGTCCACACTGTTGCCATTTGCTGTAGCAGTCTTTCTGTGTCAGACTGTGCTGTTAGTATGTAATCTCAGTCTGACTTCACACACATCACAACTATGACTTTTGATAGCACCAGTAGATGATGAAGACTACTATTTTCATACATTTTCATACATTTTGACTGCTCCTTTGAAAAGCACATACTTACTGCTGGACATGAGAGTGCGTGTAAACAATGATAACACATGGCTTCATATGTCTATAGTGTACTATACACTAATTACTAACTTTGAGGAGTGCATTATTTGTCCCTGTTCTACTAGAATTCTACACAAACATTCTTTAGCGCTCATAGAACTTAATGTTACAAATCCCTCAAAGCATTACATCATAGTAGCACCTCTCAGTCTTGTAAATGTTCTATTAACAAATGTGTGACCATACGCCTAAAACAGTTAAAAGGTATTTATGATGTCTTAAAATTACTGCAATAAGCTTCCAGAACTACGTAAGTGTCCATAAACTGTAAATAAAAAAGAATGGTGGACCACATATTGTAAATATAACATCTCTCAAATGTGTCTTTTCAGGAAAAAAAAGAAGATTTTGGATGAAGCACAATCAAATAAACACTGTTCGCCTTGTCATATGAGGGGATGTCTCTTGAATCACAATAACTTTTCTATACCACCTTCCTTGAAATGGGTCTTCAGAGAGAAAAACAAAATAATTCAGTTAAGCACTTTCAACTTGGCCTTGTTTGACTGTTCATGCCATAACAAGCCACTTCAGTGAAAAGCCACTTCCACACTGCCATGTCACCCCAAAGCTTTCCGCAGGGGTCTGACTGGGAAAAGGCCCATTTTTAATGTAGGCATATCAATCCCAACACTGTGTTAGCATGTGACTGAACTGTTACTTTGCATATGGCTACTGACACCATCATCATAGTAGTGGTAGAGCGAAACACAGGCGGCGTTATCTGTTAAAAGTGGTATATAAATGATTTTTACTTTACTTACTTTACTTTACTTACTTTCACTTACCACACTATTCCTCAAAATCTATGACCTTTGATGTGTGGTGATGAGCGGTCGGACTGCTCTTTGTCTGTAAGCATACTGTAAGTGTTTCTTCAGAAGTGTTGGCTGTTAACAGATCTAATGGTTTAACCAATAAAATAAAATAAAAACACCATTCTCGCTTTACATTCACATTGACACCCTCAGTCTCTCACCCCTCCTGGCTTATTTTTATCCTCACACACTCCTCCACCAATCAAAGACAGCGTCACTGTTGAGTGGACGGCGTTTTGACGAATGGCAGCAGCAAGTTCAAGTCTGCACTGCTGGTAATTCTGGTGCCAGCCAAAAGGAGTTTTCGACCTGAAGAATGGAAGGGGTGGGAGAAAAATCTGACACTCAAGGGCACTGGGCATCACCCCGGAATTCCACGGTTGCCTGGTGTCACTTAGGGGCCGTGAAGCCAAGCGAAGTCAGCACAGAACAGAAGAGAACATCAAGGGAGTCAGGACAACACACAGGACACACACTACCCTCTGGGACTAGAAGACAATCCCTCACCCCTCTTCAAAGACACCAGCATGGAGATCCAAATGTAAGCATCTTGAGATGTGCGCGTGTGTGTGTGTGTGTGTGTTTCCTGTGTGTGTGAATCACAAAATGTGGGTACTTTGCTGCATGGCCGTGCAGCGCCAGGTTGCTACTACTACTAAGGGTTCAAATCTTTTCAGTCAAGTTTTTTAATTTAAATGGTCAAAATTTGCAATAGAAGAAAATGGATGGAGGAGCAGCTCCAGTGAGTAAGTTGTAAAGTGTGATTAGACATTCTTACACACTAGAAAGAAAGAGAGAGAGAGAGAGAGAGAGAGAGAGAGAGAGAGAGAGACATACAGACAGAGAGAAAGAAAGAAATATAGAAAAAAAGAAAAAAAAAACCCTGAATGTGAAATGCATGTCAGAATCTGCCTCATGTATAGCATAGTAGAGTATGCACTGTAGGGTTAGGGCCAGGGTTAAAGTGTTAGGTTTGTACAGGTTAATTACACACTATTACATACTATTACACGTTGTTACATATAGATACACTAAAAAGGAACACTAAACTAAAGTTACTGTACACTCTCAGAAATATGGGGACAGTAGGGGTACAAATCTGTATCTTAAGGTACAATACGTATTAATGTACCAAGAAAGGCTAATATTTGGACCTTAAGGTACTGATGTGTACCTATTCAGCTCTGGAGAAGGTACAAACTAGTTGAAAAACAGTGGTTAAAAGGTACAATTATGTGCCTTTGAGGGTACTGCCGGTGTGACAAGCTTTGTACCCCTAAAAGTACAATTCTGTACCTTCTTTTCTGAGAGTGTACCACCGTCTGTGTGTAACTCTATGCAGAGCACAGCCCCATTAGCACATGATCACTTGCATCCAAACATGAGCCCAGCAGTCAGGGAATGAGACAACAAGTCAGCTATGACATGTACTGTACATAAAGAGGGGCTCCTAAGCTGAGTCATAGGCTACAAAGCTTTTTGATTGGGTGCTGATTTTAAAAAGCTCGTTGATTGGATGCTGATGTAAGTGTGCTGCCTGTCAGAATGAAAGAAACATATTCAAACTCCCAGTTGCTTAGCAGTTTGTCATAAGAGGACACCATTAGGTGCCCGGATTGTTATTGTTCTCTTTCAACTGATGTAGAAGTAAAAGGACGATGTGACGAGACGCACAGGAACCTTATTAGCCATTTTAAATCCAACCCCTCAGTGAGTCAACGTAATGGACAGCGGGCTGTCATGTTAATTTATACTAAAAGCAAATCAATGATTCATCCACACACACAAACACGCACACATGCACGCATGCATGCACGAACGCACACACACAGCTCTCCTTTGATCGGAGTTAAAGATTACCCATCTCAACTGGTTCCTTTTTGTTGATGAGAAACCAAATACAGCCCTAAAATCAGCATCCCTACATGTATGACAGCCATTCCTTTCCAGTGTCAGTTGAATTTGGAATTTGGAAGAAATGCTGTCAGTAGTTTACAGACACACATATACCTATAAAAAGTTAAATCAAAGAAACTGATCATTTTACACTGGTATCTTATTTTTTCCAGAGCTGTACACGAGGCCAGAACAGAAGAAGTAAGTCTGAGAAGTTAGTTGGTAGAGACGTCCTCCTCGAGATGTCCACACAGTGCGTTGTAATCACAGGCCTGTTTTATGCAAAGAGTGCAAAACATAAATTGGGCACACATTTATTCTGTTTTCGTCTGGGACTGGGCCAGTACATGTTCCCGGATGCGTCGATGTGTCCTGGTGATTTATTGTTGTTCATTACATAACCGCTTCAGCAATATTAGTGTGTGAATTTTGTCAAGCAAACAACAATGCACGCATGTATCATTTCGAGAGGGGCAACCTTGGCCTGTAGAAGACGTCGTCTTTAATTTCAGCAACGCAAACCCTTTACTTGCATAGGCTCAGTGATTCAGGACTGTCCCTAGACGTACTTCGCCGTACGTTGCTCTAAATAACAGCGTCAGCTAAATGCAATGAAATGTAACAAAAAATATAATGATTCTGGATGATACACACTTATCTTATTTCCTGTTGTCAGGTCAAAGATGGATATCTCCTTTGAAAAGGAACATGATGACTGGGACTACACCACTAACGAAGATGAGGAGGACGAATATGAGATTCTCCAGGTATGACACATTCAGATTCAGATTTAGATTGATTCTTTATTTGTCTTCAGGGAGACAAACCCTAGTTTTCATAGTTTCATACTTACATTAAAAACAAAAGACCACCTCAGCATTTGATCGTGTTATTTCATAAAAACTGTTCCTTATACAAAATATAAAATGTGCAAAATATAGTTAAGAGTCCTAGCATGGTTACCATATTGATAATATGCAATATGCTATATAAAATGCAATTTTTGACAAGTATAGCTAAACGCTCTGAAATGCAGAAACACAGAGAGGCAGTAAAAGTAGTGGCTTTTAGGCAAAGGAAAAAAAAAATGTGTGCATTTCACCTTTTCCATCTGTTTACACTTGACTTTGATCATGTCTTTGTTTTTTGTGTCTGTTGCACCTGTGACACTATTCTATGTTTGACGCCTCTACTAAACTCAGCAGGTGACCGTTTAATTACAGGCTTTTCATTAACATAACCCACTGGCCTACTTTCTGGTGTCAAACACCCCGAAGGATAAAAAAAAAAGTCACCTCACCCTTTTTAGAGATAGTGCCACTTGCTCTGAGTTCGCTGTGTGCAAACCCTGCCATTGTGGACGCCTGAATGCCTCTACCTCTGAAAGCCTCTGGGAGAGCGTTCTAGAAGGCAAGCCTGTTGGCATGACAACTCATTCATGTGTTTGGGGGTTCTCAGGCAGCCACAGGTAAAAAAAAAACATTGAGAGGGAGAGATCACAACACAACTGGCTTTATTCACACACACACACACACACACACACACACACACACACACACACACACACACACACACACACACACACACACACACACACACACACACACACACACACACACACACACACACACGGATGCACGCACACATGCATGCATACCCACACACACACACCTGCACACACACACACACACACACACTCTCTCTCTCCAAGTCACCTACTGTCATCTGAACACCAACTCCTGACACTATGTTTAGACATTTATGGGGGGTTTGCAGAGAGGAGTTTGGTGAAAAATACTTTTCACAGTAATACCATTAGTAGTGACTGTGCTATGGAGACAAATATCTCCAACATTTTTTTTGCATCTGTTTTGTTCGAAGTTGTAAACTGTAAACTGTGAGAGGGAAGACATATATTCAGAGCCAGTGCTTGTTGGTTAATGAGCACAGTCACAGGCTCTATTAGTTTAACTGCAGGGAAACAGGTACACCTATAAATATAGCCACTGACTATTAATGGCAATGTGATGTACCAGTGGTGCAATGGCAGGGAGTATAAGCAAGAGCGAGTTCTGACAGTTTACACTAACACTCAAAACATCAGGAAAAAACTAGACTGCAAAAACAGGCTTTTATACAATAACCATAGCAGTGTTTTGAGAGGGAGGTAGTGAGAGAGAGAGAGAGAGAGAGAGAGACAGAGAGAGAGACAGAGAGAGAGACAGAGAGAGAGAGAGAATGGATGGATGGATGGATGGATGGATGGATGGATGGATGGATGGATGGATGGATGGATGGATGGATGGATGGATGGATGGATGGATGGATGGATGGATGGATGGATTGAGGGTTAGGTAAATATTTATATAGGTAGGTAGATTTTGACTTTGGCCTCAAAATCTGCACTGCTGCATTGCCACTACTGTAGTTTAAGGATTGTAAGCCCTTGGGGACCTGTACTGCCCTACAAAGGCAAAAGGCAGTAACTACATAGTTTGTCAAAACTGAGTTTAGCCTGAAATTGGACTTTATACCAGCTATTTTGTCTTGTGACTAAATCTCATACTTCTTCCTATTAAGAAAGTACATAAAAGCGTCACCACTATTGTACCTACAACATGTTGAACTGGGCAGTATGACGAATGTGTAGGCAGCTGTGGGCTAGGGGTTAACAAGGTGGTCTTGGTCCGCACTCCCCATGGCTAAAATGCCCTTGAACAAGGCCTCTAACCCCACACTGCTCCAAGAACTGTAACTGAAATCTTGTAAATAACTGTAAGTTGCTCCGGACAAGACATCAGCTAAATGTAAAGCTAAGTCAGCAAATTTTTTCCCCAGTTTCAGTGTTTGCGTAGTTACTGCAGTTTACCTTTGAAGGTCACTGCAGTGGCCTGGGAGGCATAAGCAGACTCCTGTGTTGACAGCCTGTGCCTCTGGTTGCCCCTGAAGACGCCCAGCTTGAGGCCATAAAAGTGTCCTGGGACAGTCGCATGTCCCGGCTTAGCCCCCACATTACAAGGCACCCGCAGCTGTCCAGGTCACTAACACCTAAAGTTGTGTGGTCATTCGCAAAAACACAGGGAGGCATTTTCTCTCCTGACATAACTCCCCCCCTCCATACACACACACACACGAACACACACACACACATGCACGCACACCTAAACACAACCAACCCCCACATCCCCAACATACACGAACACACACATATATACATATATACACACATCCATGCCAACCCCCTCACATTCCTGACACACACACACACACACAAATCCTCCTCCCACAATGACCCCCACATCCCTGAGACAACACACACACACACACACACACACACACACACACACACACACACACAAATCCCCCTCCCACATCCCTGAGACACACATGCATACACATACACACACACACACACACACACACACACACTACACACAGGCACCCGTACCCATGACCACGGCATCATCTTGGGACAGCTGTCAGCCCTGTGACTCAAAAATATGTGCGTGAGTGTCGGTTACACCCAGCGCTGTTGAACTCACACGGCCATGACCATTGCCAAGCTCCATACACTTTCCGCATAAGAGACCTGCCCATAGTCAAAAAGCACTTATAATGTCTGACTGGGACCGAAAACATTGTGCACTTTCTATTTGACTGGGATGGCACTTTTTCCTGTGAATTTCTTATGAATTAAAAGCATTTTCTGTTTATGTCGGCAGTAGAGGTGCAAGTTCTTTCCAGACCGAGAAAACAAAAAAAAACAAACGGACATTCTGTCAAAGAGCAATGCCTGTGTTTCTCCAAAACATTACTGTGCAAGAGGTATCATTAAATCAATAGGCTATCATTTCTACTCTCTCTCTCTCTCTTTCTCTCTCTCCCTTTCTTTCTCTTCCTTCATTACAGTCAGATCGTTTTAGGTTATGTTGCTGAGATAAGGAAGTTGAGAGGGGAAGAAATACAATGCTGCAATTTGTGATCTCTTTTGTGCTACCATATTCTGCACGTACGCAAGTGCAGAGTATGTTTTTATTTGTATTTACTCCATTATAGTTTTTACAAAGATGGCAATTCAAGAAGTAGTGTCTATTGTCCCACCAATGTCATCTATAGCAGCTCTGTCTGCACACATTGCTGAAAGACTGAATTAAAGTGTTAGAAAAGTAAAGGCCATTTCTAAATTTCAATCCTGACCTTTCCTCAACTGGGCGACCTCGGGACAGCCAGAGGGGTCACTCGATTATGAGCTTCAGGACGGTGACCCCTGACCTTGTGCAATGGCCACTTATAGATTAACAAGGGCTGAGGAAATCTGAGCTAGCCTGGTAAACCAGCCTCTCGTACTTCATTTCATTTTGTACAGAGGGTCTGGCCTCGCTAGCCTGGTAAACCAGCCCCTCGTACTTCATTTCATTTTGTACAGAGTGTCTGGCTTTGCTGCCGTTGACATTCATGTATTCGAACCAAGCGAATCTGAGCCAATCAGCGAACAGAGGGAGTGTTTGTCGTGAGTGATGACATTGACATTGTGTGCTACATTTGAATTTTAGTGTGTAGGTAGGCTAATTGCATACGTGATGACCAGACGTTAGCGATTGGGTAAAGGCAGAGTCCACACCTCCAGCAAGAAATCATTTCTCAATGCAGCAAGGCCAGACCCTCTGTACAAAATGAAATGAAGTGTAAGGGGCTGGTTTACTAGGCTAAATCTGAGCGAGGGGGCACATAAATCGTGGCACTATTTCGAAAGCCACGCACTAAGAAAAAGGCGGGGGGAAAGAAAACGCAGGGTCACTGGTAGTAAAGTCGGGAGCCAGTGGGTTTCGTTACAGCTTCAGTTTTACAAGCCATTCCATTATACCCCCCCCCTGAAAAAAGGGCCATGGATAGCTGACCTTTGGGCTACGAAGTTGGGACGGGGATGGTTGAGGGGGGATGATGGTCGGGTGGGACTCGTTCGCACGTCGGACACTGTTCGCGGCCTTCGATGGGGGTGAGGGTGGGACTTGTTTGCACGTCGGACACTGCGGTTCTGTCTCATCTCAGCAGACGCTGTTTCGAGAGAGGTGAGAGGGCGGCTATGCATGGTGAAAACTCGTGTACACATCTGTGGGTGAATCTGGTGTCCATTTTGGAATGTGGAAAATTGTGAGACTGCAACCCAAACCACAGGTCAATGGCCATGGCCATGGCCATCAGTTCATACCGAGAGCAAACCAGCCAATACGTTATGTCCATCCAGAATGTTAATGTGACATAATGTCATACTGGACATAACCAAATGATGAAAAATACGGTGTGCAGTGGGTCTGTGGCTGAACTGTTGGTTTTCCCCTTGTCTGACACGAATTCCCTGAATGGATAAGCCAGCCTATCCCTCTTTTGTGTGATACCCACCTAGTCTAAGCCAGCCTATCCCTCTATCGTGTACTGTGTGCCCCATGTGATATCCACCTGGTCTATGACACGCTTTTGCATCCGTGAGACGGCGCCTGCTATTCCAGAGATGCACGTCCGCGTGTCTCGCACGTTGTTTACTGCTTGTCAACATGAGAATATGCCGTCCTCCTTCAGCAGGTCACACTGCCGTCCCAGACGCACACACACACACTTTGTGCTCAGATAGTTCACACAATCCTCCCCCTTAAACACCTTTTCTACATTTGCAACTGAAAAATTGTTGTGAAAGCTTCCAGATTAGTTAGGTGGAAAAAAGTTCTGGTATTTTTTGCCTCCCCTGAGGCTTCCTGACTTCTCATAATCGGTAACCACGATGTGAAATATCTTTTTTTCCGTAAAAGCTTGGATGTCCTGGCTACTTTCCCTATGTTTTTTTTTCATCTTTTTATGGCTTTATTGATACAGGACAGTGAAGATGGTAACAGGAAGCAAGTGAGAGAGAGAGAGAGAGAGATGGGGAAGCATTGAGAAACAACTGCAGGCCAGATTCGAATCTGGGTCCCCATGGGCAAGTGCCCATTCATGGTTGGGTGCTCTAGCCACTGTGCCACAGCACCCCCCTCACTGTGTTTCTTGACTGACTGAATGGCATACCTGTTAGGACACGCAACACGAGCACTAATTAAAAAAGCGAGCACATGATTGGGTGTAACTTTGCACACGGCTAAGCTGGAATGTTTACCTACAGGGCCCTGACTATTAAATTCAGCATCACTCCGCCATAAGCGCACTACATCGCACACAACAGCCTAAAGAGGAACAGGAGCCCCCCCTGCGTGACTTTATGGATCCTGCAACTGTCGAAACTGTAAATATGACTTTTTTCTTGCAGTAAACGGCTCTGTTGTTTATCTTAAACTGTAGTTGCATGTAGTTGCAGTGGTAGTTGCACTGTGAAGTGGAAAGGGTAAAATGCATGCATCTACTGTATGTCTCAGGACTGGGTTACATCTCTGGATTTTGCACTGTGACAAATGTTCTTGTCTGTCCATTAAAAAATAAATGGTGACACTAGTATTCGTTCCACATCATTTAGAAATGTCCATGGCATATTCTACCCAGCCATGACTTGACTATGAAATACAGCTGAATATTGGGATGGGTTGGTTCAGTACATTGTGCTTTACTGATGCGTTATGTACTAAAAGTTGAAAAGTAAACTGGCAGGTGCTTTGAAGGATCTGTTGCTCTGTTTATGGACGGACACAGCATTAAAGCCTTCACTGCAATCTCATAGTAATCTTCATGTAATCTGTCAAGACAGGCTTGTACGCAATTATTGTAGAGTGCATGGGGCTGCATGTTGACAAATTAAATATTTTTATTCCAACATAATACCTAAAATACAGCCATTATCGGCACACATTTTTGACTACACTAACCCAATCTTACATGCTCACGTGCTCTGAGATCAGTTTAATCAGATTGAGAAAGTGAGTGGTTTTTAAAGGGCAGTCAGAAAGAATGTCACTGGCCCTTCTTCTTTTAAGCATTGCTCAGGGCCACTTGGACCACAGCAAGGAAGTGCACCTGCTTGTGTATTTTTAATGATGTATTTATATCCTCACATAAACGCCATTTTAATGCATTCATAAGTCGCACTTTAATGCCAACACGCGTGGTCGGACACTTTATGCTGAAGTTGTAGCAATAAACACTCTTTTGATCATGGCACATGAAAAGGTCAAATAAATGTGTAACTTCCTCTGACGATCCAACCCCAGCTGAACAAATCATTATTTTGGGACTAACATTAGAAATACTATTTGATTCGTTTACTTATTAGTGATCTTTTCCACAATATGTTTATATTATTTTATAAATCATTATTTTAGGCCTAGCCATCATTATTTCAGGCCTAGCTATCAAGCACTCTCAGAATATGATTTCTGAGTATTCCAGACTGCACGTTTCCATAATCTGCCATGTGTGATCTTTAAGTTCCCTAGATGAACGAAGATGGGTAACCCGGCCTCAGAAGTTACCAAGTATTCCTTCTAGCCATTCACTAAATCAGCTGCAGTAACACTTTATGTTACGGTTCCTATTTTTGTGGATTTCTTGTAATAACATGTAATATTATGTAATTACACTGTACATACCATAACACTAACCCTATGGTACAGTGTAAGTACATAATGTTACCTACGTGCTACACATGTTGTTACACTGTATGTAACTGATATAACATGGACAGTTAAATAAAGTGTAACCTCAATAGCTTAGTGAAATCACTTGGTTCTACTTAAGCCACTTAGAACACGAGATTTCACTATAATCAATTGGTGTAGTGAATGGCTGGAACAAATAGTTGGCATGGAATTGCAACTTCCGGGTTACACAACGTTGCTGATGAAGAGGTCTGTTCAATGCTGCAGGGCTCTTTTGGAGTCTCGTTTTATGTCTCCATCATTGGTTATGATTATGTGTTAATATCTGGGTGCCACTGAGGTATTTCTCTCATAGTAAATCCATATCTGCTTCTACATGCCATCCACCTCGACCCGCTAAAGATAATCACAGCTATAGTTTTTGCAGGGATCATGAGAATGCAACGGATTTGACATTTAAACCCAAGACGTCTGCGACTGTAAATCCTAAGGGCGATTTTGACATTAACGGGGCACATTATTCATACTTTGACTTCTTCATCTGGTGTTTTACAAGGTCAGGTACAGCATGTGGCAGCTGTCAAATGGCCTGACTCTTTCGAATGACTCGTTAAAGTCGTTGATTTATCGATGTGGGCGATCAGAAATAGTCTCAGGTAGTAATGGTTTTATCAGCCTCACTCACTTACAGTGGCACAAAGGCAGAAACCTAAGAGGCAGCCAACCAACCAATAAACACGCCTTGGTTACACTTTATTATAAGGTCTCTACATAAGGGTGACATAAGCCCTTTATAAACATGACATGTCACAATTGCCCTAAGGATCTACAGTCGCAGACCTCTTGGGTTTAAATGTCAAACCAATGGCTCAAATCCTTTAGTGGGTGGAGGTGGATGGCACCTAGAAGCAGATATGGATTTGCTATGAGAGAAATAGCTCAGTACCACCCAGATATGAAGGGCATGATACAGGGCAGCTGTGGCCTAGTAGTTAGGGAGTTTGTCTTGTAATCGGAAGGTTGCTGGTTCAAACCCTGTCATGCCATACCACATATTAAGGCGCAGTGGAAAGCCAGAAAAAGTGAGACATCCATTACTCTTTTTAATCTAAGTGAGGTTTATGTTTTTGTTCAGTTAATGCACTTTGTTACTATTTTCTTTAAATCACATTTTACTCAATCTTCAAGTGAAAAACAGGGCGTTTTGTACATACATTGACATTTTTTTCCTACACTTAGGAATGGAGCTTTAAAATGAAATAAATCTAAAAGCACCTCAAAATACAGTAGAACCTGCAGTGGGATATAAACATTAAGTAATGTGTGTGTGTGTGTGTGTGTGTGTGTGTGTGTGTGTGTGTGTGTGTGTGTGTGTGTGTGTGTGTGTGTGTGTGTGTGTGTGTGTGTGTGTGTGTGTGTGTGTGTGTGTGTGTGTGTGTGTATGTGTGTGTGTGTGTCACTGTATTGAGACACCCCTAAGCCATGTCTTCCTGTTTCATCCATCTGAAGGTCTGGCCAAGTCTAGCATATCAGTGTCAGGGAGGCAGCTGTTGCTGGTAAGCATGACAGAGGTGTTGTCAGAGTTGAGATTTGGGAGGGGAGGCAAGGAAAAGGAAAAGAGGGAGGAGAAGAGAAGAGAAGAAGAGAAGAGAAGAGAGGAGATGAAAGGCAAGGGATGGATTGAATAGCAAATCTGGATGGTGTAGCCAAGTCACCACATTGCCCTGTGATTTGGTCACCAGGTTCAGGAGTCAGGGGGTTTGGGGGTGGGCGTCTGGGCCTGGGGTTGGGGTATGGCGGTGTTGGAAGGTGGGGCGGGGGATCAGATGCAACTCATGTTTCACAGCCTTTCGTGTCTCCGAGAACAGGTCGCATCCCCAGCATACCCTTGCCTTCCCGAACACACTGTTGACATTAGGTCACGCTCTGCCATGTACGCGGCGTGACTGGTGACCGTGTCTCTTGTTTGTGATGGTAATGGTGGGGCTAGATGGGGGTGTGTGTGTGTGTGTTTGGGGGGGGGGGGGGTCTAATGTTGGGGATGTTACTTTGGTTAGCGCATGACTTCATACTTCCGTACCCCCGCACATACGGTATATAAGACACAGCAGAGCAGAGCCACTGCCTTGGGACATATGTGGACATAGGGACATATCTGAGACTCTTTCAGGGTGTTGAGCGAGGTCACTAACTAGACTAACTTTTGGTGGTGGACTAGAAGACACAACGCACTCTCTACCATGGGCAGGCTTGGCTTTGAAGAGCTGGTAATTTGCTTTATTCTTTGTAAATCACAACTTTTTTTAAGTTATCATAAATGTGTCAATTCTAGCCTGTGTTATATCTGTGTTCTGAGGATGCAAAAGCAACACCTTTTTTTGTTGGTTATTTTTTTTCTTGTTTTGGTCTTCCACTCTTCTATTCTTACAATAGACGATCTAAACTATAAAAAGACTTCTTCTTCTCTACTTATTAACAACCAAGTTGCGAAAACAACTGTAAATCAGAAGTTGGAAAGAAAACAGGTTTTTCACTGAGGAAAAGCATCTGGCTCAAGCTTTAGGGAAGAGATAAACATAATTGAGATATGTTTCATCTTAAACACTCGCTACCTCCTCAGGGGAGACATAATTGTCCTTCCTTTTCTCTGATGCACACAGCTCTCCTGAGAGGCAGTTATACACATAGACTGTATATTAAGTATGCATTAATATACAGTCATTGGTTACAGCAGGAAGGTTGTGCACATCCCACGCCAAGGTGCAAGGCAAAAACATAATCCACAATCCAGTAAGAAAAAAAATGTCCGCACACTTGAAATCCATTGTCTTGGTTCATTTCACACCACAAAACAGAACGATGTTTCGACGTGGAAACGCCATTCTTTTTGTGCCAAAAAAGAAACAAAACAAAGCAAAGGATTTTAAGTCTGCACACTTTTTTTCTTACTGGATGCTGGCTAATAGCCCTCGTCTAATGAAGCCTCTTATCCTGTCATTAGGTTACCGGCAAGCCACGTGACATCAAAGAGCAAGGCGAAGCCGAAAAGCAGCAGTTTGCCACAGGCCAGTACGAAACGTCCGTCAGCCAGGAGAAGCAAGATGACCTGAGATCCAACAGAGACTTTTCGGATGATCACAAGGTAAGCAACACTTAGTACAGAGAAACAGTAATTCAGGCACTGCATCTGTAGAGGTGTCAGTCTGGGCTTTAGAAAGTTAAAACCCTGCCATGTTTTTTTTGTCCTTTGCACTTAACACAGGTGGGGTGGATAAAAGCTGATCTTCCCGTCTAATGACTTACAAGGATACAAGGATACAAGGACTTTATTGTCATGTGCTTCATAAATTTTCATTTATGAGCAATGAAAAATTGTTTTGCTCAGAAAAAAAAAAGAAAAAAAAAGAAAAAAATAGTAGTTGAAGGGGAGGGAAAAAAGGAGTAAAAAAAGCTCTATGAGGGCAGTTCAGGGAGGTTAAGCAGCCTTATGGCTTGTGGATAGAAACTGTCTCTTAGTCTTGTGGTATGAGTCCGTATACTCCTGACTTGTGTGCTCATTAGGGTCAGCTAAAACCAGCTTTAGAAAATAGCTGTGTAAATGTGTGGCAGGGTTTTTACTTACTGAAACCTCCGTGTATTTTGACAAACCGACCACCAACATTTGATTGTGTGTTGCTTTTAGTCAAGTAACTTCGAAAAAAAAGATCTCATATGAACTCACTACATTTATCTTTGTGTGTTTGCATTGGACAGAATGCCAAACTGAATGCAGTTGATGAGCTGCAGAAGGTTCTAGAACTGAAGAGGAGGAGAAGCAGAAGAGGGCCACTCCGCAAATGCAAGCCTGCTCCTGAACAAGTGGTGAGGGTCTAGTGTTGCCACCTGTCCCGGTTTTACCTGATTGTCGCCGTTTTTAATGGTCTGCCTGGGGTAAATAAATATTCTCCCAGGACACTGACAACCGGGTCGCTGCTTATAAGCAAAAGGTTGATTGGGTTGCCGAAATGTCCCTTTTTTTTTGTCAGACATTGGTGGCAACCCTGTGAGGGTCCCGAGCACCACCAACACTGCCCTACAAAGCCAAAAGGCACTAACACCGTTCTTTTCGTCTTGCACCCAAATGTCTTGCTTCCTCCTATTAAGAGAGCACATAAAAGCATCACCACTAGTATACCTACAACATGTTTCACTGGGCAGTATGACAACTTTGAAAGCATTTTCCTCATTTACTGCAATTTGCTTTTGTAGGGCAGCATAGTCATCTACACAGCCTCAATACACGGCCATTTTTCAAAGTGCATTTACAGCACAGGGGGGTTGACAGTAACAGTAATCTACATCACCTTACAGCCATATTACGTGGATGAGGCAGATTTCCTGAAGGCTGCTGAAGAAAACAAAATGGCTATCATCAACAAGTACCTGGAGAAGGGCGGTGACCCGAACGCCTGTGATAACGTGAGTCATTTGCACAACGCTAGCAGCTTCTCACTGCAGGGGATATGTATGTATCAGCTGGTCTCTGCTGTAAGTGATTAGGGAAGGGTTCGTCTTTTCTCCAACAACCTTTATCAACACCCCTTTTTTTATCTCTTTCTCCCTCTCGGCAGTTTAATCAAACTGCTCTACACAGGGCCAGCCGGCAAGGCCACGTGGACGTGGTGAAGAGGGTTCTTGAGGCCGGCGCTAAGATCGAGCAGAAAGACAAGGTAGCGTCAGAACCACAAACCATAAACCATTATTATGTCATACATGTGGGGACACTGGGTATGGATTGAGTTTCATTACGGAAAATTCATACAAATTATCTTTTTGGAGATATTATTTAGTTTTAATATTATTGTATGTTAAAGTAGTGACACACAGGGTAACTTTTTGAACAATGTTGCCAGGCAACGATATGACTGCCTCCTGACTTTCAGATGAGAATATCACAAACAGTTGCCTGCAGCTGATCTAAGTTCACCTGAAAAAACATGTTGCATAATAATGTATGTAAGTGCCAAAACAACATCTGTTAGTAAAATTGCCCATTGTATTATCATTTTCAATCTTTAAAATCGTAAGAATCCATACTAAAGGTCTATTTTGTCAAGTAATAGGTGTCGGTGTTACTGTTTCTGCCATATATATATATAGTAAGATGTGACACATTTCACCGGGAATAATTTGTGTTACACATATAGCTTTTAAAAACAGCAGAGACAAGACAGATACAATATAGTGCACACACACACACACACACACACACGAGCCATGTTATTTGCTATGTCCAACTTCAGAAACCTGTGTACACATACAGTCTGCCATGCTGTCCATCATTCTACTCTTTCACACTGATTTGCGCCATCTTTTTTTCTCTCTGGGCAGCTGGAGTCCACTGCCCTCCACTCTGCCTGTCGTGGAGGAAGCCTACCGGTGGTGGAGCTCCTGCTGAACCACAATGCCAAAGTCATGGCCAGAGACAAGGTAAGACAGACAAGCCCATAGGCCTGGCTGCCTGGAAAGTCTGAAAAAAGTGGTTGCTCTCTAGAAGTTTCTTTTGGTGATGTTGCTCAACAATACTGTTATCAGGCCTTTGCTAACAGGTAAAGGTATTTAAATCTATAATTCATCAAAAGTTATTCAAAACAAAAAAAGAAAGAAAAGAACACTTTAATGGGTCAAAAGTTTGTAGAAGAATATGAATATAGGGTTCCCTTCAAAAAAGGGGCCTGCAATATATATGTTTGCACATGTAGTCAGCAATTAATGTCTTTTAATAAATGTCTTTTTTGATTTAGTTAACAGGAGCTGCTCAAAGCTTTTGTTGTAGTTTTTGAACTTAGTCATTAAAAACAAGTACAAATGTAATCTACAAATAAAAATAAATGGAGCCTCCACTGGCAACCGTCTGACCCCAGACAGAGGAGGCAATGCCGGGTTCAGAAAATAAAAGTCCTGCCACATATTTGCTAAAGCCCATTCACAAAACCAACTGGTCCCAACAAGCACAACTCTTCAAACAGTTAGATGAGCTAATCCGTGAAATCGCCTGTGTTAAAAGCACAAGCAGAAGGAATATATGGCAGGACTTTTACTTTCTTGAGCTGGTTTATCCACTTCTGACCCCAGGTGGCTGCAACTGCTTCACATTTAAAAAAAAAAAAAATCCATCTCTCCGTCTTTCAGCTGAACAGCACCCCCCTGCATGTCGCCGTGAGAACCGGACACTACGAGTGTGCCGAACACCTCATCCACTGCGGTGCAGACATCAATGCCAAAGACAGGGTAAGTGTGTGTGCGTGTGTGGTACTGAGCATGAGTTAAAACTTTCAAGGGCTGTGAAAGAAATATATTTAGTGAGGGTCAGTGGATATGTGAATGACTGGTTAACAATGTGGTTGTGTTTTTTTTTTTTTTTCATTTTGCAGGAGGGAGATACACCGATGCACGATGCCGTCAGGCTAAACAGGTTTAAACTCATCCAGCTGCTGCTGATCCATGGAGCCATCATGAAAATCAAGAACTGCGTACGTATACACTAAAAACAAAGCTGGAGCTGGAGGCTGGCAGTATCCGTTTACAACACAGGAAATAAGTAGTGGAGTAGTGATCAAAAATGTGTCCTTTTAATCACTACTCCATTACATGAACCAACTTTACAACCATCCGAGAAGAACTTATTTTCCAGCAGTCAGCAGAAATGGACTAGAATTTAGAACGTTCTGTGCATCTCTGCCCAGTGAAAAGTGTGCCTAGTGGATCTCCATCACTTTACAGTATCAGTGGTTTTGACAGCAGTGACACCTAGTGGAGTTATCTGTGTAGTGTCCAACACTGGCATTCTTCATCTTCATTCTTCATACAGGAGTCACAAAATCATCAACTGTTTGATATGTGCATCGTCTGCGCTAGGATCTGTTGATGTTTATCTCTTAGGAGGAAAAATTAGAGTTGTAACACTCTGTTCCACCATTTCCAGGAGGGAAAGTCACCCATGGACAACGTGCTGGAGTGGCAGAGCGGAGCGAGAGATATCCTGAGCAAGCTAGACAAAGAGACAAGCGGCTCTGCAAAGTGACCACTGCAAGGTTCCAACAGCTAATGGCAACACCTGCAATGCCTATTTAGAGATTAAAATGTGATGTGAATTCTGGTGTGAAAACAAAAAATCCGCAAGGGAAAGTTCTTGTGTGCAGTTGGTTCAAAGAATTGAGTCAGAGGGATGAGGATGCTGCTTTATTGTGATTGAGTTCCATTGTGCCATAAAAAGGAACATGCAGCAGTAGTAACAGTTCTTAGTTCTGAAGTGTTAAGGTTCTGAAGGACTGGAGTTGGTACTTTTGAGGATTGGCTCTGAGGGAATTTTAGAAGGTTGCATTCATGGGACGGTTTCAGCATGTGTTATACTGTAAGGCAGACTGTTTAAACAATGTTTCAGCATATGATAGAATAGCATTTAGACATGCATTTAGGTTGTGTGAGAGGACTTACAAATCATGTGTGGAATATTTTTAATGTATAATACTTGATTTATTTTGTAACTTTTGCAATCTCAATAAACAGATAATATAATGAATACATATGCTTCCCTTTCACTTAAAAAAAGAAATACCACAAATTAAAACTTATTTCTCATATCGTATGAAGATATAATGGGAGAATGTAACTTAAACAAGTCAGTAAAATAAAATCAGCAATGACAAGCTGTCTGAGGCTATACACAACTGAACAGATGACATGTTCATGTGTGATCATCTGTTTCTTAGTCAGTACTTAAATAAACAGACAAATTCATAATACATATCTGACACTGTGGTCATTATCCAGAGTCACAGAGTGGCTTAATGGAGAGAAGAAGGTAGAGAAAAACATGGCTGTGGGTGGTGTTTGTAGTTATTGCTCCATCTTAGCTCTCTTCGAGGCTGGGTTGTCTGTCTCCCCACTCTCATCCTTGTCTGATGGGGTAGGGGCAGACGGCGGCTTCTTTACGGTGTGAATGATGCCGAAAGCCGTCGTTCTCGTCTCTGCCCACAGCACAACACAACACAACACAACACAACACAACACATACTCACAATTGTTAGTTAAAACAACTTTCCAACACAAGTGATGATGTCCCTACTACAGTTGTGCTCATAAGTTTACATACCCTGTTAGAATTGATTAACTATTTCTCAGAGAATCATTTGGGTAGTTTCTGTTGTCATTATGATTTTATAAAAGTAAACATGGGTGTTTGACAATGAATGGCTTCAGCTAACCACTAACCATAAGTGAAAAAAAGTTTTTGTGTTATCATTCATATCCTCTGAAAAATGCTTAAGAAATCATCAATTCTGCCAGGGTATGTAAACTTATGAGCACAATATATGCAGTAGGCTTATTACAGTAGAACAGAGTTGTTTTCAGATTTTAATGTACATGTTTAACCAGCCTGACAACATCCTTGTAGTGCTATATACATCTCATTTATTATTCTAATGTGTTTAAATTGGAAATGCGACACGACAGTGCAAGAAGACGTAATATTTTATTTATGTTATTGCGCTCACCTCCACCTAGTACCACAGAACGGCAGTTTGTTGAAACGGCTGCTTTTGCATCTCCTTCAGATAGCCCGAACAGGATTCCTCTGTGAACACTACGCTAAGGTAACAACAACAACAGCAGCAACCCTGGACAGCCTATTGCATGACTTAGAATTACAATTGAAATATACAGTTAGTGGTGTATAACAACAGCACAAATGAAAAGCAGTGGTTACAATGCACTGGTTGGTTCTTCACACATATGCAATAATCTGTAATGTCACTGGTAATAATACACAGCAAGAAAGGATACAAATTGGCAATATCGTACGGTCCTCGCAATTCCAGAGGCTATGTGATGGGAAAGAATTTATTTTTTTAGGATCAATACAAATGCAAACACATTTAAACTTCAGAGACCTCATCTGCAAATTGCAATTTATTTTCTGTCTTCCATGCGGATGTGTTCTTGTCATCTACGTGATCCAATTTTGCTTTGGGCGTTTCACCTTACTCTATTAAAATTTGTCATTCTTGGAATAGCAGCACATAAAACACCAATATACTGTAGATACTCAAAATGAATCTGGAGTATCTGACACCAGGGGGCAAACTGCAGAAGGTAGCACACTCAAAACAGGGAAATACAAAACAGCTCCTACCTTTTCTGCCCCACTCGACAAAATGACACCCTGTGAAAAGACAGGGCATACCGAGATTTGACAGCAGTCATTTGCATTAACATGACTGGTGTGTTGGTGTGTTGGTCTGTGTGTGTGTGTGTGTGTGTGTGTGTGTGTGTGTGTGTGTGTGTTATGCAGGATCTGACTGGTCCCTATTGTGTGCTACTTTGGTTAATTCCATAGTCGTATAGAATCACGTCTTAACAACTTTTGCAACTGTCAAATTTGTGTCCTTGTGTACATTTACTTTGAACTGTGGACACAAATAAAGAAGTTAATTAAATTGTGTGTGTGTGTGTGTGTGTGTGTGTGTGTGTGTGTGTGTGTGTGTGTGTGTGTGTGTGTGTGTGTGTGTGTGTGCGCGCACGCGCGTGTGTGTGTGTACATACCTTTCCTTTACAGGTCTCCATGAGGCCTAGGGAGTTTCCAATGGTGTACCTCCTCATAGTAGAGTCTCTGATCGCTGGCGTATAGATGATCTCAAAGAACACTCCTCTATCTATCGCCTTACAACATAGCAACACTCACTTCAAACACACACCTACTGCCCCCTGCCCATGCACAGTTTTAGATTAACAATCAGCAGCTTCACTGCATGTCCTACTCTACCCAGTATGTCTATGCACAAATTGTCACAAATAAATATCCTTGCATCCTTGTACTTAACGCTGCAAACACATACTGTATACAGTACAAGTCAAAAGTTTAAATCGTTTTTCTTTACCTTTTTTATTTCCTACATTGTAGATTAATACTAAAGTCATCAAAACCTATGAAGGAACACATTCCGGAGGTGACCCCCTCCTACTCACAGCCCTACTAACACAGCTGAAGGTTGTCAGTATTCATTTACAATGTAGAAAATAAAAAAGTAAAGAGAAACTATTGAATCAGAAGGTGTGTCCAAACTTTTAAATGGTACTGTACATCACTGCAGACCAGGTGCAATGCACTGCTGAAATGGTCCATTCAAAGCCAGCGTAAAGTAAATGTGAAAGCCTCAGCATCAGATGTTCAAGATTGCCAAGTCATCACTATGAGATACACTTACACCATTAACAGGCGCCCTTTTGAAATGGAACGGCTGCTTTTCAGTCACTGTCACACAGATGATGTCGGCCTCGAAGGTCATACAGGCAGCCTGGGTAACAAAAAACAGTGAGAGGAAGGGAAGGTTGTGAGGGATGTGAAAGAACTAGGACGTGTTTGATTAAGAGGCACCCTTAAATAAGAACTTACATGGAATATCTTCTCAGTCTTGGGGTGAACAGCCACCAAGTCAAACAATTTGTATTCTGAAGTTGGTCTCTATAAGAATATTGAGAGAGGACTAATCAAATAAGTCAGACTGCAATGCCTACTGCAACAAAGCACCTTCTCTTTACTGACTTTGTGAAAACGATAATAAAAGCAAAATACCTCTGATTCATACACTTACAAAATGGCTTGGGTCTGTTGCTACCACGGTGAGACGGTTTAACACTTTGATAGGCCTTGATCTCCCCTAAAACATTGATTCAAATTAATCATGATAAATCGTACCTGTTTTTAACAACAGGTTAGCCCAAGGTCAATAGTATGAAAATGTCCATAGCTACCTGTACAACAGGCAATTTGTCGAAAAGGTCAGAAATGCTCGCTGGTTTTGGGATCTCCTAAATGTCAGAATAGAGTTGTACATGGTGAAATAGAACAGAATACAATAATCAGAAAAGATCTTAATTGTCATTGTCACAGGTACAAAGAAATTTAAAGTTGTCAGTGAGTGCATCATATACGACAATAAATAAAAATAATTAAGCACGGGAGTTCCTCGAGAATAATATTGTAAATACATATACATAAAAACAGCACTGACGTACATATAGACACATTCTGTCATTGCATAGAGCTATTACACTTCAGAGTTGCATACTGTATCAAGTCACAGTGTTACGTCTTGCATGGTCTCTCTCTTACCGGTTTCTTCTGCTGACTCTCCAAAGTGTAATTTATAGCTACTGTGGAATATCCAACTGGAAAAACAATGAATTTAATGAATATGTTGTAAATGTGGGTAGCAAGTGAAATAAGTTCCACTGCTACTAGCCTACTGCATGCAGTTGTTCATGTGATTTGGTAATGTTTTTAAAACGACCCTGGCAGAATATGCAAAGATCCTGTGCCAATTCAGACACTGTAACGTTTATGAGGTATCTGCATTACAGCAACATGAATATAGTAACTCAAAATGAAGTGCTTTTGAAGATAGCCAGCATAACTGGTTGAGTTACCATAGCTGTTACGTACCACGAATTCATTTCACATGTAATGGTGTAACCTGGTCCCAGCATTCTCTTTTCTATTGGAATTCTAATGGTCATACTTACGATGAGCAGCTGTTTCAATTATGTTTTGAAGTGTTTTCTTGTCTTTGGTAAAGCTGATATTCAAATCCATGAACATTGCCATTTTGCAAACCATGTGAAGTTCGCGTTGCAACATGAATTCTGGGAGATGTAGTAGTTTGTCGTTGGAAAGGAGGTGGCGACTTCCGCTCCCAAGAGCCTTTGCAACTGTTATGGTCCTTCTGATTGGTTAAATTTAAATACAAAATCGCGGTGGAAAATCAAATGGAACGAGGAGTGTTTCTGTGGACATTACTAATCACTAATTCGAAGGATGGTTTTGTAGGCAAAGTTCATGCACCAGGACAGCGAATTTAAAAGGTCTGCTTTTGTTTTTTGTCTTGCGCTTGTGAGAAACATCTTTAAGTCTAAGACAGAAACAGAGTCACCCATATAAAGATGTTAACAACTCCACGTAAACACAAGCGTGCAGTTCTGCTATAATCTTTGTAACCAACCAGCTAGCTAGTTACATCATTATCCGTAGCGCTAATTATTCTTAAGTTAGCTTCGCTATGTTGACTTATTTTTCATGTTGACGTAAAATAAATAAATGAAACCAGCTTCTGCAGAACACCACTGGGATCCCTTCTTGTTCAATTATGGCTTTCTATAGGAACATGTCGTGGCTTTTTTGTCGCGTAAGCTAATAACGTCGTGTTTTTCTTTCTTCCATAGCGAGCAAAAATGATGGAATCATGTTTAAATTATAAACCCGAAAGGGTAACTGCTATAACTGTGGACGATCTGAAGAAAGACCTGTCGGACGACTTTTCCAATATTTCATTATTATCTCAGGTAACAGAACTGCAAATGGTTTTGTCAGGCTCAGTGTCCATGTTGCACGATGAGGGTCTGATGCACCGCAGTGATTACTATGTAATAACAGAGAAATGCAAGATCATTTACTCTACCTCAACTAATTAACTTCCATAATGTTTCCCTTTAGGAGTCCTTGTCAGACAAGGAACATTTGCAGGTCTATCTCCGCGTAAGACCCTTCACCAGCGCCGAACAAGAAGCTGGTGAATCTCAGGTAAAGTTGAGGTTAAATTGTCACAACCTTTCTGTGTTTGACAGTGAGATAAAGCAATACAACGAAGTGTATAACTAAACTAAAACCAACTAAAAAGTATAACACGCAGTCAACTAATTTTCCTTTTGTGCATTTCAGGAATGTGTAGAAGTCGAGGGTCCAGACACAGTGGTGCTGAAAGCACCCAGAGTATCTCTGCCTGGCCGACTCAGCGAGAAGCCTGCGCAGACAGGTCAGAGGTTCCGTTTCTCTCAGGTAAGAACTGCCCTATGTGACAGTGCAATGTGACCATGGTTGCAGTTTTAAGATGTAACGACCTTTTTTTTTCAATTGTATGTTGTGACTGTTGGAAGTTGTTTTGTGAATCACAATGATTCCTCATCTTGTTATTTTGATTGACAAGTCTCCTTACTATATCACTGGTCTTTGACTGATGTGCAGGTGTACAGACCAGAGACGACTCAGCGACAGATATTTGATGGAACAGCTAAAGGACTGGTTAAAGATGTCCTCGAGGGAGGAAATTCACTTATCTTCACATACGGAGTGACTAATGCTGGGAAGACATTTACATTTGTGGGTGAGAACTTGCAGTGTTCAGGATGGGCAAGACGTTCTCGGATAAGTAATGACTAAAAGTAGCCTAGTTGAATGTTTTCATGCCACAAATCAGACACGTCTTTCCCGTCTGCTTTTGTTCTTTGAATCGATTTTTTATATTCATGATGGCAAGCTGAGCCCCTTCCTAGGACTCCGCAAGTGTAATCGCATCCAGTAAAATAAAACAAGGAACCCCTTTCAGAGATGCTCTGATCTACTGTTAAGGCTCATTTCCACCGACTTGAGCGTGTAACTGTGTACAATATCTGTGTATGTGTGAAGGAATACGCTCAAATCACGCGTGTGGTGGAAATGGTCTAATCTGTTGACGTGCATTTTAAATGAATACGGACAGAAAACGGCACTTGCTGTTTACGCACTTGCTGTATACAGAGAGTGTTTGGTAGAAATGGGGCCTTAGAAATAACATCCATTTTTTTTCCTCTCTCCTATTTGTCCAATGGCAGGCCCCGAATCAGATGGTGGTATAGTCCCGCGTTCCCTGAGAGTGATTTTTAACAGCATCGAGGGCCGCATTTACACCCAGAACAACATCAAGCCGCACAGGTGCATGGACTTCACCAGACTCACCAAGGACCAGCAGGACGAGGAGTCCACCAGCAAGAAGAACCTGCTGAGGCGCTTGAAGGAGGTGAAGCAATCTTTTTTTAGATTTGTCTCACTCACACACACACACACACACACACACACACACACACGTACACACACACACACACACACACACCAGGGATGGGAATTCACACCAGCTCTATAAATATGAAAGTGGTTGTTCAAATTTGGGAACAAATTAATAATTTACTATTGAGTGGCTGGTGGATTTTATTATTTATTTGTCCTTATTTGGCTGGTAGAAGTTCACATTTTGCAAAGTTAATTTCCACCCCTGACACACTGTGGTGTCCTATCTTATAAGCAAGAGCATCGAGGCCGCCATACAGTCAATGTAATTTCTTCTTTTTCTTCTCTGCATTACATAGTCATGAACTTATTTGTATCGGTGCGATGTAGCGCTCTCAGCACGTCAGTAATGGGAACGACACAACACACACACACACACACACACTGACAGTTGAAGCATATTGCCCTTCTAACTCTCTCTTCTCTTATTTGCTATTCCCCTCTCAGGATTTATTCAGTTGTCTCAACTCTTTGTTCTTTCCCTGCTTAGACTGACGCTCAGAAAAGCCTCACATATAAAACCTTATTGGAAGGTAAGTGTTCTCTAGCCTGGCTATCGCGACTTGTCAATGCTCTGCGAGCATTGGTCTGGCCAAGCTGTGTTGTAAACCCATTTCTCAGAAGGCGAGCTTAACCCGCCTCTTTCAAATGCCTCTGTTTGCTACTGGACGAAGCTTCAATCAATCACACCCCTCTGCCCTCTGACGTATACCCAGCGAAAGAAACTGCTTGATCCAAACAAAAAGTAGTAGTAGCCTGTAGTCATATAGAAATGGTGTTAAATGATTTTTGTCGGACTTGTGAGGTGAACATGAGAGTGGCTGGTGTTGGCCATTTAATATTGATATTCGAAAAACGAATCAGTGAGATCAAAGGCGAAATGACCACAACAACAGCGTTCTCGCAAAGCCCAATCGACTTGGCTACCAGCGGGGCTAACTGCTAAATTAAACTTTTACCGAAGCCGGTCGGTAGCATTGCGAAAACGTCCTTTCCCGCAACAAATGCTTCAAGGGCCGCCCTTTGCTGTATTTTCAGAGAGAACTTCCCTTTGAATTCGTCCAAAACAGCAGCTACAGCTGCATTGAAATCTTGCGTTAGCTCCACGTTCCCCATGTTGACAGTGACTGAGATTTCCGGTCGCCAAACTACCGCGTCATTAGCATTTTGAAATGCTCCATTTTTTATTGGCCCCATATTCCTGCCGGAGCAGAAACGGTGTAGATAGGCAGCTTGGCCAGACTGACTTGCTCGCGAAATGAAAATGCAGCATCACAGGCAGTATGGGCACACCCAGGCTAAGTGTTCTCCTCAGTGCAAATTAAGAATCTGAGTGTAGTTGAAAAACAGCAAGATTTAGAACAACATAAGTTTTTTATTTTTAGCCATCATTTTTAGTATGTATTCGTTTATTCACATTGCTCATTCATTTCTTCACTTACTCGTTTCAAATTAGGTTCGACCTCTAGTGACATTGACATGCAGGCAGAGGAGGAGGGTGTCGGTTCAGTCGGCGACTCGAACACAAGGTTCTCAGTGTGGGTGTCCTTCTGTGAGATCTACAACGAGTCCATTCATGACTTGCTGGAGGTCTTGCCAAGCGGTCCGCCCAGGAGAACAGCTCTTCGTCTCTCGCAAGATGTGAAGGGCAACACTTTTGTCAAAGGTCAGAGTCAGTAGCATACACACACACACAAACACACAAACATTCACACACACCCATAAAGGTCTTGCATATATAAGGAATTTATGACAAGTAATCATGAAATGGTCATATTATGTCATCAAAGATTAAGGAAAGATTTTTAAGTGAAATGCTGATTCGATAGCCAGTATATTCCCAATTTGAAACTTAATTTTACAGTCTGCCGATTGTGCTTGTTTTGACTTTTTTTCGTATCCTGCCTCTAGAGGGGGAACAAGCCCTCACAGTGTTTTGAATTTGATTGCAGCACCAGTTCTGCACACGATCTTTCGTAAAGCACTTTTAAGCCATGTGTTGTGTTGGCGAATTTGAGCAATCAATTGAAAACAAATAAAATGCCCTTGCTTCATTCTCTGAGTTGATTGCCTTTTGTATTGTCACCATTTTATTGGCAGCTTTTTGCTCATATATCAACTCTGATTTTTTTTTTTTTTTTTTTTTTTTTTTTTGTATTTTGACAGATCTGAAATGGATTCAGGTCAACAGTGCTGAGGAGGCTTACAGAGTGTTAAAAATTGGACGGAGGAACCAGAGTTTCTCCTCTACGAAGCTCAACACCTTGTCCAGCAGAAGGTACTGCTTGTTTTTTCCCCAACATTAATGATCCAGCCTAGTCTGATCACTTTGTAATAATGATCCAGCCTAGTGTGATCACTTTGTAATAATGATCCAGCCTAGTGTGATTACTGCGTAATAATGATCCAGATTAGTGTGATCACTGCGTAATAATGCAGTGTAATGGTGATATTCATTAATGATTCAGCCCAGTGTGAACATTACTGATCCAGCCTAGTGTGATCACTGCGTAATAATGATCCAGCTGGTTGTGATTACTGTGTAATAGGGGCGTGTGTGTGTGTGTCTATGTCTGTATAAAGGTTGATTAACTGTGTGCAAAAGTATATGAAATGGATCTTAATAACTCTTCTGTTTCTCCGGTCCCTGTTCAGCCATAGTATATTCTCCACCCGCCTACTGAGAATCGAAGATATTGGAGTTCCTCGAGTCCTGGGCATAAGCGAGTAAGTGCCACTTACAAAGCGACTTGAGGAGATTGACTTGGCCCCAATGGACTTTATCTAGCCCTGTGTGTGTGTGTGTTTATCAGCGAGAGAGATGGAAAGAAAGAAGTGCTCGTTAGTTATTTTCCCCACTGGCTATGCGATATAAGTGCCCCCTGTCTACTTTTATTTCTTTGTTGTGTCTTTCTTAACGCTACATTGTGGGTTGTCTGATCCGTCTGTTTTTGTCTGCGTCTCAAGATTGTCCCTGTGTGACCTGGCCGGGTCGGAGAGATGCGCCAAGACCCAGAACAAAGGCGAGCGCCTGAAAGAGGCGGGGAACATCAACACGTCGCTGCTCACGTTGGGGAAATGCATCACCGCGCTTCGCCTCAACCAGACGCAGCCCAAGTGAGTGAGCCGTTTCAGTCAATCAATCAATCAATCAATCAATCAATCAATCAATTAATTAATCAGTAAATCAATTAATCAATCAATCAATCAGTTTATTGTTTAGAGTGCAAAATCACTATATAAAATGCTCTTAATACACCAGCTATATATTACACCAATTATAAAAGGTGTAATACAACTAAAATGAGTAAAAGATGATGATAAACAAAATAAAGCAAGACATAAATAAGGGTATTTGAAAAAATCACTAGTATGTTTCTCTCAAAATGAATACATTCACTATGTGTAGTCTTGTATACTGCACATATACAAAATGGAGCTAAACCTAACACAAACCAACCAAACATGCCGTATGTGTGAGTGAGTTGTTTTTCTCAGTGTGAATGTATCACGTGTGCTTTCCTTGTTTACATGAGAGTAATTACTGCAAGGGCAGTGGTTGCAGTAAACCAGTAAAATGGCCGCCATAAAGTTCCATATACCTGAGGACTGAAGATAGATTTTAGATAAGGGATAAATTATTCACATCCTTCATGGTGATAAACCATTATGAGACTAATTAAAGCCTTTACGGCACCTCTTAGGCCTCATTTCCACCGACTTGAGCGTGTACAGCGCGTATCCGTGTACAATAGGTTTGAATACAAATACGCTCAGATCATGCCTGCGGTGGAAATGGTCTCATCTGTTAACGTGCATTCTAAACGAATACGGACAGAAAACGGGCATGCACTCAACACGCAGAGAGTTTGGTGGAAATGCCCTTACTTTCTGCCACACTCTACCTGTGTTGTTGGATGATTGTTACATGACTTGGTAATTCTTACAGCCTTGTAAAATTTCCCATGAAGAGTCAGGTCTCGGTGTTTACATTTTATTTAGATTTTTATCATTAAATGAAGGGTAAATAAAAAGGGGGTATGTTGCTGGTTCTCGGTCTGAAAAGCTTTAAGAAACACTGGTGTAAAGGGTCATGTGTGCCAGAGGCAGATACACACGCATGCTCTCATATTCTGTGTACCTTTTGTGTGTGTGTGTGTGTGTGTGTGTGTGTGTGTGTGTGTGTGTGTGTGTGTGTGTGTGTGTGTGTGTGTGTGTTGCTGTACTTTCACATCAGGAGCTGTGCTCATGTTGCTCACCATGTGAAGCATAAGAATGGGCTTGTCAATCATTGGGCTTGTTTGAAATGACTGGCCGGCTGAATGGCTGGCTTGAAGCAATGCTTTCTGGTGACGTTTTGGACAGTCTCCTCCAAACGTTACCGTACCCACTCATGTGGTATGGTGAGGAGACTGTGCACAATTGGGTGTTCTCCTAAGCGTAGTGTGTTTTACCCCCACAGATACCAGGCACACATCCCCTTCCGTGAGAGCAAGCTGACACACTACCTGCAGGGCTTCTTCTGTGGGAGGGGCAAGGCCTGTATGATCGTCAACATCAACCAGTGCGCGTCCATGTACGACGAAACGCTGAACGTGCTCAAGTTCTCCGCCCTCGCTCAGAAGGTATATGTCTGGGCAAATACTTGCTTTCTGCTGTGTGTTTGTGTGTGCAAGTGTGAAACTAAGCAATAGCATTTTGTTGCAGAGAAGAAAACAAACCCACGTTGTTCTGTAATGCTTCACTAAATGATGGTTATCTATGTTTTCAAGCTCAATGCTGTGACCTAATAAGCAGTCAAAGACATTTAAATCATGAAATCTGTTTTCCGAAATGATACTTTCAAATACTTAATTTTTTGGGTGACCATAGATGAAATCCTGTACAAGAGTAAGCTATATAAGCTTTTTTGAGACATTCTCCTGCGCTTTGGGTACCATGCTGAGTATATAACAGTGCTAAATGCAGTCCATTTTATTTGGGCCATAACCAAATTGCATCTGTGGTCCCTGGGCAGAAATATTAAAATGTTCAATTTAAACAATGCATGCATGAAAACAGTAGCCTGGTAAATCAGCCCCTCGTACTTCATTTCATTTTGTACAGTGGGTCTGGAACAGAGACCGTCAGAAACGATTTGTTGGAGGTGATGACTCTGCTGAAGTTTAAAAAAAATGCCTCTGCCTTTACCCAATCGCTAACGCCTGGTCGTCACGTATGCAATTAGCCTACCTACGCACTACAATTCAAATGTAGCACAGAAGGTCAGCGTCACAGCTAACGAACACACCCTCTGTTCGCTGATTGGATCGGTCTTGCTGGGACTTGCTAAATGACCCTCAATAGATTCCGGTCCAGACTGTACAAAATGAAATGAAGTCTGTACAAAATGAAATGAAGTACGAGGGGCGGGTTTACCAGGCTAGTCCAGACCCTCTGTACAAAATGAAATGAAGCACGAGGGGCGGGTTTACCAGGCTACTCCAGACCCTCTGTACAAAATGAAATGAAGTAGGAGGGGCTGGTTTACCAGGCTACTCCAGATCCTCTGTACCAAATGAAATGAAGCACGAGGGGCGGGTTTACCAGGCTAGTCTGGTCCAGACCCTCTGTACCTAATGAAATGAAGCACGAGGGGCGGGTTTACCAGGCTAGTCCAGACCCTCTGTACAAAATGAAATGAAGTACGAGGGGCGGGTTTACCAGGCTATGAAAACAGCCCATAAAAAACACAAACGATGCATTTTGTTGCTGTAGGTTGTGGTTCTCAGCTCGCGGCCCTCCGCACCAAAGCCAGAGAAGTCCGGCAGAGAGGTGTCCTTCATCATCAACGAGGCGGACCGGCGCCACCTGTGGGCCAAGCGGAGAAGCACACTCATCGCCTGGGAGACCACGCTGGAGGATGTGCCGGAGGACGAGGCCGGTGACAAGGAGATGGATGAAGATGAGGACGGAGAGGGAGAGGAGGAGGAGGAGGAGGATGACAGCGCTGATGAGACAGTGGCAGAGGGCACGGTCCTTGAGGCTGAGGATGATGATGGTGATGGTGATGATGATGATGAAGTGAGTGGGATGCTGTAGGCTGCAGATTGCCTTATTTGCTGCACTTGCAGGTTTCATTGCTTGCTGTATTTGGCAGGGTTCTTATAATGGGCACTACACTAAATAGCCTGTCCTGTGCTGGAGTGTGTGACTGTACACAGAAATATGGCAAATGGAATAATATTATTCCTCAAACCCATCTCAATCTTAATTAAGCTCATTATCTTTCTAACCATTTATATCTCTTTCTCTCCCTCTCTCTCTCTCCCTCTCCCCCTCTCTCTCTCTCTCTCTCCCCCTCTCTCTCTCTCTCTCTCTCTCTCTGCCTCCCTCTCCCTGTTTCTGTCTATCTTTCTCTTTCTGTCCCTATCTCATTCTATCCTATCATTCACCTCATCATTCTTAATCTCACCCCTTCTGTTTCTCAATTTATTTAGATGTGTTTTTTATTTATTTTTTTCCTTGCATAGTCTGGTGCTCTTTATCTGGTCTAGACTGATACTCATTTTTCTCAACCTCGTCTTAATCTTAATTACTGCACTCAGCAGAATGAGGAGTGTAACTTAATTACTGATAAGTGGTTTAGTGGCTAAGTCTGTGTTGTATTTGTTTCATTGATTTTATTTTAAATATTTTATATATAGGAAACTTTATTTGCCCACTGTGCACATCAGTAAGTAGAAAAGGTCCCAGAGACTTGTTGTTAGACATTGTCAATACGACGTGATGTTACACCTCTATCTGTAAGTAAACTCGTTTCCTGGTTTGGCTCTGGGTGTTGCTAAGATGTATCGTGGTAAACCAGCCCCTCGTACTTCATTTCATTTTGTACAAAGGGTCTGGATTCGAGAACGTGAGAAACGATTTCTTCTTGGAGGTGTGGACTTTGCTGAAGTTTAAAAAAAGTGCCTCTGCCTTTAACCAATCGGTAACGCCTGGTGGTCACGTATGCAATTCGCCTACCTACGCACTACAATTCAAATGTAGCACACAAAGTCAACATTATGGCTCACGAACACACCCTCTGTTCGCTGATTGGATCAGCGTTGCTTGGTCCGCTTACATACACCTCAACAGATTCCGGTGCAGACCCTCTGTACAAAATGAAATGAAATACGAGGGGCGGGTTTACCAGGCTAGCTAAGGTGACCCTTCCCTTTCGTTCCATAAGGAGTGTGGCCAGGTGTGGCGTTCGCTTGCGCTGACGCGATGCGTGTGTGTTGTTTCAGGCCCGGCGAGCGGAGGTGCGGGAGCTGAAGAGGAAGCTGGCGCAGCAGCAGTCGGACAACCTGGCGCTCGAGTGCCGCATCCGGGAGGAAGTGACCTCAGAGTTCATGGAACTCTTCTCCAAAATGGAGAGCGATTACAAGTAAGAAGTAAAACGCAGTACAATAAAATAAAATGCCTCTCCTGCGTAAGTGGTGTTGTACATTGCTAAATGATGTTTGTGTTCATTTATAATTTACATTTTGATGATTAGTGACTAGTGTGGGTTTTAAAAAGGCACCAGAAGCCTGCCCATTAAGACATTTAAGCTTAACTGTACTTTCCTAAGAAGTGTGTTTTTTTTTGTGTCCTCTCAGCAAATGTGCATTTTGACCTCTCTCTGTCTCCGTAGCGAGCGTCTTGAGAAGGAGAAGGAGATCTTGGTGAAACGGGCAGAGCATCGGCTGGAGATCCTGAAGGACCTGGTCAAGAAGACCGCCAGCGAGTTTGCAGAAACATCCACAGAGGAGGCGTCAAAGGTAAAAGTTTACCAGAAAAAAAAAATCGCTTTTAACTACAGTCTCCTTTTGTCTATGTGGTCATCCATTCTAAATAAAATGTGTATCTTGTGTTTTATGCCAAATGTTCATTAGTATGCACTGTACCTGTCAGCTAAATCGATAACATAAAAATATCATGTAATCATGCCTTGAGTTAGTGGAATTGCTTTTTTTCACTTGCAGGTCAAAATGGGTAAAATGAGCTCTTGTTCAGACAGACACTTGTTATATTGTGCATAGTTATGCTTAGTGTTTTTTATTGATTTATTTTTGTGTTTACATGTTCATGTAATATGTATGTTTACGTAACATGGGGCAGTGGTGGCCTAGCAGTTAAGGTAGGTAGGTTGTCATGGCTGCCCCCTGCCTACGTGTGTGTGATGGGTTACATGCAGAGGGGAACTTTGTGAGTGCTGTGCTGTGCCGTGTGGTCGCAATGACAAAAATGGGACTTTCACTTTCGTCTGTTTATGTGTAACACTGTGGTGCCCTGCTGTTTATGTAACATGTTCATGTTTGTGTAACACTGTGGTGCCCTGCTGTTTATGTAACATGTTCATGTTGGTGTAACACTGTGGTGCCCTGCTGTTTATGTAACATGTTCATGTTTGTGTAACACTGTGGTGCCCTGCTGTTGCGTTTTTGTGTTGTGTGTAGCAGGAGGAGAGAAGGGTGATGAGGTCTACAGTAACAGTCACTTGGTGTATAGTGCAGAGTTATGCTTAGTGTTTTTATTTATTTATGTTATGTATTTTTTGTGTATTATATTTTGTTTTGTGTGTTTTTTTGTGTATGTTTGTGTAACACTGTGGTGCCCTGCTGTTGCGTCTTTGCGTTGTGTGCGACAGGATGAGAGGAGAGAGTTGATGGACAGCATGCTGGCGGCTATGCGTAGCGACCTGGCCCAGATCAAGCAGGACGCCCAGCAGGCGCAGACGTGCCTGGTGGTGGCGGCCGGCAGCTCAGGGTCTCCTGGGGCAACGGTGACCGCAGAGGCGGAGACGGCGGAGCTTCGCAAGCAGCTGGACGAACTGGCGGAGGAGCTTCTCCTACAGCAGCAGCTCCTGGGCGCAAAGAGCAGCGGTAGGTCAAGTGAAGTCAAGTAGGTTTTTATTGTCATTTCAGCCATATACACAGTACATAGTGAGACGAGACAACGTTTCACCGGGAACAATTGGTGGTACACGTAACTGTTAAAACACAGTATAGACAAGACAGATGCATAATAGTGCCTACATACACTACTGAATATAGTGGTTAGGGAGGTTGGTCTTGGGATCGGAGGGTCGCAGGTTCGAATCCCGCCCTACCCATGGCTGAAATGCTCTTGAGTAAGGCATCTGAGCCCAGACTGCTCCAGGGACTGTAACTGAAACCCTGTGAAATAACTGTAGGTTGCTCTGGATATGAGCGTCAACTAAGTGTCGTACACAATATGGCTCGTTTAAACCAAGGGGTTTCATTTTATTTCAACACAAAAAGGCAAAAGATGGAAAAATGGAGATGAAAAAATAATCAGGTTTTGAAAACGGCAACAGACTTCCAGAAACAACAGGTTCCAGAAAAGGGGCAGTAGATTCAAAAAGGTAACAAAAAAAGTACTGCAAGGCGAGGCCTTCAGCTACCACAGGGACGACTAGTTCACCACACCGGCTGGACTGGACCATACACAAGGCAAAGCCTTCCGCTACCACAGGGACGACTAGTTCACCACACCAGCTGGAGTGGACCATACACAAGGCGAGGCCTTCAGCTACCACAGGGACGACTAGTTCACCACACCAGCTGGAGTGGACCATACCCAAGGCAAAGCCTTCCGCTACCACAGGGACGACTAGTTCACCACACCAGCTGGAGTGGACCATACACAAGGCGAGGCCTTCAGCTACCACAGGGACGACTAGTTCACCACACCAGCTGGACTGGACCATACACAAGGCGAGGCCTTCAGCTACCACAGGGACGACTAGTTCACCACACCGGCTGGACTGGACCATACACAAGGCGAGGCCTTCAGCTACCACAGGGACGACTAGTTCACCACACCAGCTGGACTGGGCCATACACAAGGCGAGGCCTTCAGCTACCACAGGGACGACTAGTTCACCACACCAGCTGGAGTGGACCATACACAAGGCGAGGCCTTCAGCTACCACAGGGACGACTAGTTCACCACACCAGCTGGAGTGGACCATACACAAGGCGAGGCCTTCAGCTACCACAGGGACGACTAGTTCACCACACCAGCTGGAGTGGACCATACCCAAGGCGAGGCCTTCAGCTACCACAGGGACGACTAGTTCACCACACCAGCTGGAGTGGACCATACACAAGGCGAGGCCTTCAGCTACCACAGGGACGACTAGTTCACCACACCAGTTGGACTGGACCATACCCAAGGCAGCTCGCACCCAACTGCAATCTCAGGGCTTCCTTTATGGCCAGTATAGGATTGGATGATTAGGCAGGTGATTAAACACAGGTGAGCCAGGTACAACCATAGACATCCTATACATGTATAGGATGTCTATGGGTACAACTGCTGAGGGAGACACACAAGCAAAACCCAACACCACCACCAGGGGGAGCTGAGTGTGGGTATGGCTATAGGTGCACATCATAGATGGGGGGACAAAACAGCCAGCCACCGCCAGTCTATGGTCATGATCATGGTCATGGTCAGTCCACTAATCATACACAAAGCAGCGAGCATTTAGTGCAGCAAATGCCTTTTACTGCATAGTCGAAAATAGACTGGAGTAGTTTGGAGATTATTACATTACATTACATTACATTACACTTGGCAGACGCTTTTATCCAAAGCGACTTACAATAGAGGACATAATCACAGCATACAACACTTGCAGATACAAAGTGCACAGGAGACATACAGAGCAGTAGGAGCAGATAGATTAGCAAGGCCTTTGTTACAGTGTGAGTACAGCAGTGCTCACCCACCAGCAGCTCCTGGTCCTGAAGGGCAGCGCTGAGTCACTGCCCCCCCCTGTGCCTTCGCCGGTACAGTATTCCTCCGTCTATCACGGTAGTTATTTTCCAGAACCCCCTCGCAAAGGGTGACAGTCGGCAGTATAGCAAGACCATATAGAAGACCTTTTATTTTATAGCTTAAGCCTTAAAGTTACAAGAGCAGCAACATCCCTCTCGACCTTCAAAAAGCTCACCCTTTCTTTTCCGAGACTGCTTCCCTTACTAACAAAACTAATCTGTACGAACCATCTCTTTACCTAGGTGCCTCGTGCTTGTTTGAGTGTGTAGGAGGTGTGTGTGTCTGAAGTGTCCCTGCCCTGGGAAACTTAGCTAAGGCACATGTATCTCCCTGTGTGTATGTGTGTAGTCTGATTACTCTGTGTTTCTCTACACATCTGTTAGCTTATTATGTCCTCCTTTTGTAAGTCGCTTTGGATAAAAGTGTCTGCTAAGTGTAATGTAATGTAATGTATGGTAAAATACCCTTCCCACACGCCGGTAAACCATGGCTGTGGATGCTATAGGCAGCTGTCCACTAGTCATGGGTAAAGCAGTGGGCAGCTATTGTAGACGTCTTTGAATTGTCTCTCATTCGAACTACAAAGAGACGGCCCACTCCTCCAAAGTCTAGAGTGTGGTTATAGCCCACGGAGGGCAGCAAAGCGAATTTAGAAATGCCTTTCACCCAGTTGCAAGTTGATAAACCTCTGAAACATTATTTTAAGGTTGAAAAAACTACTTAGTGTTGCTTTGAGAGCAGCATTAGGTCCCTACCCACCTGGGGCGTCGCTGGGGGAGAGCAGGAGGTGAAGGCAGGAGTGCGCCACTATTTTGGGAAATTAGCACATATGCCATTCCCCCTAACATCAGATAATCCCATGCAGTCAGTGTCCTGTAGTAGCAGCAGTAGTAGTAGTAGCAGTAGTTGTTTTAGTAGTAGCAGAGGTAGTTTTCATTTCAGCGTAGCTGTAATTTCATTCAGACATTCTGTTCAGCGTAACTGTACTGGCCTTCATCAACTAGTCCACAATTAAAAGCAGAAGTCTGCACTGTAGGCAGCAGTTTAGTAGTTGTGGAAAAGACAGTTGGCGATTGCAGCAGCAGCACTGTGTAGTCCAAAATGGCCAATGGTTACATGCACTAAAGTAGCCTAGGCAGTTGGCGCCTATTTGACAAAATGAGGCCTGTGTGTAACTTATGTGCAGCGATGCTGAAATAAAATAAAAACACGCCTGCTAAGATGAAACGAGGCATCGAGGCAGACTAACACTAATACACCTGTCTGACTGACCACTCTTTATCTAAGGACCGTGTGCACTGATGTTTGCACTTTTGATATTTTTTTTCCAGTGGCACAAGCTGAAATAAATGTCACGATTAGTTTGCAGACTTACCTCAGTGACTTTAAATGAATAATTTCTCTTGTATTGGCAAAAAATGTAATTATGTTTTAATACATGCTATGCTGTTATGCATATGATTTAAAAAAAAAAAAAAAAGCTGTGATTCATGAGTCATTCATGTGATTCATTCATGAGTAAATTGTCAAGTACCAAAGACTTTTTTTTTTCTAATTTATTTGTGTTCTGGTCGACTCGCCAGCAAGTTCGCTGTCAAGCTCTTTGGGTTGGATACAGCGCTTGTACTGTAATTGGGCAGTTGTGACATGGGGACCCAAGTCTGTATCAGACCTCTGGTTATTTCTCAATCCCACCTCTATCTCTCTAAAAGCAAAAAAAAAAAAAAAATAATAATGGAAGTTTTAGTATCTCTCTCCCAGCACTGAAATTGTATAAGAAACGCTTAGAAACTTAATGAGCCGAGAGAGCATGGTAAATGCATTTTCCTCTAAGGGGAAATATCAGTACTTGTGAAAAGATGTGTGCTTGTGTGTGTGTTTTGTCTGTGTGCATGCGTGTGTGCGTGGGTGTGTGTCTGTGTGCGTGTGTGTATGTGTGTGTGCGTGCATGCGTATGTATGTATGTATGTAGATGTGTGCAGTGAGCAGTGTGGTTTCCTTGCAGAGCTGGAGAGAGTGCAGTGTGTGTGTGTGTGTGTGTGTGTGTGTGTGTGTGTGTGTGTGTGTGTGTGTGTGTGTGACGAGGCCATTCAGGATGAGCAGTGTGTTCTCCTTGCAGAGCTGGAGAGGGTGCAGTGTGTGTGTGTGTGTGTGTGTGTGTGTGTGACGAGGCCATTCAGGATGAGCAGTGTGTTTTCCTTGCAGAGCTGGAGAGGGTGCAGTGTGTGTGTGTGTGTGTGTGTGTGTGTGTGTGTGTGTGTGTGTGTGTGTGTGTGTGTGACGAGGCCGTTGAGAATGAGTAGTGTGTTTTCCTTGCAGAGCTGGAGAGGGTGCAGGCGCGGGCAGAGAGGACTAATGAGCAACTGCAGGAGGTGCAGCAGGTACGAGCCGCATTCCCATTTCTCCCTCTCGCTCTCTCACCTCAGCGTCTCCCTGTTCCACTAGTCATCTGCTGCATTAAGGCTTTCTGTCTTTTCTTTTCCTTTTATGTCTTTTGTGCTTTCTTTCTTTCTTTCTTTCTTTCTTTCTTTCTTTCTTTCTTTCTTTCTTTCTTTCTTTCTTTCTTTCTTTCTTTCTTTCTTTCTTTCTTTCTTTCTTTCTTTCTTTCTTTCTTTTGCTCTTTCTGTCTTTCTTTTGCTCTTTTGGTCTTTCTTTCTTTCTTTCTTTCTTTCTTTCTTTCTTTTGCTCTTTCTGTCTTTCTTTTGGTCTTTCTTTCTGTCTGTCTGTCTGTCTGTCTGTTTGTCTGTCTTTCTTTCTCTCTTTCCTTCTCTCTCTCTCTTGTGCAGAGTTATGAGCGTCAGACAGTAAAGGTTCAGGAGCTCATGAGGATGTGTCATGAGAAAGACGACAGGATGGCCAAACTACAGGAGGCCCTGGACAACAGCGTAGAGGCTACCACCAAAGATGTGAGTGCAGTATGCACACACACACACACACACACACACACACACACACACACACACCAAACATACACACAGACATTTACATTTACGCATATGCACACACAAACATTTGTGTACATGCATATATATATATATATACACACACACACACGCACACACACAAACATTTGTGTACATGCATACACACACACACACACACAAAACATAAACACAGATATTTACATTACTGCATATGCACACACACACATTTGTACATATACACACACACACACACGCCATCCATAAACGCACACAAGCACATACACTAATAGGAACACCATAAACACACACACACACACCACACACATACCCTACATGCAAAGGCCAAAGCGATGCAGCCGTGCTCACTCCCCCCCCCCCCCCCACCCCCATCCCGCCCCCCTCTCCTCTCCTCCCCGACCCCCTCTCCTCCACAGAGGTCCTTCATTGATGCCGTCAGAGAGGAGATCTTTCACTTCAAGCTGCGCTGTAGGTGTGGTGCTAATGATGATCCCTCTGGTCCGAACAAAGACGTTCCCCGCGGCCCCGCACACGCCCCAGAGGGCCCTGCCAGCGGTATGTGCGTCACCCATACACACACACACAGGCACACACACCTCACTTCAGACCACACACACACAAACCTCACTTCAGACCACGCACATACACACACACACACAAACCTCACTTCAGATCACACACACATGCACGCACACCTCACTTCAGAAACTCCAACCCTCCAACCCCCTTTCTTTATAAACATAAACACCTCACCTCAGACCACACACACACACAAACCTCACCTCAGACCACACACACACACACACACAAACCTCACTTCAGACCACGCACACATGCACGCACACCTCACTTCAGACCCTCCAACCCCCTTTCTTCATAAACATGAACACCTCACCTCAGACCACACACACACACACAAACCTCACCTCAGACCACACACACACACACACACAAACACAAAAGAGTAATAAGCTTGTTGGCTCTGTCTGTGTGCGGCCGTTGCCGTTCCTTCAGCCTGTTCGGCGGGGTTTGTTCAGTCAGTAGCGCTTAAGTAGGGGCCTGTTCTGACTTCCATTAAGCGCTGCAGTATTAGACACTTAATAGCGAGGCCCCTTGCTGGACTTGGAGGAAGGCCACAAAGAAATGTGCTCCGGGGCAGCATTCAGTGGGAATTGGATTGTGAATAGCGGCTATTTTGTGGTTTTCTTTTTAGTTCTGCCAATTTTGAGTGTCTTTGTTTTTATGTGTGTGTGTGTGTGTGTGTGTGTGTGTGTGTGTGTGTGTGTGTGTGTGTGTGTGTGTGTGTGTGTGTGTGTGTGTGTGTGTGTGTTTGTGTGTGTGTGTTTGTGTGTGTGTGTGTACCAAGCAAAAGTACACATATATATTGGGCACATATTTCCCCACTAAGAACAAATTGTGTTCTTGAGCAGAAACAAATTGTGCTCTGGAGCCATGTTGGTTATTTTGTTTTTATTGATGAAACAAAAAGGGCCAAAACATTTGGTTGACTGTTGTAATGCGAGTACCTCGTTTGGATACACATGGAAACAAGTCTGGTGTATTTGATGCCATGGGGCAAACTGCAACAGTGAAAAGAATTCTGGGAAAGTAGAGTAGAGTACAGTTACGTTATTGATCCCAAAGGAAATTAAGGGTGTCTAGCAGCATACACATAATACACATTACAAAACATATTGCACACATCTGCATACATACAACATTCACTCAACTAGGAAGGAAAAAAAGTAATAATAATAAAAAATCCACAAAGTAGAGAAGTGTCACGATAAGGTGCCATGCGGTAATCCAAGTAGATTAAAGTTTCCTAATAAGATTGTCCAGTGTCCTGTCCAGTCCAGAGTCGTTTAGTGCAGTATTTGCCCAGGGTAGTGCTGTAGATTGTTGTCCAGGGTCGTCCAGGCGAAATGCAAAACAGCTCCTACCCTTGCTGCACCGCTTGACAAAATGACACCCTGGCTATGTCCGAAACGGGAAGCCAGTGACTTGCAGCCTTCGCTGTCTAACCAGTCACGCACCTTAAGCAGGCTTCAAGGTGTGGCATCAAGGTTTGATTAAAACCTTCGTTTCGGACAGCCTGGCTAGACAGCAACACAGGACGACGTTGAAGGCAGCATGAAGGAAGCATCTGTGTCTTCGAAGGCAGCATTTTCCGCATTTATTCAATTCAGACAGCCTTAACGCCTTGCTGCCACTAAATGCTCTCTTTGAAGGCAGCATTTCTTTCCGTTTCGCACACAGCCCCTGTTAAAAGACAGTACATACCAAGGTTAGACAGCAATTATTTGGTTTAATGTGACTTACGTGGGTGTGTGTGTGTGTGTGAACAGACATGTTATTTGGTTTTATGTGTGTGTGTGTGTGTGTGTGAACAGACATATTATTTGGTTTAATGTGTGTGTGTGAGAACAGACATATTATTTGGTTTAATGCGTGTGGGTGTGTGTGTGTGAGAACAGACATGTTATTTGGTTTAGTGTGTGTGTGTGAACAGACATGTTATTTGTTTTAATGTGTGTGTGTGTGTGTGTGTGTGAACAGACATGTTGCGTGGCGAACTGGAGCGTCTGAAAGCGGAGGGCGATGCCAAAGACGAGCGACTGGAGGAGCTGGCTCAGAAGCTGTACTCCACGGAGCAGAGCGCGCAGGAGCTGAGCGCCGCGCTGGCCGACGAGTCGCAGCTCCACGAGGCCGCCCTGGCCTCGCTCGAGAGGGAGAGGCAGGAGATGGCGGCGCTCGAGGCCGACAGGAACGCCCTGGCCGAGGAGTGCGATCGCCTGCGAACGGCGAATGAAGCGCTGGTCGACGAGTCTCAGCTCCACGAGGCCACCCTGGCCTCGCTCGAGAGGGAGAGGCAGGAGATGGCGGCACTCGAGGCCGACCGGAGCGCGCTGGCCGAGGAACGCGACCGCCTGCGGGCGACCAACACTGAGATGCGCTCAAAGGTCGTCGCCTTGGAGATCAAGATGACGTCACTCGAGGTTGACAGGAACAACCTAGCGGAGGAGTGCGATCGCCTCCGGACGGCGAATGAAGTGCTGGCCGACGAGTCTCAGCTCCACGAGGCCACCCTGGCCTCGCTCGAGAGGGAGAGGCAGGAAATGGCGGCCCTCGAGGCCGACCGGAGCGCCCTGGCCGAGGAGCGCGATCGCCTGCAGGCCACGAACGCTGACCTGAGGTCAAAGGTCGTCGCCGCGGAGACCGAGGCGAAGAATCAAGCCAAGGAGGCGGCAGCCCATGCCGTGAGGCTCGAGGAAGAGTTGGGCGCCTCCAAGGCACTGGCACAGGAGCGCGAGGAGGAGACCCTGGAGAAATCCAAGATGGCCGCCACGCTGGAGCGCGAGGTGGAGAGGCTGAAAGCGGAGGTGGAGAAGGTCAAGGCGGAGGCCGAGTCTGTGGCCAGCCAGGCCGAGAGCAGCGGCAGCACCAGTGGCAGGCAGACGTTCAGCGTAGCCCTGCAGGGCCTGCAGCAGGAGTGCCAGAGCCTGGCCCGCACGTCCCTGGAGAAGAGGGAACGCATCAAGGAGCTGGAGCGCGAGGTGGCCGACGCGCGCTCCCAGGTCCAGCAGCTGGAGGAGGTCTGCGGGGAGCTGGAGCAGCTGTGCGAGCGCCAGGAGGACGAAGGCCAGAGCCTCCAGGCCCAGCTAGACGCGGAGCGGCGGGCCCTGGCCGACGCCAAGGGGCAGCAGGCCGAGCTCCAGGAGGAGGCGCAGGGGTTGAGGGAGCAGCTGGCCCGCGCGGAGGAGGCGCTGCTGCGGTCGGAAGGGGAGGCCAGACAGAGGGTGGCCGAGCTGGAGAGACAGCTGCGCGAGGCAGACACCCAGAGGAGCGGCCTGGAGGTGAAACTGAAGGAGGCGCAGAGCCAGGGCAAAGGAGGAGAGGAGGAGCGGAGCCAACAGGAAGGGCGAGGGGCCACGGCCACAAAACTGCAGGAAGTGCTTGCTCAGCAGACGGCTGACATGGAGGCTGTGACCAAAGAACTCTCAGAGCAAGTTGCCCCATTTATGTCTACCTAATATTATATAGCCGTAATATACAGTTGTGCTCATGAATTTTAGATACCCTGGCAGAATTGATGATTTCGTAACCATTTTTCAGAGAATCATTTGGGTAGTTTCTGTTGTCATCATTTAAAAAACGTAAACACAGGTGTTTGACAATGAATGGCTTCAGCCAACCACTAACTATGAGTGAAAAAAAACTTTTTGTGTTATCATTCATATCCTCTGAAAAATGCTTAAGAAATCATCAGTTCTACCAGGGTATGTAAAGTTGTGAACACAACTGTAATAGTAGCACTAGTGGTATTATGATTGAAATGAAGCATCAGTGTATGAAAAACTGGATATTGCCCAAGCCTACTGCATAGTCTCTTAAAATGCTGATACACTGGGCAACTTTTTGAGCAATGTTGCCAGGCAACGATATGAACAGATGTGATTTGGGCACTTTATTACTCATAGTTACTCAAAATATACTTTTTTTTTTACTAGGCATAGGTTTTTATCAGGTGAGCTTAGGTCAGCAGCAGCCAACTTTTGGTGATCATCCCATCTGAAAATTAGGAGCCAATCATGTTGTTGCCGAGCAACATTGCTGAAAAAGTTGCTCCGTGTCCTTTAGACTAGTGAGAGTTCAGCACTGCAGACCTAATAGTTTCACTTTTTATCTTGCCGTGCTGAAGCGCGAGACGTGGGTCTGTCTAATTTGCTGACACTCCTTGTTCCTTGTTCCTATCAGGCGCAAGGAACAGGTGAAGGAGAACCTCGAAGTCATCAGAAGCCTGATCCAGGATCTGAAGCTGAGGGATCGAGATATCTCCTGGCTGAGAGAACGATTGCGAGAGCGCGAGTCAGAGATCGAGCAACTTCTGTACAAAGTAAGTGCTCGTAGTGGCCGAGCATTCTCCTGTGCCTTCACTAGCTCGTAATACCCACGATTGAGGTTATTCCGCGGGTTGACGTGCCATTTGTTTTAATCCCCCACCCACTCGACAGATAAGTCGCATCAACGACGAGAACAGCGCCCTGCAACGGCGACTGAGTGACATCACGAGAATCAAGAACGAGACCCTGACTGACTCGAGGCTGAAAGATCAGACGATACTACAGATGAAATGCGTGAGTGCTGTCTCTCCCTTTCTCTCTCTCTCTCTCTCTCTCTCTCTCTCTCTCTCTCTCTCTCTCTCTCTCTCTCTCTCTCTCTCTCTCTCTCTCTCTCTCTCTCTCTCTCTCTCTCTCTCTCTCTCTCTCTCTCTCTCTCTCTCTCTCTCTCTCTCTCTCTCTCTCTCTCTCTCTCTCTCTCTCTCTCTTTCTCTGTCTTTCTCCCTGCTATCAGTTGTTACAGTGTGTGCTACAACGATGATCCTTATCGATAGTTTGATTAATGTGGCTGTGCTTGTTCCAATCCCACTCCGATGGCTCTGATGGCTTTTCAGGATCAGCCCAGCAGTGCTCCCTTGGCTGAAAGTCCCCAGCAGTCCTCTAAAGTCCTTCAGGGTAAGGATGCTAAATAAGTTATGATTTTGACGTTTCAGTCTTAAAAAGTAATTAGAAACTCCTGATGATTGGGAGTCATCTTTATCTTGATTTTAACGTTAAGGTTTATTTCTATTTTGCTTTTATTAACCTTTTTTGTATTTTGCTTTGTATGTTTTATTGCATGTCTCTATAGATCTTCCCATTAAGGAGCAGATTATCCACCACCTGCGGTCGCGGCTGACGGAGCAGATTACACCAGCCGAGCAGGAAGAGATACTGGACGCCAAGCTGAAGGAGATTGAGTCTTTAACAGCAGGTGATTGTTAGGTCTTTGCTGCTAACATCGGAAATCATTCAAAACAACGATTGTCAGTATGTTGCTGTGTTGTTGCTTTGACTGGACCTTACACATTTTTTTTCTTGTTATCTTCTGCCTCTATGTCTTTCTTAATGTCCTTTCTCACTTTCCCCAATCTGTCCCCTTTCCTATCTATCTTTATTCATCTTTTCTTACATTTCTCATTATCTCTCCTTCTCTTGCTCTCTCTCTCCTTCTTCGTCTCTATCTTTCTCTCTCTCTCTCTCTCTCTCTTTCACTCTCTGTGTCTTCTGTCTATCTCACAGAGCTGATGAGCCTGAAGGAATGCTGTCGGCAGGAAGGCCTCTCTCTGAGCTCTGGTGTTGGCGGCGGCGAGCTCTCCGACGTGAGGCCAGGCGAGAGGACTCTAGTAAAAATGGAGGTCAGTGTGGGGGGCTCCATGCTCTCCGCGCTCATCACTGCTAATCGCCAGACATCTGCTTTTATCACCTCCGCCAGGGAGGTCATGTTTTCAGTGCCGCCTGTCTTTCTCTCTCAATCTCTTCCTCTCTGTGTCTGTCTCTCTTTCTCTTTGTCTCTCTCTCTCTTTTTGTCTCTGTCTGTCTTTCTATCTCTTTATTGCCTGTCTGTCTGTCTCTCTTTTCATCTCTTTCTGTCTGTTGGCAGGGTAGTGCAAAAACTGCCACCTGTCTTCCTCTCAATGTCTTCTCTTCTCTGTGTCTGTCTCTCTCTCTCTTTGTCTCTCTCTCTCTGTCTCTCCCTCTCTCAGTCTCTGTCTGTCTCTTTCTGTCTGTCTTTGCCCATCTCCATTTCTTTCTCGTCTGTGTGTGTCTGTCTCTCTTTCCATCTTTTTCTGTCTGTCAGCAGGGTAGTGAAAAACCTACCGGTCTGATTTCTAATAACGCCTTTTGGAGGAGTGTATTGCCCTACAAAGCCAGAAGTTATCGTACCAGTACTGTAACAGTAACTGCATAATTTGTCACATTGAGTTTAGAATGGAAGTTGGCTGTATAATACCTCCTTTGTGTTTTGACTAAAGCTCTTGCTTGCTTGCTTCCTATTAGGAAAGTACATAAAAGCAAAAGCAAAAAGCATCACCACTGTTATACCTACAACATGTTTGACTGGGCAGTGTGACAACTTCAAAGGCATTTTTCTCAGTTTCTGTGTTCACGTAGTTACTGCACTTTGCCTTTGTAGGGCAGTGTAGCCTCGTCTAGGGAAGAGCACATTAACATTAAGCGTAGCTCTGCATGAAGCAGCAGGTCATTGTCAGATGGGACACACTGGCCTTAACGGAGGTCTGCACTCCCTGGGGGGCATTAGGGCGTTGATTACATTTGCTTGTTTATTTGTTCGCTTAATTTATGACAGACACTGGCCAAATTAAAATTGATGACCTTGGGCTTCGTCCAAACGTCACCGTACCACACCGTTACCCACCCTCTATGTGGTACGGTGAAGTTCGGACGATATTGTCCAAAAACGTCACAATTTCAAGTCCAGAATGCATTGCTTTGAGCCAGCCACTTGCCAGCCAGCCAGCCATTTCGAACAAGCCCAGCGTGAGGCTGTGTTTTAGCACTGATTGCTCCCAGACGACTGATGGTGTCTGCCTTTTTATTGGTGTCCACATTTCTTTATTTAACAATAAAAGAGGTATAATGTTTTTAGATTTGTTGGCACTTTTAGAAGGTTATTTTAACTGTGATATTAAACAGGCTGTTTTTTTGTTATTTTGTTTCTTGTCCTTATCCTTTCCTTCCCTGCAGAGAAGCCTGTTTGCACAGATTTCATTCTGACAGAATTGGTGCACGTTTAGTCTTGAGGGGGCCTAGGCGGGCGTGTGTGATCAGCGTGGGAATAGGCAGACCAGTGGGGAAATTAAATGTGAATGGTGCGAGGGGTGAGAGGGCTAATTGAGCCCCAAAATGTCCTCCAGCAGTCCCACTAGGCTACTCTTAACACTGGCGCTAGCAATGCTAATGGTAAGAATGGGATTTGGAGAGTGGCATTCCCATAGCCTGCCCATAGGCCTGCCTGCGCACCTCCACTCGATTATTTTCTCGCTTCAGTGGTAGTCTGGGTTTGCTTCAATTGACATGGTTGACTCTTGTCGTATCTTTACCTGGCCAATCGGCGAACAGAGAGAGAGAGAGAGAGAGAGAGAATGTTTGGGAGTGATGACGTCGACTTTGTGCACTACATTTTAATTGTGGTGCGTAGGCAGGCTTGTAGCCAGACCAGAGCGGTGTAGAGAGATGTAGGTGTAGGTTACGTCTTCTCTCTAAGGCTCTGAACCAGGCTAACTGCATACGTCACGGCCAGATCTGAACCAGGCTAACTGCATACGTCACGGCCAGATCTGAACCAGGCTAACTGCATACGTCACGGCCAGATCTGAACCAGGCTAACTGCATACGTCACGGCCAGATCTGAACCAGGCTAACTGCATACGTCACGGCCAGATGTTAACAATTGGGTACAGGCAGCTCTGATCATTTTAAATTTCAGCGTTTCCTACACCTCCAGTAAGAAAACGATTCTCAATACAGCACTATACAGCCAGACCCTCTGCATGAAACGCGGTGTAGCACAAGGGGCTGGTGTACCAGGCTATATAATGAAGTAGTAAGAATGGGGTTTGGGGAGTGCTATTCCCAGCCGTTCACATCGAGTTTACCACAGGCTACAAGCTGAAACTTTTTCAGGGCCGAACGGAGTATTCAACCCTTTTTGAGAACTCTGTTGGTTCCTGAAAACGTTCCGGGAGATCGTCCATTTTAGAACTGCCCGACAATGGAGACACACGCCAACCGTGAGAGGGACAAAAAATTACCCGGAACTCACTGTAGTGGAAACCCCCTTCAGAGGTTGCTCAGTTGCTCCTCCAGAATGCACTTAAGAGTACTCGCCCTGTGTCAGACTGACAGCAGCATTTAAGGTGTACCTCTTCCAGCGCTGACAGAGTATGGTATTAAGACCCTGTGCACTCCCCATCAGTAGCAGAGAGCTGGCACAGGTTCAAGTGAGAAAACAAACCAGTGCTTTTATAAGCCTTTGATAACATATTCCAGTGAAATCAAACACACACACACACACACACACACACACACACACACACACACACTTGTGATTTGGTCATTGGTGTTTCTGTTTGAAGTCATTGACTCTTCTGTTGTGCTACTAGCTTGTGTCTGAGTGAGGGAGGAACGGAGGGAGGGAACGGGGTATAGTTGTGAAAAAGGAGAGCGATACAGAGAGAATAATTAATGTGCCGTCGTTAGGTCCCTAACGAGGTCCCTAACGAGAAGCGTAAAGACGGAGCTGGCATGGGACCGTAGGCTACATTTAACATTTGCTAGTAGACATAATAACTTTGAAACGATTGGTATTTTCAGGCATACAATTATTTCTAGCTTTCTGCCCTGGAACTGGGGGTCGTCTCTCTCGATGGGTCAAGGCTCAGGGGGGCTCCTACTCCCACAGTAGGAGCAGCTGTGGTCTAGTGGTTAGGGAGTTGGTCTTGGGATCAGAGAGTCGCAGGTTCAAATCCCACCCCATCCATGGTTAAGATGCCCTTGGGCAAGGCATCTAACCGTACACTGCTGCAGGGACTGTAACTGAAACCCTGCAAATAACTGTAAGTCACTCTGGATAAGAGCGTCAGCTAAGGGTAGTGTAATGTCCCTCTGTGGGGGACCTGCATCAGGAGAAGCCCCTCACCAAAGTCGCAATGACATGACATTACATCACATTTCGGTTATTATACAGGAAAGTGCTAAAAGTAACAGTTTAGTTACAGTTAAGACGGGCCTGACCTGCTTTACAGCAGGTTCCTGTTTTGCAAAACACAAAACATAAAGCAGTCACAACACACATTGCATACGTTAAATAAACACATAGATACATGCAACAATCAATAAGTGCAGATATAATGGCGACATTGTGGGCTTTTCACACGTGTATTATAAATAATTATAGTTCTAAGTCAGCACTATGAATGCGATAATTAAAAATGGTTAATGGTCATAATGATGGCTAGGAGGTAGGGATGTCCACAGAGCTGACAATAAAATAGCATGCAGAGAAGCCCTACACCGATGTGGTAATGTGCGTAGTCCGTGCTTTTCACACATGTGTAATAATTGAGGAGTGCGAGGGGAAAGCAGGCATGGTCACAAAATGCCAAAACTGAGGAGATGTCATTTACAGGTTTGATTTTATAAGTGAATGCTGTTTTAAAATGCTTCTGTGCTTGATTTGCTTGATTATTTTTTGCTCTGGTCGTCCCAGTTCGCTTCGCTGCCGGCAAATTCGCTTTGTTTCGCACAATTCGCAGACTCTGCGTGGAGAAATAATGACTTCTGTCGTTCTGGTCACTTTTGTCGCTTCTGATCAGATCTGATTCAGTCACTGGGGGACAGTCCCCCCCTGGGGAAAATGCAGGAGTAGGTGCCTTGCTGAGAGGCAGAGTGGTGGCAGAGCCTGGGATCACTCTTGCGACATCTGGTGCTCCATTTGCAAGGCCCTAAGGGCGTCTGATAAATGACATGAAATGTAATTTTTATTGTTGGGCGTAGCATCGATGACCTATCTCTACGTAAGTTAATTAGAGCAGGTATGATCAGATGTCAGTTTTAGGTGAGGAGAGGCGGGTGGGGAGGAGGTTTGATGGAGTGACCTTGTGTGAATAACTGAATGTTATTATTCTCTATCTCTGAGTGATAGCTGTGCGATGGAGCCTCACTCACAATGAACATTAGCTTTTTGTCCCTCTTGCCAATGTAATTATAACAAGATGACATGAGTTGAAATAAAATAAAATAAATAAATAAAGCATCCGTGATCTTGTGCCATCCAGACCTTGTGGTGGGGAGGAGGGTGTACAGTTTTGACATGGGCGGTGTGCCAGAGATGAACACGTCCAGACTCTACAAATGGCCTCAGCAGACCCCATCAGCCGCTGTGTGCCAGCCCATTGGGCCGCTCTGGCTCTGCAGAGCCATAGCCAGCCCTTAGAGGGGGGGCTGGAAGGAGAGGGATCCAAGGATATCTGCATCCTGTGCCCACTGGCTCTGTCTTAAAAGCAACACTAAGTAGATTGTTCCTCTTTATAATAATGTATCCAAAATCATTTCAGTAGTTCATCAACTTGTAAATGGGTGAAGCCACTTCTGAATTCGCCTTGCTGCCCTCCATGGGCTATAACCACACTAAGTAAGTTTGGAGGAGCGGAGTGTGTCTCTGTAGTTTGAGTCAGAGACAATTCCGCTTCCAACCTGTAGGGCAACAAAAAGATGAAAACTACTTGGTATTGCTTTAAGAGAGGACTTGTTTTCTGAGCAGTTAACAGACTGAAAACAGCTGTTTGTGTGTTTGTGTTTGAGAAGTTTGACCTTCTCTCTAAAGTGCCTGTTGTGAACCTCACTGGACGCTTGTCTGTTTTTAAACAGTGCACTCAGACAACCTCTGTTACCACGGGTGACGACCCGCGACGGGGGACAGAGGTCGCAGGCGGAGCAGCTGGAGGAGGAGTTGCATAAGAAGGAACACGAGGAGGAGGAGGAAGAGGAGAAGGGTGAAGCTGAAACTGACCCCAGACCAGAGGACAATACGCAGGGAAGCTCTGAGCTCCACAGCAGATTCACAGAGCCTGCGGGAGATGCCACCTCCCTGACACAAGAGGTCAGTGTGGTGCAAAGATTAGCACCAGAGTCTCCTCACTGTGCAGTATTTCGTAATGTGCTGGTGTTCTGGTGGTCCGCCAGAAATCCCAAGTGGTCCCTGAGCAGTTGTGTTAATATGATTTATTTTTTTTGTTTTTTTTTTTCCCCAAGTTTCTCACACTAGCTGTGCTATGCACAATATGTTTATCATCTTCATGCCATTCCCTGGGGCATTGCGTCATTACGTTATTGTGTTCGTTTGCTCTGGCGCCACTGGACTGCAAAACATATTGTCTTGTGGTGACCTTGCCAAACTGTAAACCACTTTGAGCTGCATCTTGTATGTATGAATTGTGCTATACAAGTAAAGATTATTATTATTATTATTATTGTTATTATTATTATTTATATTATTATTCCCAGTTATCCTCAGAAGATGGAGCGGAGTAGTCCTTCCTTTTGTTTATTTTTTTTCTTTTAAGGGCAGGAAGAAGTGGTCCTCGGTCTGAAAGACTTTGAGAAAGACTGCTCCAGTATGTAGTGTGTGTGCTTGAGAAGTGCTGACCGAGGTGGAGGCCAGCATGAAGCTGGAATCTTTAGCTCTGGTGCTGGGCACTAGTCTCGTACGTTTTAGACCTCGGTAGGATTTAGGGCTTGATGTGTACAGCGCTTTCACAGCCACCGCTACCAATTGATTTATAGTGTAATCTGTTGTTACAGTGTGTGCTTCGTGTTTGGTTTGGTTCAGTATCCTCCAAGTTAGACCTCAGTAGGATTTACAACTGGACTGAATTGTTAGTTTATTAGAAACCTTTTTTTTTTTTTTTTTGGTTTATTTTTTTGTTTGTTTGTTTTTTTCTAGTTCATCAGCAAAGAGTCTTTCATTCATTCATTCATTTCATTCATTCAGCCTCTCGTCCCAAAATTCTCGTGTGTTGAGTCCTTATGCACAAAAATCTCCTTCCAGGGTATAAGATATAGACATGGACATAAAGACTGTAGAGTCCCTTGCCTGCTGTGTGCTTTTGCTTAGTCAGTCCCTGTCCCGCCTACACGCCTCTCTCTCAGGCATGGCCAGCAGCAATCCTCCATCCTCCTCCGGCACTGTGTAAGAAGCAGACTGGCTAGCCAGCCAGTGTTGTTCACAGACTGTAATGATGAAATATGTAGGACCTGTGGTTAACATTTAAAAATGTTTTTGGGAACGCAGTGGCTTCAGTCAGACATGGGGAGGGGGCTGGGTGCAGAAGCAAAACAAGCCTTTGCAGATGCAGAGTTCTTGGTCACGCTTTATTTGGAGAGTCCTGTAGATCTGTAGATCAGTGTTTCTCAAAGTGTGGACCACTGCTCGTCCTCGAGAAATCCCATGTGGTCAGCGAGCAGTTGTGTAACACTATGCACAGTGTGTTTAAGCGACATGTATGTCATCTTCGTGCCATTCCATAGTTACCTGGTCCCCCGGAGGGGATTGACAATTTACAATGATCCTATGTGTGTGTGTGTGTGTGTCTGTCTGTCTGTCTGTCTGTTCTGTCTATTGAAATGACCCTGTCCGTCCACATGGGGGACCAGGTTGTCATCTCTAATTGCACTTGTTAGGGCTGTGATGCTTCACCAATTCATGCGTTTGCATAGCCCTGTTAGCCTCAGATGGGGAGGAGTGGTCTTTGAGGTTTTTTAAGGGGGTGTAGTTGTCCTCCATCTGAAAAACTTTGACAAACCCTGCTATATAATTGGCTCTATAGACTATCTAGAGATTCTGAGACTATTAGTAAACCTTTTTTTGAAAGTTTGTGTCTTTTTAAGGTTAGCAGATGGATTTGATTAAGGTCATAATCAGCAAACGGTAAAACAAGGAAACTGCATTTCAACAAATCATTTGCAAAGTCTCTGTGGGCAGACGACCCAAATACAGTGATGCCAAATGTTTAGGCAGGGATGGTGAAGAACTATATATCATATTGCCCGTTCTGGTAGTGTGTGTTTAATCTGATATTCCAGGTGTGCTCCAGATGGTGCCACACAGTTTTCTACATCTGGTGGGTTTTCGACTAAATTAAGGCTTGCATTAGAACATGTTGTTGAGACTGTTATAGGAAACAGCGTGTGATGACGTGTGTGTGTGTGAGATTGTGACACTGCTCCATGCACGGGCATCTCTGCCCTCTCTCAGCAAGACTAGCCTCAGGGGCCTCAGACTTCAGAGGGGAGGCTGACTGCCTCTCCTTGCCTAATTGAGTGCGACCAAACCAGCGCCCACCATTGTCTGAGCTGGACACAAAGCCTTTTCCTCTGACCAGACTCTGATCCCAGAGCAGTCACTGTTTAAGGCTTGTGCCTATCCTTTACACAGACTGTATGTAAGAGAGGAGAGAATGGGAGAGCGCTGCAGTGGGTCAAGTGGAAATGTATAAAAAATTAAATAAGGGAGTCAATGTCCAGGTGCTCTTCAAGAGAAAAGATTACATTACATTACGTTACACTTAGCTGACGCTCTTATCCAGAGCGACTTACAGATATTTACAGGGTTTCAGTTACAGTCCCTGGAGCAGTGTGGGGTCAGATGCCTTGCTCAAGGGCATCTCAACCATGGGTAGGGCGGGATTCGAACCTGATATTGCACTAGGTCACAGCTGCCCAAAAGATAAAGTCTAAACTTTTTTTGAGACGTCAGTGTAAATTATCAGGGAATTAAAACTTAAACCTAATTAATCAAATAACCCCAAAAGCCAAACATATTTACACTACAGGTAGTACTCAGAAAATTTGAATATCCTGAAAAAGTGCATGCATTTCAGTTGTAACTCAACTTTAATGATGAAATGTTTAAAGGCTCAGGACCCTTTTGCAAGTGTTTTGCATTACTTACCTGATTAGTGTATGACACTTTGAGCCTACAATACTAAAGACTTTCACAGTATTCTCTTTTTCTGAGTTTTTGGGTTTGAGGTTTTAATAAGCTGTAAATCATAATCAGCAAAATTACAACAACAAAAAGCTTGAGATATCTCACTTTGCATGTAATGAATCTATAAAATGTATTGGTTTCACCTTTTATGTTGGATTGCCTGAATAAAACAACTTGTACATGATATTCTAATTTTCCTAGTAGTACCTGTATAAATGGAGCCGTAAAATAAAATGTTACCCTTAGCTGACTATCTCATGACCTCAAACCCCCACCCCCCCCACCCCACCCAGGTCTCGGTTCTGGACTCGTCTGAGGTGCCCTGTAGCAGCTCACTGGCCCGGCGTTTCCCCAACCAGTCGGACCTGGACGTCAGCTTCACCCCGCCGACAGACCGCATCAACAAGTGGGTGGCGTGGGACAGCGAGGAGCGGCCCAAGGCCTCGCCCCGGCAGGAGCAGAACCGGCTCCGTCACACGACACGCAAGAGGAGGAAGCCCGAGGTAGTAGGAGGACTGAGGAGGACTCCGTAGCATAAACACTGCCACACACACAGACACACACACACACTCTCTCACACACACTCAGACATCCTGTGTTGCCTACAAGGAATTTGTATTCGCAAAATAAGTAAAATGTCATATGAGGTGTGTGCTGAAGTGGAATTGGTTTATTTGCTTCAGGAGTAGTGTATAGTTTAGAGGAATACACAAATTTGGGTTGGTTTGTTTAGGAATCAGCAGCAGGGTATAACAGGCTTGTTACATGTACATGTGTGTATTGAATTACTCTCAAAGTTGTATCTTGTGTTAAACATTTGTGTGTGTGTGTGTGTGTGTGTGTGTGTGTGTGTGTGTGTGTGTGTGTGTTGCACAGGGGCAGTCTGAGAACCAAGATGAAGACAAACCCAAAAAGACGACTCCCCTGAAGAGACTGTCCAAGATGAACCATCAGGAGGTAACTGTCGTCATCCACACTTCCTTCTCAAGAGACCAACTGAGTGTAGCCTGGTGCTAGCCTGGTAAACCAGCTCCTCGTACTTCATTTCATTTTGTACAGAGGGTCTAGGCCAGACACCGTCAGAAACGATTTCTTCCTGGAGGTGTGGACTCTGCTGAAGTTTAAAACAAGCCTCTGCCTTGCTGGGGCCGACTAAATGACCCTCAAGAGATTCCGGTCCAGACCCTCTGTAAAAAATGAAATGAAGTACGAGGGGCGGGTTTACCAGGCTAGCCTGGTGCACCAGACAATTTCCCTTCATGCAGAGAGTCTGGCTACTCTCCACAGAAATACTATTCCTTCCTGGTGGGTGGATACTTTGTGTGAGTTTTAAAACCATCGGACCTGCCTGCAACCAGTCACGGCTGACGGTAAACCCAAAAAATTGGTTGAGGCACTCCGGAGCCAAAGTAGAGTGGCTGTGACGGTGTGCTGTAGGAAAAAAATGATGTAGTGCCGACTCAGAGGCTCAGAGGACTCAGAGGTACTACAGCGGCGTGAGCAGAGCTGATCTGAGTGGTCTTTCTGCGGCAAGCAGACCATTTTTTGCCACAAAGCATTTTGTGTTTTTTTATTTATTTATGTGTTTGTTTATTTATTTATTTATTGGTTACTGACCGATCATAGCGTGATCATAGTGTGTGAAAAATGTCACCACACCTTGTGGTTAATATTGCACTGTTCACTATTACAGTGGCGCAAGCCAGGCTGATCTTAATGGTCCTTTAACAGCAAGTAGGCCGTCTTTATTTATTTATTTATTTATTTATTTATCATAATAATAATAAAAGCGACCATAGCGTGAGAAAAATGCTGCCCTGTGTGCACTGACCACACGGTGTGGTTAGTATTGCACTGTTCACTGTCCACTTGCCTTTCGCTCCAGCTGCACGTGATTCGTTTTGGCGACACAACTACTGTCGCATAGCAACAAGCATCTTAAAGTGGGGTTACTATTGTCTAGCAAGGAAAAGGACATGGTTAGGCAAGAGTGTGTGTGGTGTTTGTTTTTATTCTACATATTCAAATCCTTCATAAAAAGCATTATAACACCTTTGGCCCTGTCCTATTGCAGGAATTTTCAATCACGTGCCTCAGAGTTTGTAGAGCAGAACATGATTTATCATTTGATTTTATGTATTATTTTGGCTATAATGCCTTCTTCTTTGTCTTGGCATGAGCAGAAATTTTTAGCCTTGCCTGTGATGTATTTTGTCTTGCTATATGTGTGCATTATGTCTGTTGAGATTTTGTGAACTTTCCAATGACGGCACACTCCTGTAAGTCCGTAATGTTAAGTCTATTCAAGTAAGGTTTTTCACACACACACGCCCCGTCTCTCTTTGTCTCAGCCAATGACTGACAACTATGCCCTTGTTTTGTTCCCTTGCTTGTCAATAGTCTCCCACGGTGCTGGGCAAGGCGGCCAGTCAGATCAGGCAGCAGGGGTCTCCAGACACCCTGAAGAACAAAGAGTCAGAGGGCAGGAGGCTTCAGGCGGGGGGCCGCTCCTCTCAGCCCCCCCCCTCCCCGGCCGCCTCGCAGAGCAAAGGTTGGTGCCCCACAATTTCTTGCCCTTTCATCCAGTGGCCTCACGTGGGGATAGTAGTAGGGGGGATGTGTGTGTGTGGGGGCGGGTGTGTGTGTGTGTGGGCTGGTGTGTGTGTATGGGGGGATGTGTGTGTTTGTGTGTGGGTGGGTGTGTGGGGGTGTTGGGGGGTGGGTGTGGGTGTGGGCTGGTGTGTGTGTGTATGGTGGGGATGTGGGTGTTTGCGTGTGTGTTTGTGTTTGTGTGTGTGGGGGGGGGTGTTTGTGTGTGTGTGTGAGTGTGAGCTTGTGTGTGTGTGTGGTGTATGCAGTGTGTCTCAGACTCAGTCTGAAAGGCTTAGCTTGAATAAATACAGTACAGTACACGCACACACGCACACACGCGCACACACACGCACACACGCACACACGCGCACACACACACACACACACGCACGCACGCACGCACGCACGCACGCACGATCCCTGCTATATCACAGTTCACCTTTTGTGGTCCCGCTATATCACAGATTTCTTTCGCAGTAAATGCATGCTGTGCCACTATGCATGCTACACAGAAGTTTGTCAAAACAGTATTATAATTTATCATAACTATACTGTAACATATAAATATTGATTAAAATGCAGTAATTCAATAATGGGGTATAATACAGAATACAGTTTATGTGTTAAAACGGTGTTTGGGAGGGGAATTTTACGGCTTAAACTATAAAATAAAATGTTTTCTATGTGGTCTTGTTATATCGCGTTTTTTAACCTATTGCGGGGTGTTGTGGAACATAGCTACCAAGATAGTGTTCCCCTGTCTGCGCTCATTAAAACAAAAGACTTAAAGACTTAAGACAAAAGACAGCAAAGATAATCCACCTATTTGTAATTCTGTTCCACTGTTTGACCTTGGAATGTTTCTGTTTGGTTATTCTCCACACCTTTCAACCATCCCTCCACTCCAAACCCCTCCAACCACACACACCCACACCCCAACCATACGCTCCCACATACACACCCACCCAACCACACACACCAACACACACCCACACCCCAACCATACACACCCACACCCAAACCCCTCCAACCATACGCACCCACACCCCAACCATACACACCCACACCCCAACCCCTGTTTGTTGCCTTGGCTTGGGCAGCTAAGATGGTCAAAAAGACCACCACCTCCAGCAAGGCACCAGAGCCACCGAGCGCCCAGCACACAGGCAGGCCCCGTCGGACGCGACGCAAGCTCTACAACAACCAAGCCAACAACTACGGCCCCCTGGACATCGGCAGTCCGGGGTCGGTAAGTACCGCTTCTTTTCCTGTAGTCAAAGTCTACTTTATTGTCAATTCACTGTGTAACAAGCACTACACAGAGGATCGAAATAGCGTTTCATCGGACACCAAATGTGCAATTTAAAGTAGAAACACGCTGTGCCAAGCTGTGTTGTAAACCCATTTCTCAGAAGGCTGGCTTAACCCGCCTCTTTCAAATGCCTCTGTTTGCTACTGGACGAAGCTTCAACCAATCACACCCCTCTGTCCTCTGATGAATACCAAGGATACTAGATTGGGTAGGGTGTGTGTGGATGAGGGGTGTAGATGGAGAGAGGGGGTGAGACCTAAAGACATAGCAGGTGTTTGTGAGGTTGGTAATGGTGTAGGGGGGGGGGGGGGGGGGGGGGGGCAGGTATTTGTGAGGTTGGTAATGGTGTAGATGGAGGGGGGCAGGTATTTGTTATGTCTGGGGATTGGGTAGGGTGTGTGTGGGGATGAGGGGTGTAGATGGAGAGAGGGGGTGAGACCTAAAGACATAGCAGGTGTTTGTGAGGTTGGTAATGGTGTAGGTGGAGAGGGGGGGGGGGCAGGTATTTGTGAGGTTGGTAATGGTGTAGGTGGGGGGGGGGGGCGTAAAGACATAGTTGGGGGGGGCAGGTATTTGTGAGGTTGGTAATGGTGAAGATGGAGGGGGGGGGTATTTGTGAGGTTGGTAATGGTGAAGATGGAGAGAGGAGGGGGGGGGTATTTGTGAGGTTGGTAATGGTGAAGATGGAGAGAGGAGGGGGGGAGGTATTTGTGAGGTTGGTAATGGTGTAGATGGAGAGAGGAGGGAGGGGGCGTAAAGACATAGTTGGGGGGAGGCAGGTGTTTGTGAGGTTGGTAATGGTGAAGATGGAGGGGGGGGAGGTATTTGTGAGGTTGGTAATGGTGAAGATGGAGAGAGGAGGGGGGGGGGGTATTTGTGAGGTTGGTAATGGTGTAGATGGAGAGAGGAGGGGGGGTGTAAAGACATAGTTGGGGGGAGGCAGGTGTTTGTGAGGTTGGTGGGGGTGTAGATGGAGAGAGTGGGGAGCGTAAAGATGTAGTTCGGGGTGAGCAGGTATTTAGTGAGGTCAGTGGGGTGTGGGGGGGGTGTAGCTGGAGAGAGGGAATGAAGCGTAAAGATAGTTGGGGGGGGCCAGGTATTTAGGGGGTTGGTAGGGGGTGGGGGGGGTTGTAGATGGAGAGAGCGGCGTGGGTGAAGGCCAGAGATAAAGGTGTTTGGGGGGGGGGGGCTACATATGAGGTCGGCGGGGGGCGGGAGGTGGGAGGCTGTAGATGGAGAGAGCGGCGCGGGTGAAGCCTAAAGCCCCGGGGCGCCGTGCGTTCACCGGGAAGCGCGGCATGAATAAATAAAATGCGGCCTCCACATCCATACGCGGCGCCGGCATTAATTTCACATCACTACTGCCAGAGAGTGTTTGACACATTTATCTATGTGCCCTGACAGCTGCTGCAATATAATAGTAGCGGCAGTGTGTGTGTGTGTGTGTGTGTGTGTGTGTGTGTCTCTGTGTGTCTGTGTTGATTAGTGCTGTGCCTAAAGCAGACGTACATGTGTACGGATTTCAGTTGCACAATCTTATACTTTATTTGCTTTCTTTCTTTTCTTGTTCTTCCCCGCATGAACATTGGAACTGACAAAACTGCCTTTAAAGTTTAAAGTGATAATGCCCAGTGAAACATGTTGTTGGTGTAAATAGTGGTGATGCTTTTACGTACTTTCCTAACAGGAAAAAGCAAGAGATTTAGTCACAAAAGAGGTGTTATAAAGTCAATTTCCAGTCTGAACTCAGCTTTGACAAAATATGTAGTTACTGCCTTTTGGCTTTGTAGGGCAGTAACATAAAAGTGGAAAGGGCCTTGATCATCAGTGTGTTTGACTTTTGTGTGTTCTTCTTGTGCACAGGTGATGGTTTCTGACCAGCATGACAAAGAGGACGATCACCTGATCATCAAAAGGAAACTCAGGTCGAGGACGGCGAAGACCTGAGTCCGAGAGTGTTTGTTTTTTGTTTTTTTTTAATCGTACATTTATGTATATAACACGTTTATGACCTTTATATGGCTCACATTGGCAGCATACGTCCAGGACGTCTTCAAATGTGGTCAGGCCAAAAGGAGTTTTTTGTTTTTCTGCACAAAAATGTTGTAATTCATTCATTCTCTTGAGGCCTGTATGCTTTGTTTTGTGTTTGTGATGACGTTCATTCATAAAAACAAACTTTGACAAACTTCTTTTTTTTTTTTTTTTGATAAAATTTGTTAAATATGTAATTCAGCAAAAAATGACGCAGCAGTAGAACTTGGTTTGTCGCACAAGCCCCTTGTGAGCATTCATGGCTGATGTGAACAGCCCATGTGTGCGGCACAGTGCTGTACAAGAAAGAAATTAATTCAACCTTAAGAGTCACAAATCATGCATATCACAGCGTTCCCACGGTCATGGAAATCCTGGAAAAGTCATGGAAATTGAAAATGTAATTGTCCAGGCCTGGAAAAGTCATGGAATTTCGTAAATTCTCTGAAAGTTTTGGAAAAGTCATGGAATTTTAGTTTCTCCCTAACACAACTACAGCATTCTGTTAAGTTATCATTAGGCCTTTAGAGTCGACAATAAATGCTTTGCCTGTATTTTGAATGTTAAACATGTCCTATTTAGCCCTAAAAGTATGCTAAATTCTACACACTACACACTTCAAGGTGCTGTGAAGTCATGCAAAATTCACTTTAAGTCGTGAAAAAGTCATGGAAAAGTTTTAAAATTTTTGTCAGTGAAAAAGAGTGGGGACCCTGATATCATCTTGTTATTGTTGAACTCCCTTGAGGCTGAAGGAGCACTATTAAGACTGTAGAGCTAATGCATTTTCTAACTTGGTGTTACCAACTAGTAATAATAATAATAAATAATAAGACATTTTATATGAAGCACCTTTCACAGTACCCTCGGGGCACTGTACAGTAATTATAAAGTAGCAACATACACCACCAAAATCATACATTACATTACACTTAGCTGACGCGCTTATCCAGAGCGATATTTACAGGGTTTCAGTTACAGTCCCTGGAGCAGTGTGGGGTTAGATGCCTTGCATCTCAACCATGGGTAGGGTCGGATTTGAACCGGCAACCTTCCGATTGCAAGACCAACTCCCTAACCACTAGGCCACAGCTGGCCCACAAACAATAAAGCAAGAGACAAGACAAATGTCAATCAAAATAATAAAATCACCTAACAGTCAGCACTGTTTGAAAGGCCAGGGTGAAAAGGTGGGTTTTGAGCCTAGCTTTGAAGATGGAGAGTGAAATGCATTGACGCAGTGCATGTGGAAGGAGTTCCAGAGTATTGGACCAGCCCTACTAAATGGCTTAAACGTAGGCGCCTTTTGTTCATTATTTCAGGTGGTTAAAGTGCAGTAATGATGCAAAACGCACCCAAGTCCAGGAAAAGAAAAATGCGGAATAACTGCCGTAAATTAAAAAAAAAAAAAAAAAGGAGTGGGGAAAGGGCATTCCTCTTTAAAGCAGGCTGCAGCGCCAAGAATCCTGATTGTTTTCGCTACAAAAGTTAGCAGGGGGAGCATGTATCACATGGACACACTCTGCCCTTAGATAAAAACAACAGAGGGCGCCGGAGAGGTCAAGTGACGGGGTGTCATGGCAACTCTTCATTATCTGTCAGCAAAGCGAAGTGAGCACAGGACTGTCATTCTAGCAGACAGAATGATCCATTCGCTTTCCCTCAACCTTGTGCTCTCATCGAGGGGCACCACAGAGGTGGCTCACAGTCTGCTGCCGATGTCGGTGTTCGTTGTCCTCTACGTGTATGACGGGAGAGAGAAGAGTGAACCTGTGAAATGAAAGGGGACGCTGCCTGGCACTTTTGATGTTTCTGTCTCTGACGAGTTTGAGAGCAAACTCATTTTTATGCTCATAGCAGGGTCTCGTCCTTTTTACCGGGCGTGAAAGGTGCGTGTTCTTGCATACATTTTATTTCGGGCAGATATTTGTCTAAACCCCTTCATGTTAACAGTGTGTTTTGGATATATATGAGCTGGTTAAAAGGAGAATTCTGGTGTAAAAAAAACTTCAGGTCTGTTTTTAAACCATTAACAAAGGTTGAAACACAAACCAATTGGCAGAATAGAAGGAGAGATTGTAAAATGTAATCCTTGTGTACAGTCACCAGGTATTGTCACCAACAGATTTAATACATGTATTTGCGTTAAATTAAATTTGTACAATTTTTCCCTCCGAGGGACCAGGTAATACATGATCTGAATACTTAGAATGTTCTCAATGCCTTGTTTTAAATGTCAGGGCCCTTGTTATACTACCAAGGAAGCGTGGGCCTACTTTGAGCTTTATTAATGGTTTAAAATAGTGATTTCTCTTCACATTTACCCTATGCCCCCCTAAACTAGCACCGTCAACCTTTCAGAAGCATCGACTGAAAATAATAACGTTTAAAAGGCAACAGGCTGGCGTAGTTTTGGTTCACAGCAAACATTCTAAGTCGTTAGCAAGTTGCAATATATACCCTACATTTTGTTATTAGGGCATGTCTAATTAAAATTACTGAGATGAAAAAAGTCCTTCATTCTCATGATAACGTGATCTTGAGTCTAAATAGGTGTTAAGGAATGTCTCTTGCACAGTGATTAGTACAAAGTACATTCACTGCATCGAAAACGTCGGACACTGAGTTTCACATAGTAAGTTATCACATTGAGCAGTTTTGTGTATAAAAGAATGAAGTCTGTTGGTATGTTTAGGATCGATGAACGCTCAACAAGGGGCCTCTCTTGGTCTGCGAGCAAGTGCTCTTTCCATTGCCCCTGGGAGAGACGATGGGCAGGGAGAGAAGGCCACATCAGGGAAAACTAAAGAAGACAATCGGTAACAACATCTCTGACCTTGAGAGGTTGGCATTTCAAATGTCAGAAACAAACGCTTATCCCACTCTCCAACACACACACACACCTCCTCTCAGGACCCACTCACCAACACACACACACCTTCTCAGGACCCACTCACCAACACACACACACACACACACACACACTCATCTCTTGTCAGGATCTAGCACGTATAAGACGGACTTTCCACTGTATGCCCCAGTGGCATGTAGATGGCTCCTATCTTTTCGGTGAAGCTGGAACAAGACAGCAACACCAAAAGAAATATCTTTTGATCTTGTCTCGCGTGTGAGTGGGTGCATGTGTGTTTCCACATGTTCTACAAGTATACAGAGGGTCTGGAGCGGAGGCCGTGAGAAATGATTTCTTCCTGGAGGTGTGGACTCTGCTGAAGAACAAGTGGCTCTTCCTTTACCCAATCGCTAACGTCTGGTCAGCACGTATGCAATTTAAATGTAGCACAAAAGTCAACGTCACGGCTCATGAACACTCTGTTCGCTGATTGGCTAGGAGTTGCTCGGTCCTCTTACATAAACTTCAGTGGCCTCTGGTCCAGACCCTACAAAATGAAATGAAGTACGAGGGGCGGGTTTAACAGGCTACTACAAGTAAGAGTATGTTAGTAAGTGTCAGCTGATGTGCAATGCTGAAGGAACATGGGTGCCCTAGCTGTCCCTTTTTGCTCGGGTGCGGTAGAACGGTAGAAGGCAACTATAAAATTACACATTTGGCTAAAGTGGGTAAAATTATCTTGCGTCTCATCTGTCCTCGCTTTAAAAATACCTCAGAGGAGAGGCAAAGGACCCTGTTGGCCCAGGGCGGTGGCGAAGGAAGGTGAAGTAAGGAAATCAGCTGTCCCGTGGTCACATTTGGTCTTGGCTCATGTTGTTTGACAGCACTTCGTCTGATTCGCTGGCCAGTGCTGTCTTTACACATCAGTGAACAACGCGGGAGGCCCCCCAAGGACAGCACAGTAAGTAATAATATAATAACGATATACCGTACATACAGTATGTGTCATCGTGTGTGAGTGTGTGTGTAGAAACGGAGGACATTAAGCTACAAAGGTGCTGTCCTCTACGATGCAGACCCCAGACCGGGAATGATTCAAGTAATGTGCCAGTGACACCTGATGAGGTCTGGTCCTCGGTTGTTTTGCAAACCACAGGCATGGTTGTGGGTGGTGGTTGGCGAGGTGAGGGGGTGGGGTGGGGGTACACAAACACATCTGTGCCCATTTGGCTGGGTGGAGGGTGAGGGTGAGGGGGCTTTGTGGGGATGGCAAAGGCGGGCACGAGGGCTGGAGATGACTGCCAACATCTTCATTTGGCTGCTTCAGGAAGCAGATGGATGGAGGCGCACGTGTCGCTCGGCTCGCTCCTCCCCTCGTTCACCACAAGAAAAAAACAAAAAGAAAAAAAACGAAAAGAAAACATACAGAAAATAAATAAAATATAACACCACAAGGCTCTGTTCACTCTGGCTGTCGCCAGAGGCAACGTCAGCTACTCTAAGCGAATGAGACAAGCCACAGCCTGTGGTAAAGCCCACAAGAAGGTGAATTTTTCATATATGCTGATCTTTACCTGTGGAAAGTCGGGCTGGTTACTAGTACCTCTAGATGTAATGGTTAAAGGTAAGATAGGAGATGATTTCCCAGAGCACATTTTACTATATTGCTTAAAAATCCCCCTTCACACCCCAATAGCAACCAATTCATTTAATGCTGTAACAAAAATAAAACACATTACTCACCTGTGGGATGGACAGGACTGAAAACACACTATCCAATCATTTTAAGCAACCCGTTCAAAATGATGAAATGGTGATATGTCTGTCAGACTCAACTGCCGTTTGTCCCTCCCCCCTTCCCTGTGCACGAATCTGGTGGTGTAACTTCGGGGGGTAAGTCTGAAGAAATGGGGTTTAGGCTTTTGAATTGTGTGCTTTTTCCAGGATCTCCTACCCTGGCTCTACTGGCATTTTAAAGTGTCAGTTCAGCTCAAGATGTTTAAAAGCAGTAGGTCTATTTCTGTTCCACTGTGACCAGGCTTTCACCCCTCACCCATTCTCTTCAATGTCACATCAAGTACAGTTGTGCCCATAAGTTTACATAATCTGGCAGAATTGATGATTTCTTAACCATTTTTCCGAGGATATGAATGATAACGCAAAACGTTTTTTTTTCACTCATGGTTAGTGGTTTTCTGTGTTTACTTTTTAAAATCATAATCATAACAGAAATTACCCAAATGATTCTCTGAAAAATGGTTAAGAAATCATACATTCTGCTAGGGTATGTAAAATTATGAGCACAACTGAATTACATTGCATTGTCTTGGAAACATTTCCTATTTTGCTACACATTAACATCATTAACAGTAAGCCAATAGGAAACCATATGTCATGTAGCCAAAGGAGTAAGTTAAGGTCTTTGCGTTTTTGGTTTCCTTGATATGACATGAACTGTGCCGTCGGCGTTTGATATTACAAGCTTTGCATTCCAGTGCATGCGCAGTACGTGAATCCGATATGATCCTGTGCACAAAGCGGCACCAAGCGGATTAACATCGGCTTAAGCCAGGGGTTTCAATCGGATTCGCGAAACCAATCCCTATACGACCTTATACTTATACTATTATATATACTTGTGCACATGAATTTGATACAATCCCAATTCCTTTCCAATCGTATTTAACTTGTCCATGTGCACACAGTGATTGTGATTCTGAACAGCACCCATTTATTTCAGTCAACCTCAACCCACCAACCCCCCTATTTATAGTAGGTGGTGACCCATTCAGGGTCAAAAGTCCAAATGTTGACCCTGGAAGTCTGTGGGTCGAGCCCCTGAGGAGAATACTCAGTCATGCGCAGTAACTGTGATTGTGTGTGTGTGTGTGCAGTTGAATGGGTGGATGGAAGGCATATGTTTACATGTCTGTGTCAGTTATGGGGTTGAATATATGTGTGTGTGTGTGTGTGTGTGTGTGTGTGTGTGTGTGTGTGTGTGTAGAATGTGTGTGTGGGGTGTGTGGCTGGTGTTTGGGTAAAATCTTAGTCAAATGTAATTTCTGTAATTTGTGTAATCACACTCTCACTGCCAAAGACAAATTTCTCTACATAGAGACAATGAAGGCTCATGTTAACTGAGTCATCTCAAGGCAAACCATCATTATTGTTTATGCACTGTGGTGGCATTAGGACAACAACAGCAGGGCTCAAAAAATCATCTGGCAACAGCACCATCTGTTCAGATGATTTTTTTAAGAGATGCGCGGACATCTTTTATGTTATTTTTTTATATATCATCTATTCTACATCTGCCCTTCATTAGATAGTCATCCCCCAACTGCATTCTACGCACTTTACTCCCCTGTCCCCATGCACAGTCTAGACTAACAATCAGCAGTTTCACTGCATCTCCTGCTGTACCCAGTATGTCTGTGCATGTGACAATAAAATATCCTTGCATCCTTGTATGTGTAGGGAAAAGTGGTAGGTTTGCCTCGCCATTACATGAGACAGCGCAGTGCTTAAGGAGGCAGAAAGCCCTTCCCCTCCTTTTGTTCTTCCCTCTCTTTCTTCACCTTTTCACTCACCCACACTTTGTCTCACTCGCTCTCTCTCTCTCTCTCTCTCTCTCTCGCTCCCTCCCTCTCTCCCTGCTTTAAGACAGCCTTGCTATCATATGAAAAAGCATAGAGCCCTAGGAAGTAGACAGCCCTTCTTACTCTCTCTCTATCTCTTCTCTCTCTCTCTTTCTCTCTCTCTCTTCCCTCTTCCCCCTCTCTTCCTCTTCCTTCCGTTCACCCTCTTTCACCCTCTATCTTGTTCTATCTTCTTCTCCCTCTCTCTGTCTCTCTTCCTCCCTCTCCCTGTGTTTCTCTTGCTCTATCTCGCCTTCTTTCTCTCCCTCTTTTAGTCGGGCTCCTCTTTAGAGCCGATATGATGGCTGATGAGAAGTGGCATTAAATATTGAGGTCTGGCACCATCACGTCAGCTTTCGTTTTCCCCCTCGTTTGTTTCCCCACCTAAAAAAAAACGACTCCTGTCCTTGTTGTCCCCACATAAACCCCACCACACCAGTTAGAGGTCCCTGCCTACGCCCCTCACTCTACACCCCCCTATCCCCGCTCCCACCCCCACCACACCAGGCAGAGGTCCCTGCCTACGCCCCTCACTCTACGCCCCTCACTCCGCACCCGCCCTCCCACCCCCACCACACCAGGCAGAAGTCCCTGCCTACGCCCCTCACTCTACGCCCCCCACCCCCGCTCCCACCCCCAAACCACACCAGGCAGAGGTCCCTGCCTACGCCCCTCACTCCGCACCCCCGCTTCCACCCCCACCACACCAGGCAGCGGTGCCTGTCTACGCCCCTGACGCTACACCACCCCCCCTTTGCCCCCCTCCTGTCCCCTTACTCAGCCGCAGGGTTCTGCAAGAGGAAGAGACAGGGGTCGCGACCCCTCGACCAAACCACCCCCTTGGATGCGCCGTGACCCTTCGCTTCCTGTGATCACACGACGCCACATAGGTAAACAAGTCTGCACTGGTCAACATTGTTTTTCCACCCCCACTCTCATGCATAATGAAGGCGCAGCGCACCTAAGTGATCATTGCTATTCCTCTGCTGGTTACTGTAATATATGCAAACAAACATAGGTATGTGTGTTTATGTATGTATGTATACAAAAACTAACAGTATCTCTCAACCCCCCCCCCCCCCCCCCCCCCCTCCCTCTACCTCCTCTCTCTCCTCTCTCTCTCTCCTTCTGTAGGCAGGTAAAGAGAGTAAGAAAATGTAAACATTGTACACAGCATGCTATTAATAACAACCCCCCCCCCCCCCCACCCAACACACACACGCACACACACACACACACAATGCCAAACCTAATAAAATTATGCATAATACAAATACAACATACATACAGACCCAAAGGTAGGCTATAACACAGTGTGACACTGCTGTCATGTTAGCAAGCGTGCATTATGCACGACTACACTAAATGTCCTACATAACCCCCCCCAAACACACACACACACACACACACACACACACACACACACATTATGCACGACTACACTAAACACCCTACATACCCCACCCCCCCAACAAACACACAAACACACACACACATTACGCACGACTACACTAAACGCCCTACATACCCCCCCAACACACACACACACATTATTCTTGACTACACTAAACACCCTACATAACCCTCCCCAACAAACACACACACACACACACACATTATGCACGACTACACTAAACACCCTACATACCCCCCCCCCCCCCCCAACAAACACACAAACACACACACACATTACGCACGACTACACTAAACGCCCTACATACCCCCCCAACACACACACACACATTATTCTCGACTACACTAAACACCCTACATAACCCTCCCCAACAAACACACACACACACACACACACATTATGCACGACTACACTAAACACCCTACATACCCCCCCCCCCCCAACAAACACACAAACACACACACACATTACGCACGACTACACTAAACGCCCTACATACCCCCCCAACACACACACAAACACACACACACACACATTACACACGACTACACTAAACGCCCTACATACCCCCCCAACACACACACACACACACACACACATTACACACGACTACACTAAACGCCCTACATGTGTACCTGCAGTGGGCCGTCGAGCGATAACCTGGAGTTCAGCCCGCTCACGCCGGGCAGTCCCTGGTATCCAGACGCTGTGTGCCGGGGTCAAGCTCCCCTATATCCATCTTCACACGCAAATCTGTGTAGGGGTTGACCCTGCCGTCACTGAGCTATGATTTGTGAATGGGCAGCATTCGCACCAACAGAATCCTGAGCAGGCTTTTGCAGAGGGGGGTAGTATTCTCTGCAGTTGGGTGCTCCTAGGTCAATGAGGTACAGTGCATTTCAGAGGTCAGTGGTCAAATCATATTGATTCGATTGGTTTGATCGTTAATAAATACGTTTGGAAGTAGTAAATTGTGGAGATTACCTTATCAACTTGCACACCTTTAATCAAGCCTGGACGTGTGCCCTATCGACCCTCTTTTGTAAACGAAAAAGAAATCATTTAATCAAACACTATCACCACAAATGCAAAAATTGACCAAAAAAAATGAGGTAAGATGTTATTTTATGTCTATATATTGGTAGAGTTGTTCAGTATTCTTCTACAGAGAAATATTTGTTTTGTTGTTGTGAAGCAATTCTTGTTGACTCATTTTGAAAATGACAGCTGCTCTCAAATAAATCATAGCAGGCTCCTCGTCACCCCCCAAGCAGGCAAATATTTGTGATCTTTTTGCTGTTTGCCAGCTAAAAAACATAGGCCTGGTAAACCAGCCCCTCATACTTCATTTCATTTTGTACAGAGAGTCTGGAGCAGAGGCCGTGAGAAACGATTTCTTCCTGGAGGTGACTCTGCTGAAGTTTAAAACAAGTGGCTCTGCCTGGTCGTCACGTCTGCAATTAGCCTACCTATGCACTACAATTCAAATGTAGCACACAAGGTCAACGTCACGGCTAATGAACACACCCTCTGTTCGCTGATTGGATAGGAGTTGCTCTGTCCTCTTACATGCTCCTCAACAGATTCCGGTCCAGACCCTCTGTACAAAATAAAATGAAGAGCAATAGGCCTCTGGCAGAAATGATTGTCACTCATATCTTCTTCACAATGTTACAACTTTAGATCCTGTCCACTATTCATTAATTAATCCAGTTCATCCCTCCAGTGTTTAAGGTAAAAGTACACATTTCAGTCTCTGTGCAATTACTTCTGGTATATAGCATATAATAAATACCAATTCATTTTTATACAGTTACTGATATTACTGACACATACACTATTGGTTGTTCCACTGTACATTGCTTACCACACACTTTTTGAAATGACAGGATCCTGCATCCTCATTACAGAACTAAAATTGAATTTATAAGAGTGTTTTATACATTGTGTGTCTGTGTGTGTGTGTGTGTGAGAGAGAGAGAGAGAGAGAGAGAGTTGGTGCATCTGGTAATTGAAAATCGCTCTAGATATTAATGTAACAAGCCAACAAGAGAGAAACATTTAGATTGCTTCTGTGGTTCGGGAAAGGAAAACTGCTGGCATGATGGTTTTAAATAAAACACATTTAGTGCCTGTACCTTTGCAAACCCCTCTGAGAGGTGTTTTGTTTGTCTACTGAGAGTTACGCTGTTGTAAAAATGTTGTAATAAAGCACATTTGGTCAATACCAGTGATGCCAAGTTTTATCAAATACTTGAGCACAAAGTTGCGTGGGTGTTTCTGAGACAGACAGATATATAGACAGAGTTAAATGTTGAACTCCATCCTCTTAATGTCAAAATTGCAGAATTAGTACTTCTGTCCTGCCAAGGGCAGGCTGGCATCACTGTTGGAAAACACTAACTATCATTAGGCTAATGTTCTGTTACAGACCAAGCAATTGATTTATTGTTAGTTTTAACTGCCTTTTTAACTGCTTATTTTTCTTGGCATAGTCATAATTTCATTCAGGACACCGTGAACCGCAATCTAGTTATGCGTTATTTATTTATTTATTTATTTATTTATTTATCTATCTATCTATCTATCTATCTATCTATCTATCTATCTATCTATCTATCTTCTCAGAACATCACCTCAGCACACCCCTCTTGCAGTCTGACGTATGTTAGCGTCGTCATCACATCACGTTTTCTCTGAGCATGCTGGGAAATCGTCTCTGTTCTAAGTCGCCACTGTGTCACGTAAGTGCAAAGTGCAGCACATCAATCAGCGAGGAATGAAATTGCTGTTGAAAATTTTACATAAAAAAAAAACGGGGGTCAAGTAGGACTACCCCTGCAAATGCATGAAGATGCATTAGATCAGACAGACATACCGCTTGATTTACCGCAGTCTCTGACAGGATCCATGGGCCTCCAGTCCTGCCGTGTCTAACTCATTAAAAGCCACTTTGATGTTAACAAGTTAGCTTGATTTATAAAAGAGCGTTCTTGCCATGCTGTTATTTCATTATTTCATGTTCTCAGCTTTTTTACATGAATGTGGTATAACTCTTACTGTAAGTTGTGCACAGTCTTGACTTTCACCTGGCTGCATTTTAATTTTATTCTTCTTTTTACTCCTCCATTTCTGTTTTTCATGCGATGCTTTTGCGAAATAAACAGCATGTTTTGAGAAACAGTTTGCAGCTCGGATCTGAACATCTTGTTGGTGTTTTTGTAGTTCTGCTCAGCTGTTTCCCCTGTTCTAAAAGTCCCGATGGTGGGTGGTGGCAGTTGTGAAACGTCACCATACCACACCCCGCGCCCACTCTCACCTCAGCTCGTGTACACATATCAACCCGTGTTGCAAAAAAGTGTAGGGTCTGAGGTGGGTCGAATTGGCGTGTCTTTGGACACGCCACCCCATGTCGGCAGTGTGAAAGGTACAGGCGACCCACTAATTTCGGCTGAAATTACGGGTAATTTTGGCATTGTGAAAGGGCCTTATGCGTAATGTGATTGTTATGTCTGTGAGCTTAGACTTTGCAATGCAAATGAGGCTATGTGGAGTAGGAACAATATAAAACAGGCTTTCACATTAGGGAGGACTGAGCTGCAGGGTTAGGCGGTGATGTTCAACAAATCATACCTGACCTTAAAATGACATGCTGTGGCCTGCCAATGTTTTCCTCATCCGAGTGTGTATGTGTGTTTGTGTTTGTCTTGTTCAGAGGGATAGGGAAAGAGATTGTGTGTGTGTGTGTGTGTGTGTGTGTGTGTGTGTGTGTGTGTGTGTGTGTGTGTGTGTGTGTGTGTGTGTGTTTGTGGAGGTGTGTGTGTGTGTGTGTGTGTGTTTGTCTTGGTCAAAGGGAAGACAGAGAGAGATTGTAGTGTGTGTGTGTGTTTGTCTTGGTCAGAGGGAAGAGAGAAAGATTGTGGTGTATTTGTGTGGTGTGTGTGTGTGTGTGTGTGTGTGTGTGTGTGTGTGTGTGTGTGTGTGTGGGTGTGTGTGTGTGTGTGTGTGTGTGCATTTGACATTTGAGTGTGTGTGTCTTGGTCAGACAGAGTGAAGTGTGTGTGTGGTGTGTACCTGGGGGGCCTGGATGTCATTGAATGGCATGACACGGTAGCTGGGCTAATCCTGCTGAGAGTGGGGGGGTTGGGGTAGGGGGTGCAGAGGGCCTGTGATCGTGATTTATGATGGCCCAAGCAGAGACATCCCTTTGATACCCCTCAATTAAGCGAGGGACCATAAAACAATGCCCTTCATTTGTTTTTCCTCTCTCTGTCTCTCTCTCTCTCTCTCTCTCTTCCTCTCTCTCCCTCTCAATCTCCCTCTCTTTCTCTCACTCTATCTCTCTCACTCTCTGTCGCCCTCTCTACTTCTCACTCATTCTATCTCTCACTCTCTCTCTCTCCCCCCCTCTCCCTCTGACTATATTTCTCACTCTCCCTCTCTCTCTCTCTTTCTCTCTCTCTCTTTCTCTCTCTCTCTTTCCAGAGCCAGAGCTAGCCAGTAACCTCTCACTCTCTGTCCACTTCACTTTTCCTAATGTTTGCCATGACATCGCCATTGCCACCATCTCCACTGTGGATGAACACCAAAACAAATCAGGTCGAGGGTCTTCCTCCACTGTGGATCTAGGAGCGCCCTGAAGGCCTTCTGATGTTTATGTGTACAGACTTGTACAATCAGCCAGGCGAGGCCAATTTATACCAGCGATCTCTCCCGGTAATCCACCCGCATAAATCCTGTCCTCTGGCCATGGGAAGACTATGGAGAGGGAGTCCTTGGGAGTCCTTTCAAGGAAATCTCTCCTCTGAGACAAGAGAAGCTGTTGGCACACATTTAACAGCCTGGCTATAAGCCTGCCTGCACACTTCCCACTCGAATATTTTCTCCCTACAGTAGCAGTCTGGGTTTGCTTCCACTGACATGGTTGACTGCAGTAGACTCTTTACCGGGTCCCTCAGCGAACAGAGGAAGTGTTGCAATGAACTTTGTTGTGAACTTTGTAGAGCTTAGGCAAGCTAATAGCCAGGCTTATTGCATACACGACCAGACGTTAGCGATTGGGTAAAGGCAGATCCAATCATTTTAAACTTCGGCTCTACACCTCCACGGAGTCTACACCTCCAGGAAGCAATCATTTCTCGATGCAGCACGCCCATAGCCTGGTTAACCAGCCCCTCATACTTTATTTCATTTTGTACAGAGGGTCTGGAACAGACACCGTCAGCAACGATTTAAAACAAGTGGCTCTGCCTTTACCCAATCACTAACGCCTGGTCGTCACGTATGCAATTAGCCTACCTACGCAATGTGGCACACAAGGTCAACGTCATGTCTAACGAACACACCCTCTGTTCGCTGATTGGATCGGTCTTGCTGGGGCTGACTAAATTACCCTCAAGAGTTTCCGTTCCAAACTCTCTGTACAAAATGAAATGAAGTACGAGGGGCGGGTTTACCAGGCTGGCACAATCAGACCCTCTGTGTGAAATGAAATGTAGTAGGAGGGGATGGTTTACTATGCTACACATGTAAGAACAGCAGTTTGGCCAGAAAGACTCAGAGAATAAGAGTTTCAATTAAAGCATTTTAATATGGTCAGAATAAACAACAACTGCACATTACAGTTTTTCTCAGTCGCTTTGGTGCTTTTCTCAGATCAGAATGAAAATTCTCATAACTATTAGTTCAACCTCCACAACATTTAGTCATTTGTGCACATCATAGTAGCAATTTCTCCTTCCTCTGAACAAATTGCAAATGCTTTTGGACATGTATCAGTTGCTTTCATACAATACAATGTTGTTTTATAATATTATCATTTGCTTATGTCATGTCAGTTAAAATTAACTATACTTATGGATGTTGAATAGTCATCCCAATTGAAACTAATAGTCTTCATTTCATTGCTTAAGTCATGACATACAAAATTGTTGAACTAGTTATCTGTCAACCAAATGTTATACCTTTCGTTATCATTGTTTGCTAAAAATGTCTTCTACATTGAACAATTCCTCTCAGGTGAACTTCAGCTGTCTTGGTCCATATAATACACAACATCTGCTGACGTTTCTAGACAGTCTTTACAGGGACATAGTCCCTGAGAATGAAAGGAGTGGGGGCTAACTCAACATATATGTTGTTGTGTGGGATAATGTCTGTTTTCACCACTCACATCTGGTCAGACAGTGGTTTGCAGCACATGACAGGATGCTGGTTGAATATCTACCTACCTACTCCCCATTCCTTAATCCGATAGAGGAGATTTGCCTGGAGGAGGAAGGTTTATGACCGGCATCTACATGTGCAAATGGCCTTGCTAGCAGCCATGGATGCAGCATGTGAGAACATCACAGCAGAGTCATGCAGAGGGTGGATTCGCGACTCCAGGAGATATTTTTCTCGCTGCACTGCAAGGGATATCTGTTGTGATGTAGATGAAAATATATGGCCAGACGGACAGGAACGTCTGGATGTGCCAGAATGATTTACCTATGTTCAGTTACAATATGTACTGTTATATTGTTACCTGGTATCCTGGAGGGAACTGACCAGGTATGGCAATGACCCTCTCCATGTGTGTGTATGTCTGTGTGTCTGTCCGCATGCAATGACCCTGTCCATCCACATGGGGGACCAGGTTGCCATCACTGATTGTGCTTGTTCACATTTGTGCACAGCTGTACCAAAAGGGTGTTACTTATGTTTGTTCTAAATAAGTGAGTGTAGTGTATTTTTCTTTTGCCCAATGCTGTAGAATTGCAAAAAGCATATACAGTAAAAATGTGAAACATACGTACAGTATTCAGTGTCTTGTACTCACCTACTCCCCTAACTTCAGCAATGTGTAACTTTACTGTAGTTTTCAAATGGCTGTACAAGTAGTGTATAGTGCTGTCTTGAGCATTTTAAAGCCGTGTCACAGAGTTCGACCTTTTTTGCATTGTAAAACACTGAGAGAATAAACTGTCATAATGAAAACATGACAAAGCCATTTGACTATCTTGTTCATAAACCATTGTGTCAAGACTTCTCATTTTGGTGACACTGGCAGTTTCATTGACATGAATACTTGCTTTTGAGGAATGGACTATCCATTTTGAGCAAGTGACGTGCTTTTGCAGGTTATCTACTAGGTTTTGCAGTTTGCACTAATTGTTTTGAGAAATGCACTAACTGCTGTGCAAATGTAAATACTGATGTGAGAAAAGCACCAAAGCGACTGAGAAAAACTGTAATTAGGAAGTAGATATTCCTTGTCGCAGGTCCGGTCATCAGCCGGTGTCTTGCATCGTTGGATCCGGCAGAACTAGCCGTTGCCGTTTAGCAGAACCCAGAATTTCCCCCAGGCGGATGGACAGGGACCAAACTGGTGGTTGGGGAGGGAGGAGGATGCGTCGAAATGTCAGCACCTGAAACAGCGGAAAAGGTAAGTTAGTCAAGTCATTATAAAGCAGGTGGCGGCCACTGATTGGTCGGAGACAGCGCCCATCCCAGCCATTGTCGTCTTCCTGGCAGAACTTTTGCAGGCTTTCATTGCATTATGGGCAGCCGGTTGAAGAGCTCCTGATCATTGCACTAACTCATCTACAACATGTTATTCTCTTCATTGTGGAGACAGTTCAGATACTGTAACTAAATAAATAAACCAATTGCCCAGTAGTACTTTGCTGTAATTGAGCAAGATTTGCGATGATGCGTATTAAGTATTTTTGTTACAATCAAATTACAATCTGTTCTGGCCAAGGGGAAGGGTAGGGGGGTTCGGAGGTGTGTGTGTGTGTGTGTGGGGGGGGGGGGGGGGGGTCTCATTCACAGTGGAGTTGGTGGCAAGGAGAGGAGGTGTAGAAAAAAGAGGCTATTAAAAAGCTATTTTAATTATCCTAAATGTAAAACCTAATTAAACAACTCATCCCTGTGGGGCAATGAAATGTAACCAAGCCAACAAAAACCGCCAAGCTGAACCATAGTACAGAGACGAGACAATGCTGCTTAGAGTAGCCTAGACGTCTCACACGAAGGGATGACTGCTTTCTTAACTGCAACGTCAATATCTCATCACCTACCTATTTTTGTATCCCCGTGGGCCTGTTTCGAGTCTGATTCAATGTTGCTTGACATTCAAACGATATTCAAGCTCATTTTGCTGCTATTATTATTTTCACCCCTGAGAGTGATGGTGTGTGACCGCTTCGCTGAGGTATCTGAAAAGCTTGTTGGCAGTCTAAGCGACCAGGAAATGAAAACTGGAAGTAGTTAAATTGAATTGGACCGTGATCATAGTTAGGTCCCATCTCTCTCGCGCTGCCTTCTTTAATGTTTCCGATACCTTATTTAGGATTCCGCTGAGCAAGGGGTTCAGGGTCAGAAACTCCTCACAGCCCTAGTTAGCAGTGCCCCCATTTCCTTCCTCAAAGCTGAATAATGGCCTCTGGTCAAAAACTTTTTTTTTTTTTTTGGTGACTCAGTCCCAAAACATTCTTCAGCTCTCCACCTATATACTTAGCCTGGTAAAGCAGCCCCTCATACTTCATTTCATTTTGGACAGAGGGCCTGGCAGTGCTTCCACTGACATTGCTGTCTTAGGCAGAATTTTGCCTAGCCAATCAGCAAACAGAGGGAGTATTCGTGAGTGATGAAGTTGATTTTGTGTGCTACATTTGAATTGTATCATACAGTCTATGATTGTAATCTATGACTGTAATGCGTACTCAGGCTAATTGCATATGTCACGACCAGACGTTAGTGATTGGGTAAAGCCAGAGTCACTTCTTTAAAACTTCAGCAGAGTCCACACCTCCAGGAAGAAAACATTTCTCAATACAGTACTGCCAGACCCTCTGTACAACATGAAATGAAGTACAAGGGGCTGGTTTACCAGGCTACAATATACCTCTCCAAAAACAAAAACAAAAAAAGAGGAAAGCCTGTTATTATGAGTCTGCAACAGTAGTGTAGCTAATCCATCAGATTGATGCCGCAGACAGCAGTTCTAAAGACTACTTAGCATTCTCTGGGGATGAAAAGAGCTACAAATCTGGAGAACTGCACAGTCGCTTAGTGGCTGTATCGACAAAACATTTATTCAAACGGAGGGTGTTTACGCTCACATTAAGGAAAACTAATCGCCTTACACGCGAGGCTGCTTCTCAGAACTTACCAAGGAGACTGCACAGTCACCTCTAGATGTTTTTTGCGTCCTAAATAGGCTAGTTGCTGATGCAGACCACTGTAATAACAGAGGCAGATTCACCCAGCTATTTAGATTATGTTCAGGCTACTTCACAAAAAGGTGTTGCTCATCATCCTTCATAGCAAGATGTTTGTCGTGTGTGTCTCTGGCTGTTTTGATGCCATGCCTGATGACTTAGAGAAATTAAATTTTTTGTTCTACCTCACCCAAGAGCATTTTTCTTCCTCTCTTAAGACACAGATGACCTCCATCCTCATCCGCTCGACGTGCTTGATTTCAAGACTACCACTTTACCGCGGACTAATGGGGGTCAGTCTGAAGCTATCGACAAGCTAACAGCAGCAATTAACCTGTCAAGCCCATGCTCGTGGATTTTGTTTAAACAGTAACATCATTATGAACGCCGAGACAAAACGCGTAAGCATCCTGTGGTGGTTAGTAAGGAGATCACCTTAAATGCACATTTTAACAGTGCAACAGACATCTACCCAGTCACCTTGTCTGTATCCAATTTCGTGTACATCCCTGATGACTCCTCTGTGGACATTTACACGAGGTTGACAGCTAGCCACTCATTTGCCTAATGTTTGTCTCCCGTTGTCCCTAATGCATCTGAGAGTCAAGCCGTCTAATTGTGGACAAAAAGCCTCAATTACGGAGGACACTAGAGGACTTTGTGTGACAAGCCAGTGGTGTTTGGGGGTCACTCGCTCTGTGTTTTAGGCTTGATGTGTTTCTGACGGCCATAATCATCACTCTAACAACAGCTTTCTCCGCCATAATGAGCCTTCCGAAGAGGGGAAGAAGTGGATTTGTTTGTCACTTCTCTCTGTTTCATACAACTTTTCCACCACTCATTCATTCATTCATTCATTCATTCATTCATTCATTCAAGTAAAATTCGTTATCCCACCTGGGGAAATTAAGTTGCAGCCAGGCATTACAAAGAACACAACAAAAAATAAATAAATAGATACAACATTGGAGTCCAATACCATCATGAGGGCAATGACCGCTACATGTCATTCATCCATTTATTTATTCATTCATTCAGAGAGAAAAGTGAGGGCTGGTGAAGAATAAAGTGGGTTAGCCCACCAGAGACCAGTACCCCGACTTGGACTCTCAGCCAACACCACCCCCCAACCCCCAAACCTCCCTCCACACACCCCAAACCCCCTACACAGCCCCTCCCAACCCTGTTCACCCCCCCCCCCCCAACTCCCTCCACACACACACCCCCCAAACCCCCTACACAGCCCCTCCCAACCCCGTCCACTTCTCCCCCAAACCCCTCTACAC